>SSNR01000161.1:530968-622879 GCA_006937965.1 Callopanchax toddi | reverse complement strand
CAGGTTGAGCCATAAAATAAAGAATTCTGTTCTGACTAAAGAAATAAGAGTTATAAGTTCAGGTGCCATTAAACGGAGCTGCATGAGACGTAAGCTCCTCCCCTCCCTGCAGGCTGACGTTGAAGTCTGCATTAGTTTGATTATTTTGGGACCTGATTGATTGACTCTGAGTGATTAAAGATCCTGTATTTGAGCCAATGGAAGACAGACTGCTGAGCCACTCAGGGATCAAATGTTTTCATCCTCAATATAAAAAACAACTTAAAAACTCTGTTTGGGTCTGGATCTTACAAGTGTCTGGTCGAGCTCGGGGTCCGGGCTTCAAGTTCTTCAGGTCCTTTTGGGTTCGGGTCATGTTTGTCACAGTCACTGAATCCCAGTTTGGTTTGCTTTGTGCTGCAGATGATCCGGAGGATGTGAAGCCTGTCGTATTCCTGTGGGTTTGACCGACTTGGATGATAAAACCAGGTGTTACCAGACTTGGTTTTTATCGATTCTCACCTAAATTTGCAAATGATCGTTGTTTGGTTTTTGTCGGACTTGTTACGGGTGGCTGTCAGAGGAGGAGGATGTCCAGTCTGTCCAGCGGCGGTTCAGCACCCTGGACAGCGGCACGCTGAAATCCCGCTCAGCTGCTGCAAATTTATATTAATTAGGG
This sequence comes from Callopanchax toddi, assembly GCA_006937965.1. Taxonomy (NCBI): domain Eukaryota; kingdom Metazoa; phylum Chordata; class Actinopteri; order Cyprinodontiformes; family Nothobranchiidae; genus Callopanchax; species Callopanchax toddi. The sequence continues at coordinate 622,221 of SSNR01000161.1, read as the reverse complement.
CTCGTCATCAGACAGGTTAAAAGGCGGAGGCTGTCAGTACAGAGTGGGACTCAGAGCAGTACTGACGTCCCCCAACTAGGCTGTGGAGTCACACAGAGAGAGAGAGAGAGAGAGTGGCGGAGTAAAGATATAAACAGTGTTCGTTTTAGTGCAGGATTCTGCAGCTCTGTTCAAAGAGCCTTTTCGTTTGGTGCGTCATTTTGAATTTTTATAGTTAATATCCTCCTTAGTCGAGCGTCCTTAGTTTAATATAGAGTTCTTAGTTTATTATAATAATCCTTAGTTTAATATAGAGTTCTTAGTTTATTATAATAATCCTTAGTTTAATATAGAGTTCTTAGTTTATTATAATAATCCTTAGTTTAATATAGAATTCTTAGTTTATTATAATAATCCTTAGTTTAATATAGAATTCTTAGTTTATTATAATAGTTTTTAGTTTAATAGTTAGTAGTAAAAATAGTGATTAATATAGTTTATCCTGGGTCGTAGAATTATTCTCCCCAGTGTTTTGTGTTTGTTTATATGGAAGAGGATTAGGACCACCTAAAAGAAAAAAATTATAATGATTAGAATTCTGACTTTAATCTCAGAATTCTGAGAAAAAAAACTCAGAATTCTGACTTTAATCTCAGATTTCTGACTTTAATCTAAGAATTCTGACTTTATTCTCAGAATTCTGACTTTAATCTCAGAATTCTGACTTTAATCTCAGAATTCTGACTTTAATCTAAGAATTCTGACTTTATTCTCAGAATTCTGACTTTAATCTCAGAATTCTGACTTTATTCTCAGAATTCTGACTTTAATCTCAGAATTCTGACTTTAATCTCAGAATTCTGACTTTAAGAGAATAAAGTCAGAATTCTTAGAATAAAGTCAGAATTCTGACTTTAATCTCAGAATTCTGACTTTATTCTCAGAATTCTGACTTTAATCTCAGAATTCTGACTTTATTCTCAGAATTCTGACTTTATTCTCTTAAAGTCAGAATTCTCAGATTAAAGTCAGAATTCTAATCATTATAATTTTCTGACTTTAATCTCAGAATTCTGACTTTAATCTCAGAATTCTGACTTTAATCTCAGAATTCTGACTTTATTCTCAGAATTCTGACTTTAATCTCAGATTTCTGACTTTAATCTAAGAATTCTGACTTTAATCTCAGAATTCTGACTTTATTCTCAGAATTCTGACTTTAATCTCAGAATTCTGACTTTATTCTCAGAATTCTGACTTTAATCTCAGAATTCTGACTTTAATCTCAGAATTCTGACTTTAATCTCAGAATTCTGACTTTAATCTCAGAATTCTGACTTTAAGAGAATAAAGTCAGAATTCTTAGAATAAAGTCAGAATTCTGACTTTATTCTCAGAATTCTGACTTTAATCTCAGAATTCTGACTTTATTCTCAGAATTCTGACTTTATTCTCTTAAAGTCAGAATTCTCAGATTAAAGTCAGAATTCTAATCATTATAATTTTTTTCTTTTAGGTGGCCCTAATCCTCTTGTTTATCCTCCCTTTTTAGTTGAAGAGTGTTTTATTTTGTTACTAATAACTCCTTTTCTTTTCAGCAGTGCCTCTTCCTGCTTGTTTTCTGAGGGAGTGACTAATAAAACATTTTGGGTAAAATCGTAAACCTTGTCTCTGGAGCACTTTTTGTTAGATCCCTTTGTTTATAACTCCTAGACATTCCAAGGGGTCGTAACAGGACTTGTAAAAACCAAAATATCACCATGCTGGTGAACTACTGAAACCTTTTTATAGCAATAATAATCAAGTTAATACAATTGATAAATTTAAAAAAATAAGAGAAAAAAAGATAAATGATGTAATAGTTCTATAATTATATTATTATTATTATCTAGCATGTTTCCTGTGCCCTGTCTCTTACTGGGGCAGACCACACAGGTCAATGGGGAGACACCGGATGCTCCCATGATGCACCAGTGCTGACCAGGCCTCGACCCACAACAACAACTGGCTGTTTACCTCATGTGATTAGTTGTTACGCTTCAAAAATAGCACATGTGCTAAAGTATTTTGATTCATTTTTTATTTAGTTTTTAAAAATGTTTTTACTTTTAAAAAAGTGAATTAAAAACGTACACTGCAAAAACTGATTTCTAAGAAAGTAAAACAGCCTTGTTTTTAGACATTTTGTCTTATTTTTGTCTATAAAGAAAATATATTCTTACAGGCCTACTTGAAATAGGCCAAATCTTCTTAAATATGGTCAAATTTTCTAGATTTGAGCAAAAGACTCTGCCAACGGGGTAAGCAACATTTGCTTGGCTAGATTCCTTAAAAAATTGCAAAATTTTCTGCATTTGGAACAATTTTTGCAGTGTATCTTTTTCTCTACTTATTTAGACTTTTTTCTGTTTCTGCTAATCAAATTTTAAAACACACACAGGCGATGACATCTGGCCTCTGAAGGACGAACGAAGACATTTATCTCTTTACGAGAAGCGAGAGACGAACCAGCGTGTGTGTCGGTCTCAGATCGGTCCTCTCTGATGTACGGGATCTCATCCATCCTCAGAAACACCGAGTCACTGGGGCTCTTCTGGCCGTCTGACTTACTCCCTGTACACACACACACACACACACAGACACACACACACACACACACACACACACACACACACACACACACACACACACACATGACTGATTTGTTGAAAACCAAGGTCATTTTTATTGACTGTGCTCCTTTTTGAAAACTTTTAATAACATTTTGAGCTTTAGAAAAACACTTTTCTTTGTCAGCTCTGACATAAAGCTTCTTGAACTCTATAATTTAATATATTACACAGAAACGTGAGATTATATGAACTGTTTAGGATAAAAAGACGCTCTAATCTCCACACTGGAGATGTGACATCTTGACCTCGATTATAATTATTTGCATTTCATCTATTAAAAATGTTTTAAATGTAACATTTTATTTAATTTGATCAGAAAAACCTATTTTTTGTGTTTACAAGAAAAATGATCTTATGTCTTAAAGGCCTAAAAGGCTCGGCCTACTTAAAGCGGCTCTCTGGATTATTTTTCTCTGTATCAAAGTTTTCTAAATGTTTTAAATGATATTTCAGGTCTAAACTATGATCTATGGGTTGAGTTCCACAACATCTGTCATTCTGATGAAGACCCTCCTTCCTCCTAGAGACCCCTTTCCATTATTTCTTGCCGCCGACATTTTTCAGCCAATGAAATTCAAATTTCTGCATTCTCTCAACATGCACGCGCATCGACCAAACCTGTACCAGTAGGGGGCGCTGTCGTACAGGACGCTCCGTGTGTTTCTCTGCCGTCTCAGCCGTTCACTGAGGACTCATGGCTCATTTCTACTAAAAACCTACCCATTCCCCAGCTAAAGACGGGTTTATTTTTATTTTTAAACCTTTCACCTCACAGAATGGCAAGGCTTGACAGGGTTACGCGTTTATTTTGGTCAGAAAGTTCATCCAGGGCCGAGTCAAGTTCAGCTTCAGAGTCCAGCAGCAGCTCTCTGCTAACAGAGCTAATATCAGAAGCAGCAGGGACAGAGAGGGCTCATCAGACCCTCGTAGTATTGTTGGAATAAGATTGTGAACTGTGAGTGATTAAACCCTACACATTGAGCGGTACAGTTCATGTCCGCAACGTATATGCGCCGCGCGCACGCGCGCACACGCGCACACGCGACCGGACGCGCGTGTCGAGATGTTTTGAGGAGGAGCCTTTGGACGCTAGATTCAAAAACTGCTCTCCTGATGAAATCCTCCGGAGTGCCGCTTTAACTTTTAATGACCGTTACCAACATTTCCTCAGTGTACCACTAGAGGGCGCTTGTGTACCACCCACAGTTTGAACATGACCGTATTAGTTGTCGTTGTAATTTATAATTTAGTCTTATGATACATTTTCTTTCAACGCTCTCTTTGGTCCTTAATTCCGTAAATACTCACGGACAATCCGGTTCTTCTCATTCAGCAGGGAGGTGCTGTGTGGGACGCTGGACTGCTGCCCTCTGGTCCGGGCCGAGCTGGGCCTGCCGGGCTCTCTGGGAGGGGGCATGAGGGTGGCTGCGGTGGGCCCGGGGGCCATGAGGGTGGTGGTGTGGTCTGTGGCCAGAGGCTCCGGGGTCGGGGTGTTGGCCTCTGTCAGGCGAGCGTCAGCATCAGGAGTCTGAGGCGAACTGTCCATCCTGGTGGCCGTTAAAGCGTTCTGGTAATGACTCCGAGTGATCTGACACACGGAAACAGAGGATTCTGGGTATTATCAAAGTTTGAAAATCTGTTTAGTAAGTTTCAATAAAAATAAAACACAAATCCTTCAGGCTGCAGCAAATAAAAAATACTCCCAGGTTCTCTGTTTGTTGTCTTTTTCAAAGAAAAGTCAGGAAAGTTTTTCTTTAATGTTTTTACAAAGTTTGCTGTAATTTTTAGACATTTTGTTAGATGTTTCTGTGGTTACTGAAGCAGAATATAAGCATTTCATCATTTGATGATATGAGTCAACATTTGCAGTGTTGTTGTAGACCTGTACAGTTCACCCTGTCATGATGTCAGTCAGCTTCTGGTCCAGATCCTGACTGATGGCAGCCCAGTCCTCATCATCAGTGCTTGGAGTTGGTCAGAATTTGTGGGTTTTATTTGTCCACCTGCCTCTTAAAGACACGTTTTCTGGATCTGGAGCCAAAGTTTGGATGTTTTATTCCCTGAGACACTCCGTTCTGACTTTAGCCTTATGGGTGGAAAAAAGATTGTTCATCACCAAACTGTTGTTGTAAGTTAGAGGCGTACCACTGGGAGGATGCTTAGGTCCCATCCTTTATTCATGTCTGTTCTGAGGTTAAACTGAGAGTTAGTCCACTCTCTGGCTGAGGAGCACCAAGGGCTCAGGATGCTTTACAGAAAAAACCCTCCAACAAACAGCTAGAGCCACCTTCTCCAAGCCCTCATGACCAATGAGAATGAAGCACTGGAAAGCCCCTCCCACTGAGACTCTCTTTCGAAAGCAAAACCGAGATGCAGATCCAAAACATGCCCTTCAGAATAAAAGCCTGGATGAAGCAGAATTAAGTGAGTCAAAGAAATAAAATATGAATTGTTAAGAATTTAAAATAAGTTTTTGGTTTAGAAAAAAAAAATTTACTTGATTGATTGATTGATTCTTTATTTCGAACATAAAACATTTTTATACAACACAAAACAATTAACAATTAAGGTCCGAAAAGGAGTAGTTAGAAGTAAAACTTATACATTTCTACCCCCTTCTCACTTATTCTTATCAACTTCTCTTATTAAATTATAAAATAAAAAATAAATAAATAAATAAATAAAATAAAATAAAAATTTTAAAAATATATATATGAAAATAAAACAAATCTATGTGAAAATGAAAATAAAGAAAATAAAAATAAAGAAAATAAAATATATATAATAATTATACTGGGCTGCATGGTGGCGCAGCTGGTTAGCACTGTTGCCTCGCAGCAAGGAGGTCGTGGGTTCGCGTCCCGGCTCTGCGGCCTCTCTGCGTGGAGTTTGCATGTTCTCCCCGTGCGTGCGTGGGTTTCCTCCGGGTACTCCGGTTTCCTCCCACAGTCCAAAGACATGACTGTCAGGCTAATTGGGCTGGTAAATTGTCCTTAGGTGTGAGTGGGTGTGTGGTTGTTTGTCTCGTTCGTCTCTGTGTGGCCCTGCGATGGACTGGCGACCTGTCCAGGGTGTCCCCCGCCTCTCGCCCCTTGACCGCTGGAGATAGGCACCAGCTGCCCCGCGACCCTCTGTGGAGGAATAAGCGGCTACAGAAAATGGATGGATGGATGGATAATTATACTAAGTAACAAGTAGATTAAAACATACCATCAACTTCCTGTATTACCCTCTTTAACCCAGCTCATCAACATAAATATCCAATAAACATTTTTTGTAGCTTTTCTTAAATTGATTTATATTTACATATTTTTTCAAATCTTCACTCAATCTGTTCCATAAATCCACCCCACATACTGTCGTACACATACTCCTCTTTGTTGTACAAACTTAATTTTGTTTTTAGAGTGATTATTTTTTGCTTTTGAATTTCACACTTTTGCTTCTGAAGTGTTATTTTGGGTTGCTTTAATTTGATATATACAGTATTTTGTGTGACTCTGGTTGATCCTTTTGGCACAAATCTGATCCCATAGTCCAGGTGCTGCTGGACCTTCTTTAAAATGTTGACGAGGGGCTTTATGATTCATCGGATCTCTCTTCAGAACCTTCTGGAGTTTATGTCAACTGAGGCAGCAGATTTTGTAACCATCAACATTTGGTGTCATTGTCATGGCTGCAGTGATGTCATTTAGCAGGTCTAACTGCTCTACCAGCACTGAGAATGTGAAACCGGAGCTTCAGGTACCTTGATGACCTGCAGGTGAGTGAGTTGTCTGACAGAGTAGTCTGGCAGGTAGACGTTCCCCGCTCCGTTCAGTTGGCTCATGCTGCCTCCATACAGCATCGACTCGGAGCGGTCCAGTCCACTGCTGCGAGACGGGGACCTGTGGACTGATGGGGGACAACATTTAGACAGATTCTCACTAGGACAGAGAGACCTGCTGCTCTTTATCAGACCAGGAAGGCAGTTTTGTTTGACTTTGCTGTTTAGCTTCTTTTTGGATTGATTGATTTTTTTTTATTTCGACTACAATCAACAGTCCAGACTGGAGAATAGAATCACTAAAACACAAAACGAGACATTTAGACAAAAGCTTGTGTTGTTCTACACTAAGGACCACACCCACTGGTGACATCACTCAAAGCAGGTGGAGCCTCTAGAAACAGGAAGTAGTCCTCTGACTGGAGCAATACTCATAGTCAGATCAAGAGAGACGCTGCTGCAGATCAGTGACACATTAACGGCTAATTTTCAGGTATTTAAACAACTCTTGTTCATAAAGTCATCCTGGTGCATTAGAACTCTATTGTGCCTGTTTTATAAACGGCTACAATTTAACACGAAACTTTAGTTGGTTTCAACCAAACACCGTCTGAGTAGCTGTGCTGCTGCACGTCCTGCTGCTCCAACTAAACAAACCATCTCATGCTGAATTCTAGAGGTTTATATACTGCAGTGGTGTGACTTTGTTGAACAAGAGTTGTTCTAAATACTTCCCCAAATACCCACTACAGCAGCGGTTCCCAAACTTGTTTTTGCCACGCACCCCCTTCTATGTCCCAGCCGTGTTCGCGCACCCCCAATCCCTTTGACATTTGAACAAATTCCTGCTACCTACGAATCATTAATGTTACAAATTTTCAATACTTTTGAGTGTTTAATAATTAAATCATATGTAATCGAGGATTACTGTGAGAGTCGCGCGTCCTACGGTCAGTAAATGCCCCTCGCATTTCCATGTGACGCGCTTATCTTGTAAAGACGGCGGGTGTGTATGGGGGGGAGTGCTGATCAAATGTTTGGAAGTGAGCAGGAGGTTACTACACTGGATTAAACTGACAGTTCTCTTAACTAACTGCTTAGTGTTTTTAAATTAAAACCCAGCTCTGTTAGCCATTAGCTCATCGGCGGCAGAAAGTAGCGCTGCATCTTTAGTAAAAACAAAAGAAACAAAGAAAACGACTCACCATGGAGTTGATTAAATAAGGACACACATGGAATCAATCAGCAGAGTTGTTACAAGCTGTCAAGACGGATTCTTTGAATAAATAATATCCATTTGATGAGGTAAACAGTCCAGCAACTTTGCCCCGGAACTAATAGTAAAAGTTATCGTCGCCTTCAAAATAAAGGTCTGCTCGAAAGAGTTCACATGATTGACAGAAAAAAGACTCAGAGTTCATCCAGATAGTGTCCCACAGCTCCACACAATAATGGTATACATGTTTATTTACATATTTTTACCGAGTGGGGAAAAAAACTGTAAATGTGTCATTATTTCAAATTTCCGCCATTACAGTTTTCATCTTGCGCACCCCCTAGTGGCAGCTCACGCCCCCTACAAATATAAGAGGAGCCTGATTATAAGATATTTGAAAATCTACCTTTTGGAAAAAGACATTCTGACAACTAAATCTCATCTTTTAGTCTTAGCTTTTTTAAACAGTAAACTGTAGAACCTCCTGTAAAATGAACTCTAACGGTTAGCTTTTAGCGTTTTAGGCTCTTTCTTTCTGGGCTCTAACTCTAACATCACACTCTGACACCTCGTGTTATTCGGCTCTTTGTTTGCTGACTCAGCTGTGTTTATCACCATCAGGCCAAAGTTTGCATCATGACTTCTAAGTTGCTGGTTCACTTCCCACCTGCTGTGTTCAGGATGTTGACTCCCATCATCCTGGGGTTGTTTTTATGTTTATGTATTTGGCAGACGCTTTTACCTAAAGAGACTCACAATGATTTTACCGTACGCCTCGCTGTATGCAAGCAGCTAAATCCAGGCTGTAAGTGAGTGTTGGCTGATTGACAGCAGCGTCCAGTTATCTGTTGAGTCGTTTCACTTGTTATTGACGTGAAAGTCTAGACTTTGAATATAAAATATACCTTTTTCCAGATGTGTCCACATTTTAAAAAATACAATCTTATATTCAGAAAAATATGGGAAACTATCACAGATCTACAGCAGTGTCTCTCCTGATCTGACTAGCCTTGCGTATTGCTCTGGTCAGAGCACTGCTTCCTGTTTCTAGAGGCTCCACCTGCTTTGGGTGATGTCACCAGTGGGTGTGGTCCTTCAGATTGAGATATTTTTCTAACGAACACACAGACACAAAAACATGATCACTCATATTTCCCTGTTAGGCAAAATTTAATAAAGTGCAAAAACAACGTAGCTTTAATAATTCAGGCGAGTCTGATTGGACACACCAACAGAGGAATGGTGAACGCCACACAGGAGACATTCAGCAGCTAAGTGGTCTGCTGGAGAGTCGCCAAGGGGCACTGGAAGACCATGAGAAGGGAAGGCCCTCAGCTCCTCACAGCATGTGTGAAGGATGCAGGCTCTAATCTCATTAGACAGCCTCTACAGTCAGACATTGTTTAAAAGAGCTGCACAGACGCTAGTTAGGATTCAGAGAAGAAATGATGCAGAACAAGTGAAATCCTGAGGGAAAACATTTTAAGAATGCTACAGAGACAGTTTCAACAATACAGAATACCATCTGAAACTCCCCGTTCACCCAGTTTAGACCTTAGTGGAGAAAAAACCCTCCACTCAGAGCTGAGGGGGCCAGGGGTTTTAAAGTTTGTTTGTAAAACTCCTCAGTGGGTTTTAGTGTGGATTCTTTCTGCGTGGAGTTGCATGTTCTCCCCATGCATGCGTGGGTTTCCTCCGGGTACTCCGGTTTCCCCCACAGATCACAACATGCCCTTTAGTTCTTTGTTTTATCATGTTTTTATTTTTTAGTGTTTCATCATGTTCTTATCAAGTTTTATCCGTTGTGTTTTTATAACTGCTTTTATTGTAAAGCACTTTGTGGTCATTGACCTGAGAAAAGTGCCATATAAATAAAGTTATTATTATGGATGCACCGATACCGGTATCAGTTAAAGTTACCCAATACCAGGAACCGGTACCAGTGGCTTCACTGTCTGTGACTTGTGATTCCTGTTGTAGTTTCCTATATTGAACACTAGGGGGAGCTATTGAGCTAAAGAGGAACAGTGTGGGTTGAGAGCTGGAGATGGTGCCAAATAGTTCATTTTATTTGGTTAAAATGTGGAAAACTGCAATAATTTCACTGTGAAATCACAGAAAGTGGTTATTTTTCACCTTATATTTTAGTTTTGTGATAATTTTTATTAATTTATATATATATATATATATATATATATATATATATATATATTTTTTTTTTTAAATCTAACTCAGTTATTGATTGTAAAAAGCAGAGAAAAAAACAACAACCTGTATTCCAATTTGTTGCATTTTTTTGTGTGGTATAAGTATCGGTATTGGTACTTGGTATCGGCGAGTACTCAGATTTAAGTATCGGATCGGATCGGTTTTGAAAAAAGTGGTATCGGTACATCCCTAATTATTATAGGTGGTAATCCAGCCTACACACACCATGACGCATGGGACAGAGTCATAGCCTGTATAAATACCCTGTCTGCTTCCTGAGAGAGTTTAAATATTGTCTATCAGCACTTCACAGAGATGAGATGAGATGAGATGAGAGAGGATTGGTTTGAATAAAATGAGACGACTGTTTATGTGTACCTGTTGGCATGATAGCAGGTACTCCAAAATAAGAAAACGCTCCATTCTCAAACTTCAGCGCCTCCTTTCCAAACTCCACCTCCACTCGGCCCTGAAAAGAGAAAATAACTCCTGTGAGGAGATGGTTTCTCTGCTGGGACAGTAGTGGGGTTTCTGCTTCATATCCATGGCTGCTGGTGAAGGGGAAGGTTGCTGCTGGTACCTGCAGAACCAGGATGAAGTAGTCCACTGGTTTGTTGCGTTGGAATAGGAAGTGTTGCAACGCTCGCTTGTTCTTCTCATCAAATTTGAGTTCCTGAACCACACTGGGGTGTTTGATCAACCTCAGCAAGATCTTCTCTGAGATGTGAGACGGCTTGAAGGGTTCGACCTCTGTTTAGAGAAGAAAAAGGATCAAACTTGTTAAAATGGGTCAGAAATATGTAGTGAATGACCAACAGGAAACGCATTGGAAACTAGTGTGAACTTTTCTCAGACCTTAGCTCATGTATAGCTATTAATTAGTTTACAGTTACCTAAACATTTGTTCAACCCTAACTATCATTAACTAACGTTAGTTTACCATTAACTAGCCTTTGCTCCATCATAAACTATCCTTCAGTAAATGATTAACTAACCATTAGTCAATGAATACAAAACCATTAGTAAACCATGAACTAACATAGGTTCATCATTACCTAATCACTAGTTAATCATCAACTAGCCATTAGTTCATGACCCATTAAGGCTACTTCACACTGGATGTGGCTGCGGTGCAGTGCGGACTCTCCGAAGACAAAAACCGTAAATCAGAGCCTGCACACTGAATCCGGTAGGTTTGTAGAGCAAAGTTAACTTTCTGCAACACGTCTATTTTCCCCGGACGCTGCATCAAGTTCAAGGAATTACATGCACCAGACAGGAAGTGAGACGCTAGCCGGCGAGGTGCATCCGGTATTTTCTAAATGAAACCCATGTTTCATTTTCTTTCATTATTAATGACAGAGTGGGGCTTTTGTTCCACCTTCTGTTTATTCACGTAGTTGTTATTGCGTGATCTCGCGGGAGCAAAGTACCGGAGACGTTCGGTAACAAAACAGCAGCTGGTGTGCAGTCTGCGTTAGTCCATATATATGACCGTTAATTATTGGTCATAATTACTTAACCATTAGTTCACTATAACCTAACATTAGTTCAACATTAACCAACCATTAGTTTAAAATAATCTAACCATTAGTTTATCCTTAGTAACCATTAGTTCATTTTATACTAACATTAGTTTATCATTACTGAACCATTAACTCATAATTACATAATGTTTCATTATTAGCTAACATTAATTCATCAGTATCTAGCTATTCAGATCATTATGTAACCATAAGCATTTTGTAATAATGAGACTCTGAGAATAAAAAGGTTCTCTAATGACTTTACTACCAGTTCATGATGATGTCTGGTTCTCATTTGGAAATGTAACCAGAAGAATTTGAACTCAGAAATGCTTTATGTAATTCAATGAACAGATCAAAATTAATGCTTCGCCAGTCTTCTATGGACAGGGACCTATATTTTAGAAATAAGTATTTGATAAGGAGGCCATTTTGCCCTTTATTTAAACAAAATCTCTGAATAATCTCACTGACTATTCTCAGTCTGGATGATATTCTCAGTCTGGATGATATTCTCATTCTGAATGATATTCTCAGTCTGGATGATATTCTCATTCTGGATGATATTCTCATTCGGGATGATATTCTCATTCTGGATGATATTCTCAGTCTGGATGTTATTCTCATTCTGGATGATATTCTCAGTCTGGATGTTATTCTCATTCGGGATGATATTCTCAGTCTGGATGATATTCTCATTCTGGATGATATTCTCAGTCTGGATGTTATTCTCATTCTGGATGTTATTCTCATTCTGGATGATATTCTCAGTCTGGATGATATTCTCAGTCTGGATGATATTCTCATTCTGGATGATATTCTCATTCGGGATGATATTCTCAGTCTGGATGATATTCTCAGTCTGGATGATATTCTCATTCTGGATGATATTCTCATTCTGGATGATATTCTCAGCGTGGATGATATTCTCAGTCTGGATGATATTCTCAGCATGGATGATATTCTCAGCGTGGATGATATTCTCAGTCTGGATGATATTCTCATTCTGGATGATATTCTCATTCTGGATGATATTCTCAGTCTGGATGATATTCTCATTCTGGATGATATTCTCAGTCTGGATGATATTCTCAGTCTGGATGATATTCTCAGTCTGGATGATATTCTCAGTCTGGATGATATTCTCAGTGTGGATGATATTCTCAGGCTGGATGATATGTATTCTCAGTCTGGATGATATTCTCAGTCTGGATGATATTCTCAGCGTGGATGATATTCTCAGTCTGGATGATATTCTCATTCTGGATGATATTCTCATTCTGGATGATATTCTCATTCTGGATGATATTCTCAGCGTGGATGATATTCTCAGTCTGGATGTTATTCTCATTCTGGATGATATTCTCAGTCTGGATGATATTCTCATTCTGGATGATATTCTCAGTCTGGATGATATTCTCAGTCTGGATGATATTCTCATTCTGGATGATATTCTCAGTCTGGATGATATTCTCAGTCTGGATGTTATTCTCAGTCTGGATGTTATTCTCATTCTGGATGATATTCTCATTCTGGATGATATTCTCATTCTGGATGATATTCTCAGTCTGGATGATATTCTCAGTCTGGATGTTATTCTCAGTCTGGATGTTATTCTCAGTCTGGATGATATTCTCATTCTGGATGATATTCTCATTCTGGATGATATTCTCAGTCTGGATGATATTCTCAGTCTGGATGTTATTCTCAGTCTGGATGTTATTCTCATTCTGGATGATATTCTCATTCTGGATGATATTCTCAGTGTGGATGATATTCTCAGTCTGGATGATATTCTCAGTCTGGATGATATTCTCAGTCTGGATGATATTCTCATTCTGGATGATATTCTCAGCGTGGATGATATTCTCATTCTGGATGATATTCTCAGTGTGGATGATATTCTCAGTCTGGATGATATTCTCAGTCTGGATGATATTCTCAGTCTGGATAATATTCTCAGTCTGAATGATATTCTCAGTCTGGATGTTATTCTCAGTCTGGCTGATGTCCGTGTCCTCCCTGGGAGGATGATTGTAGAACATTGACTGTAGGAACAGCAGGGAACCATTAGCTACCTGTAGACAGAAATCGATGCGTAGCCAGGAGAAGCTGAGGGGAAATCTTAACTTTCATCTCATTCTCCGACAGTTTGAAGATGGAAAAGTCCTGCTGCTTCCGCTCGTGATGCGAAACACGTCGCTTTGTGCGATTATCAGCTGAGACATACACCAACACACACAACATGAGTGTAAAATCATACAGTTCTCATTGATCTCGCTCTAAATCCACAAAAGGTTTCACATGTTTGCATACATACTGTACAGGTCCGTCTCATCCAGGATCTCAGATTTGATGATTTCCTCGATGACGTCTTCCAGGGTAACGATCCCCATCACCTCGTAGAACGGGTCACCCTCACCCTCGTTGTTCACACGCTGCACAATGGCCAGGTGGGACTTTCCTGACATCATCACAGAGTCAAATCAGTACAGCTCTCTCCAAAACAGTTAGCAGCAGGCACAGAGGCAGGAAAAAGTAAGGGCAGGTTTTGTTTACAGGTTTTCTCAGTTGTTTACACACAGATTCTGGTTCTTAAGACACAATGACCACACCATGTAACTCATTCACCACCCCCCTGAACCAATTCTGCTAAACTACAAGCACAGTTCCTGCTTTACACTCAAATTTCAGTTCTAAAACACACTTTTTTCAAAACACGACACATAATTCTCTGCTTTTGGCACAATTTTCATGCAGAAAATATCTTGTTTTCACAAGGAACACACTGCCATTCAGATATGCACACTGACTCATCACAAGGGCAAACACCCGTCACACAGTTTTACACTCGGCAATCAGAGCTTTAGCATAAAAGGTCAAAAGGTGAGTTCTTCTGTTTTGGAGCAATGGATGAAAACATTGGAAACAGAGGCAGAGGAGTGAGAGTAAGAGGAGGAGGACGAGGAAGGCAAGGACCGTAATCTGATGAGATCTGAGCAGCATTTGAGCGAAATTTGCAGTACTGCATATCAACACAGTACTCAATGAGTACAGTAGTACTGTACTACCTGTGCCTGTGGACTGTTTTGTAGGACAGTAAAAATACTGTAAAGTATGTTTCAGGTATTTAGGAAATGTAAAACTACTTTGTATTCACAGTATTTTACTGTTTGTTTGGCAGAACAGAAAGATTACAACACGAGGTGATCGGGACGTGTTCTGTCTGCTGAACAGGAAACTGAAATCATGAACACGGTCCTAAAATCAACACCACAACATTACGACAAATATGAAGAAAAAGAAAACAATGATATGTTTAAAAATATTGATAGGGTAATACTGTAACTGTATACAGTCATTTTTTCTGTTGTTTGGTATGTAGTGTATGTGCAACTTTGTGTTGGTTTTGAATAGGATATACATACATATGTCCCAATGTGAGAATTGGGACATTTCAGTGAGTATTTTCACATTAGACTGGCTGCTTTTAGTATTTGGACCTTTGCTTTGATTTGTGTCGCTTTGATTTTGTGAGAGACTCAAGCTGAGTGTGAGTGGATTCTGTGTTCACTATGGAACTAGAATTGGGACTTTAGTTTTGTACTTGTAACTTACGATTTATACTTGTACCTTTTAGTTTTGTACTTGTAACTCATGTTTTGTATTTGTAATTTTTACTTTTGTACTTGTAATTCATGTTTTGTACTTGTGACTTTCAGTTTTGTACTTGTAACTCATGTTTTGTACTTGAAACTTTCAGTTTTGTACTTGTAACTCATGTTTTGTACTTGAAACTTTCAGTTTTGTACTTGTAACTCATGTTTTGTACTTGAAACTTTCAGTTTTGTACTTGTAACTCATGTTTTGTACTTGTAACTCATGTTTTGTACTTGTAACTCATGTTTTGTACTTGAAACTTTCAGTTTTGTACTTGTAACTCATGTTTTGTACTTGTGACTTTCAGTTTTGTGCTTGTAACTCATGTTTTGTACTTGTAAATTTTTAGTTTTGTATTTGTAACTAGGGGTGTAACAATATTGTAAACACCGTGATATTGCGGTAGTAAAATGGCCACGATATCGTTGTGGTCTTGTCACGGTATTGAACAGTACGTCCTGAGCTAAAAATAACACGTTTTAGTTCGCCGCACCGGGGTATAGCAAAGTAAACTACATAGACCATGATCCTTTGCTTCCGCGTCATCAGCCAGTGCAACAATGGGAGCGCGCGCAGCCCACATGGGAGACAAAAACAATGGAGGCAGATGGGACAGCGGTAAACGCAGCAGGAAGCGGCTTTTCCGTCTGAGTTTTGGAAGCATTTTGGATTTGTCGTGTCGAAAAATGGTGAAGAAAAAAGAACGGACAGCTGACAATATGCAGACACTGTCGGTGTACAGAGCTGGACTCCTCGGCGAATACGAGCAGCGTGAGAGGTAACAATAACCCGTCCCCTTGTGAAAAGTTTCCAGTGTTAAGAAAGTCCAGACGGGTCAAAAATCCCAGCATGAAGCTCTTAGATCAGCGCTGTCTCACAGCAGCTCAAAGGCTCAAGAAATAAAATACATCCCAGAATATTTAGCGACTGATTTGCATCCAATTTCCACCGTGAATGACGTGGGGTTTAAATAATTAGTGGCTAAACTGGAACTTAAATATAAAATGCCATCACAAACACATTTTAGTCAATTATTTAATTTCTTTTAATTCAGTCATTGCCCAGATGAAGGCAGTAATATTAAAAGACTTGTCAGACAGAAACCAAGGAGAGGAGAAGTTCCTACTGGAGGAGTAAAAACATCAGAGGTCATTTTAACAGATCAATAATCTGCCCTCCTCCTCCTTAAATGTTGATTTTTTTAAAAACTGAAACTGGACTAGAACTGTAGAAATTAGAAGAGACTTGCCTTCTAATTAGTTTCCTGTTTGGTGATGCCTAGGTGTTTTTATTTATGACTTAATGACGAGTCAGTTGTGTATTTCCTGGTTACTTTTATTTATTAAATCAGCTGTTTTGTCTTTTCTTTATATGTTGAGTTGTTACTTGAATTTAAAACTTTAGGAATGGCTTTTCAGACCATTTAAAACGTCATAATGGTACATTTTATGTTGTGAGGCTTATTACCGTGAGCATAGCCACAATATCGTGAGCCTCCCCACAATATCGCAATAAATATCGTACCGTGAGGTCCATACCGTGACGATATCGTATTGTGGGATTTGGATATCGTTACACCCCTATTTGTAACCTATGTTTTGTACTTGAAACTTTCAGTTTTGTACTTGTAACTTAGTTATGTGACTTGTACACATTTAAAAAATATATAAGTTTCAAATTACATGTTCAAATTGCAGGGTTTTACACGCGGACAAAGCTATGAGTTACACGCCAAACAAGTCACAGAACTAAGTTACAAGTACAAAACTGAAAGTTTCAAGTACAAAACATAGGTTACAAATACAAAACTAAAAATTTACAAGTACAAAACTTGAGTTACAAGTACAAAACTAAAGTCCCAATTCTAGTTCCATAGTTCTCCATTTAGTCAGAGAAACAGCAGGAGCAGAGTGGAGTGGGTGGAACAGCAAGAAGACTCAGATGCTCAGTCATCTAACTCCATGTGCTGCTTTCTCCCAGGATAATGAAGCTTTAGATCTAAAAGTCTTGAGTCAAGATTGATAAACTAAAATAAATGAAAGAACACATCATCCATCACCAGAGTTTTAAACTCAAATCATCACTTTTTAAAAACTTTTAAAAAATAATTTTTGTACATATTCTGAAGCTCTTGTGTGATCAGTTAGTGCTCTCTGTGTTGGGATGACTCTGACTGGGTTAGAACTATTTGTCATATAAGACAGGTACAGTACAGTAAGATCTGAAATTGTGTTGACTCCTAAAGTTCCTAGTTTGTAGATGAACATCCTCCAGGAACTTTCTGGGAGTTTCTCCAGCTCCACAAAGGTGGATACTTGTGACCTTTTTCTTTTATTTGTACATGTTTCTACTCAGGTCTATCATTGGACAACACCACTGTATGCTGATGATAAACAGGTGTACTTCTACCAACCACCCTGACCTTGCAAACCCCTCAGTGCTTTGCTGACGTCAAAAATTGGTTACCTAAGGTATTTTTGTTAATGAGGACAAAACAGAATATCTCTTGTTGAGCCTGAACCTTAAAAAAAAAGTGAATTTGTTCTTTGTTGTCTCCTTTGCTGGTTAAATGCGACCAGGTTAAAAGGTGTGACTGGATTCCAATCTGAATGTTCAAAAACACATTCTGAATTCATAACAGAATGCATTCTATCACTTTAAATAGAACTCAGATCTCTTAGAACACAAACTGACATGAAGAAAAGGATTCGTGCTTTCATTTTCAGTCAAATTCAGCCAGATTTTTAAGGCAGCATCAAACAATCGACACACCAACATGGACGGAGAACAGAGTGTGTGTGTGATTCTTAACGGCAGCAGCCTGGCTCAGAACCAGCTTCCTCACTGAGACGCTTCCTCTTCTTTCCTGCCAAAGAATACCTCACATGCACGCTGGTGCACGAGCATTCACAGACTACTACACTGCACCATTCTGGCAGAGTGGTGTTCAGCTAAATGGGTCAGGCGAACCGACACAGAGAGAGAAAGGCTTTTTGTGTGCTTTGTGTCTTTCTCACACCTGTGCAGGTCTCTGAGTCGACTTGAACTCTCCGTTCCTGCTGCTCCTTCAACAACCTTCAATTTTTCTATTTTAACAGCTTAAATGTCAGCATGTTCAGTTCTTTGAGGACTTTCTGGTAAAGACTTTTGGTATTAATATATTTTATGCTTCTTTTAAAGATATAAGGCTTTTTGATTAAAACTTTTGGCCCATTGGAAATGAATGTAAAATCCTTCAGCTGCTTTTAATCCTGCTATAAATTTGTGCAAATGTTGATAATTTCATCAAACTTCCACCAAGAAATGTCATTCAAATTTGAAGTATCATGATTTCAGTCTATCACATATTGAAGCCATTAAAAATGTATTTTATTGTTTTTTTTGTTAACTTTGTTACCTGTTTGTAAACCTCTAGAGACATGGCAGCGTGTAGCTCAGTAGGTAGAGCGGCCGTCTAGAAACCAGAAGGTCTCCAGTTCCATCCCAGCTCCAGCTGGGTCACTTTGTTGTTCTGTCCTGGGAAAAACTTCACTACTACTGGTGGAGGTCAGAGGGACCTGGTGGAGGTCAGAGGGACCTGGTGGTGGTCAGAGGGACCTGGTGGAGGTCTGAGGGACCTGGTGGAGGTCAGAGGTACCAGGTGGTGGTCAGAGGGACCTGGTGGAGGTCAGAGGGACCTGGTGGAGGTCAGAGGGACCTGGTGGTGGTCAGAGGGACCTGGTGGTGGTCAGAGGGACCTGGTGGAGGTCAGAGGGACCTGGTGGTGGTCAGAGGGACCTGGTGGTGGTCAGAGGGACCTGGCGGTGGTCAGAGGGACCTGGCGGTGGTCAGAGGGACCTGGTGGTGTCGGCACATGGCATCCCCATGTGCAGCTGAGCAGTCCTGGTCCTCGAGGGCCGGTATCCAGCATGTTTTCCAGGTTTCTTTGCTTCAACACACCTGATCTAAATTAATGGCTGATTACTTCTGGTGGCCTTGAAGGAGGAGGAGGTAATTCACCATTCACCTCAGCATTTAAATCAGGTGTGTTGAAGCAAAGAAACCTGGAAAACCTGCTGGATACCGGCCCTCGAGGACCAGGATTGCCTACCCCTGGACTAATCCATGAGTATTGCTCCAGTCAGAGGAAGGCTTCCTGTTTCTAGAGACTCTAGCTCTGGTTCTAGTTCTAGTTCTGGTTCTGGAGGCTTCACACACCAGCACAGTGCTGCAGTTGTTCACAGAGGGAGGCAGCTCGGCCTGTTTCCTGAGTTCCTGCTTAGCATTCAGGAGAAACGCTCATCCTGTAGTTTGTTACCTCACAGCGCTTCAGCGTTTAAACACAAACGAGCCGATCCAGACTGACTGGGCTGGACCTCTGATCTGCTGGTTTCTGCTGTCTGAACTCGAAGCACAGAACCATAACTCTGACTGTGGCACTAAAGGAAATGCTTGAAGCAGCAGAACAGAGGATGAAATAGACTGAGAGGAACGTTCAGCCCACTGCTGGTTCTCTAATCCACCTATAAGAACATTAAAGGGATGTTTGGGTTGTTCTGATGTGGCGTTCTATCTGTTATTTATCTACCACATTGTAATTACGGTATTATTTAAATATTTTTCTCAAAATTTCAATAAAAATAGTTTCTTTAAAAAGTGAATTTAGTCTTTTTTCTGAAGACCAGTCTTAAAAATCAGGGTCTTATAATCAGGGTCGTCCTATATTCGGGTCAATACGGTACATAAAACAACTCTTGATCATTAGAACTCTATATTAGCTGTTAGTAAACTACAGTAACATGAGGCTGTTTCTTTAGTTTAAGGTGTTGATGCTGCTGCAGCAGGACGTACTGTAGCGTATATTCAGAAGATGTTTGGTTAAATCAAACATATCCACTCATTTGAATAGCCACTAGTATTGCTCTGGACAGAGGACTACTTCCTGTTTCTATAGACTCCACCCAATCTGAGTGATGTCACAAGTGAGTGACGCCACTTCAAAGTGACTCAAATATCACTTTAAGTATACAAAACGAATCACTACGATAAGTAGCTGGTTCTCAGTCCATCCTCCACCTCCTAACGATTCCTTTAGAATAATTCAATAGAAGTCAATAATTTACTATCAATAAAATGTGTTCAGGCCTATAACCTGCATAACACCCAGAGAGCATCATCTGCTTGGACAAGCATCCGTCTGATGAAGGATAATTAAATTAAAAGCTCGTCACTTTTCATGCTTTTACATTTAGATCACACTGCAGAGAAAAGTGGTCCAAAGATGACTCATCAGACCCATACCTCATCTCTGGCCTCATGTTGACTTTAGTTTGTTTTGATCAGTTCAGCTCAGTTGAGGGAAATTCGTTAGAACACAACATAAAAACATCAATAAAGGAGAACTGATGCATTTAAAAGAGACGTGTCAAGGGAAAAGAGAACATCAAAGCAGTGTAAAACAACCTGACTCGATTTAAAACTAAAGGGTTCGGTGCGTGCAAATATTAAAATGCACGTTAGGAACTGGATTTCTGCTAAATGTCTCTCATAGTTTACTAGAGTGAGATACGGTGGTGCACCAACTATTTTACTAACATTGACATTTTTGACAGATGGTTTCTGATTTGCACGTTGAAGTTCATCAGCATAAAAGGAGTTCAGTTTGTGTAGAAACCTCTGCAGAGACGTTTTACACATGACAGCAGCATCTGATCGTTATCACTCACTGTCCTCAGGTTCTTGTGAGGTTCTTGTGGGCAGGGGAGGCTGGAGGTTTTTCCTAAAATCCTAATCCTAAAATGGTCCCTTCTTTGTTTTTCTGTCTCACCACCTTCTCTATCCTGAAGCAGACTGATTATAGTGTTGTCAGGAAATGCCTGTCTGTGTGGTGACTCTACAGTCGTTGGTGTATTTTATTATATTACATCATCACAGTGTGACAAATCTGTGCCAGAGGAGGTGGGAAACGTGATAATTATCTGGGCTCAGATGCACAACAGCTTCAGAACGGATGCCTGCGTTAACATGCAGCGTCCATTTTTACTTTAACAAACATTGTGTTGCGTGTGACGTCATGCACATGTGGTCACTTTAGGGCCATATACTGACGGCTGCTTCCATTCTAATTTTACAATTTCTAGTAAACATGAGGTCTAACAAGAAGATCACTAATAGACGATGGAGCCTGAACTTTGAGAGCTTTAGAAGCTACAAGTGAAACTTTAAATTACATTCTGGATCTTCCAGGGAGCCAATAAAGTGATGCTAAAACTGTCGAAATCTGATCTCTCCTCCTGACTCTCATCCAGGGCCGGATCTAGCCAGCCCCACTAAGGGGGGCCGGTAGAACATTGTTCTTTTTGTGTTTTTTGGTTTTGTTCTTTTTGTATTTTTTTGTTTTGTTTTTTGTTCTTTTAGTGTTTTTTGTTCTTTTAGTGTTTTTTGTTTTGTTTTTTGTTCTTTTTTTGTGTTTTTTGTTTTTCTTTCTTTCTGTGCCATCCATCAGTAGCTACTTTGAATGAGGACAAACGGAAGAGAGCGCTCACGCTGACCATTTTTTACTGAAATATTTTAGAAATGTGTTATTTCTGCATGCAATTGCGTTTGGGGGGGGGGGGGCAGTCATGGAATTGCCCATGCTTACATCCGGTGTAGGTACCCGATCTGCTCGGGCTGCCAGATCGGCTCGGGGTCCTTCTCCTACCGACGACGTCACACTACGGCAAAGCCACTCGGACAAAATACATTGTAAATCTCTGTCGATGCTGTTCTTCCACACATGTTTTAGAAAGAGTTTAGCAGGTTTGTTCATAAATACACATTTCTTATCGCCTAATGTTTTCTTTATAACTAATTTGTTAATAAAAACACGATATTGCTGTTTTTTAGTAAAGAATGTGAAACTACATCAAACCAACATCAGACTATACCAAATAAGCACAACAGTTTTTATATGTGAATGTGTTCCTTGTGTTTACATATTTAGCAGGCCTGGTTGTTTGTATAAATGTAGGATTATTCTGTATATTTCGTTAGTTCTGGTGTAAATAAATCTAAAGATTCGTTCAAAAATAAGTTGTACAGTAGTCCTTACTCCAGTTAAGGACTACAATCACGACCAATCAAAAGCTTCAGCGTTAACGTGATAACGTAAGTTTTACGAACGTGGTAACGTCACTCCAGTTCATCATGTGTTCAGCCAATCAGCTAGTGCTACGTAATCGGCAGGCGCAGGCCCCGAGCCGAACTGGCAGCCCGAGCAGATGTGGTACCTACACCGGCCTCGCTCTCATCAGAACTCTGGCAGCAGCATCTGGATCAGCTGGAGGCTCTAAGGCTACGTTCACACTGCAGCCAAATGCGCTTCAAATCCGATTTTTTTCCCCTCATGCGACCCATATCTGAGTTTTTTAAGACAGTCTGAACGGCACAGATCCGATTTTTTCAAATCCGACCCAGGTCACTTTCATATGTGGTACTGAATCGGATACGTATCTGATGTTTTTGAAAGCGACTTCAGTCTGAACGGACATGTCTCATTGAATCCGCCTCGTACGTGACCGACAGGAGACAGACCACTAATCAGCGCCGGCGGAGGGAAACGCTCCAACACGTAGAGCTGATACTGGAGACTGAGGCAGTCGGTGGACAGAAAGTCAGGTTTAGGACTTGATTAGAAATATATTAGGTGACAATTCTGTTCAAGTGAACTTAGCGCCGTGGCGTGGACTCGCGTTTCTGGGAACCGCTGTGGCAGTCCCCGTGTGATGAGTGATCTGACGGACTAAAATGGTTTTTAATCAAAATAACGGTGCGAGCGCGACGTGGTGCAGCGCTGATGTCTCCGGTGTATTTCAGCCTTAAAGAGATCTTACCGTAATTGGGCCATGTTCAAGTCCAAAGCCATTTTACTTCCGTAAACAGAGCACGTTATGTGTGACGTCTTGTCATCGTCTGCGCATGCGGGCCGCTTTGGGGCCGTGATTCGTTCACACTGGAGACTGTTTGCTGTCGCATTTCAGTTGAAGTGTGAACAGCCAGACAAAAAAATCAGATTTGATTAAAAAATCAGATTTGAGCATTAAGACCTGCAGTGTGAACGTAGCCTTAGAGGACGTTTAGAACATCCTGATGATAGAAAACTGCAGGAATCAAGTCTGGAAGTGATGGATGATGGGTAGTTTCTCTCATTTCTTAGATTATTCTAATTCTAGTAAAACTACACAGATAGAAGAGAACTAGTAACCTGTTTTATATGAGAGTTAAAGGACAGATCCTGGTCTAATAACACCTAGGTCCTCTACATCAGAACTGGAGGCCCAGTTAATCCATTCAGAGTGAATCAGTTTACTTCTGAGGGACTCGGGTCCTAAACCCACAACCTCTGTCTGGTTTGGATTCATCAGGCTTTATGGATAAATATAACTGGGTATCATCCATTTAATAATGGGAACATTTTCTTTGTGTTCTAATAATTTAACCCCATGTAAGTGTATATAAAGTAAAGAGTACTGGACCAAGCACTGAACCCTGAAGAACTCCATGACTAACTCTGGTGCTTAAAGAAGATTCATTATTAATGTAAAAAATCTGGAATTTATCATTTAAATTTCTACTTCCTTCGCAGCTTTTCCTTCTCTTCCTCGTGTGTTACTCCTGCTTGCCTTGTTTCGTCTAATTATGAGCAACTTCTTCATTCATTCTGGATTAATACCTTTTTATGGATCTAATTTGCTGGCTTGCTGGTTTCTAAAAGTTATGGATTCAATTTTTTCCCACTTTCAAACGGAGAGGGAGACTCCGACCTTGGCTGAACGGGGCAGACGCTGCGGGGTTCGTTACGGATCAGGTTGCGGGTCTCGTAAGTCTGTCTCTGGAGGACTACACTGGATTAATGAAGATGATTGGGTTCACACTTATTGGCATCTGCATGGGCCTGATTTTGATGATCTGCATGGGCCTGATTTATCAGGAAACAATGAAGCTGCAGGTGGGATTGGCTGGCGTCCTGCGCTTCGGACGGGGCCGATTCGTGCTTTGAACACTGGAACTCTTGCGATGAAGGAGTTGTTGAAGGACTGGCTTCAAACAAACTCTGGTGCAGAGCGAATTACAGTCGATGTGTAATTTGCACGGATTGGGTGGGAATGGCCGTTGATTTAATTTGGAAGGGATAGAATCCAGCAAGTTGAAGTTTAAGGTGGTGAAGTCAACACAAGCGCTGCCTGAAGAAAAACATATTATCTTATCTGTGTCCTTGAAGAACTCAACTCCCACTCGACAGAATGAATGTGGCGGTGG
The DNA here is from genome assembly GCA_006937965.1 of Callopanchax toddi. Taxonomy (NCBI): domain Eukaryota; kingdom Metazoa; phylum Chordata; class Actinopteri; order Cyprinodontiformes; family Nothobranchiidae; genus Callopanchax; species Callopanchax toddi. Next base: position 597,915 of record SSNR01000161.1, on the reverse strand, counting down.
CTCAGACCTTCTGTTCTATGTCCCCCCCCCCGACTTCTCCCTCCTCTCTGCTGATTGGGGAAGGACGAAAACTGCCACTTTCATGACTGACGTCCTTGGCCGATACCCTTCCACCCAACTGATGTGTTTTTTCTATGGTGTCGAATGTTACGTTTGTTACGCAGAGGTTTTTTGTATCTGTCTAATTTTTCTTCCTCATCCTTCCCTATTGTTGCCCTTTTCCTTATCTGCTTAAAGGGGGCGCCACACAGGGTGGCTGCGTGCCCGCAAGGACAATATTACCTACTAGGGGTGTAATGAGATCTCGTGGTATGAGATCTCGTCTCGTCTCGTCTTCTTCCGCTTATCCGGGTCCGGGTCGCGGGGGCAGCATCCCAATTAGGGAGCTCCAGACGGTCTTCTCCCCAGCCACTTCTACCAGCTCCTCCGGCAGGAACCCAAGGCGCTCCAGGGCCAAACCAGAGATATATTTTCTCCAGCGTGTCCTGGGTCGACCCGGGGGCCTCCTGCCGGCAGGACATGCCTGAAACACCTCCCTGGGGAGGCGTCCAGGGGGCATCCTAACAAGATGCCCGAACCATCTCAACTGGCTCCTCTCTACATGGAGGAGCAGCGACTCTACTCCGAGTCTCTCCCGGATGTTCGAGCTCCTCACCCTATCCCTAAGGCTGAGCCCGGCCACCCTGCGGAGAAAACTCATTTCGGCCGCTTGTATCCGCGATCTCGTTCTTTCGGTCATTACCCAAAGCTCATGACCATAGGTGAGGATTGGGAGGTAGATCGACCGGTAAATCGAGAGCCTTGCTTTCCGGCTCAGCTCCTTCTTCACCACAACAGACCGGTTCAGCGTCCGCATCACTGCAGACGCTGCCCCAATCCGCCTGTCAGATCGACAGATCGGTATGAGATCTCGCGATATTAAAACGTCACGATATGTGAGATAACTTCTATCTCGCGAGCCTTCATGACCGGATTATGTAATGGGTATTTGCGTTTCCGCAAGCGAAACCTTGATTATTATAGGCAACACATGTCAACGTCGGGAAACTATACGGTTTATGTTATTGAAGCATGAAAACAAATAAACGACCGTCTATTTTAATAAAAGAATGAAAACATCGGAGCGCATCCTAAAGTGAAACTTAACTCTGCCGTTCCAGAGAAGCGCCTACCTGGAACATAATGGAATTAGTGAAAGAGCTGGGAGGACGATGTGTGTCTCAGTCAGAGCAGAAAGACTTGGATCCCCTCGGAAACCTTCTTGCATTAAAGATCCATAACAGACAGAGTCGCAAGGAGGAGGAAAGGAGACAGAGGTGTGTGCACTAAAATACAGTTTTATTATATAAAAAGAAAAGCTTTTCTTAACTTTGCATTTATTTTCTATTAATGATCAAATCCTTTAAGGTTTGAGTGAAGTTGAACTGAACGGATTCTATTTTTCAACAAGAAGAGAGAAAAGAAAACAGACAGAATAACAGCATTAGAGAGCTGAGAGAAGTAAAGAAGGACTGAAAGATCATGAGAGACACATATTTGGGGTGAGGTGGGGGGACACGTCCCCTGCACTATTTTAAAGTCAGTTTAGAGACCTGTAGTTTTTACTGTCTAAAAACAACGTTCCACTATATTAAATGTATACGGCTGTTGATTTTAGGTTTAATATCACGGCTCTGTTCAAGTCCCCCTCTCTTCACCTAAAATCACATTTTTATCTTTGGTGAGACAGGAGAGGAGGAGAGAGACAGGAAAAAAAAACATTTGCAGCAACAGTTTGATCTTTAAAATTATTCTTGAAAATGTGATTAACACCCCCCAAGATTCAAGAAATCAGAAAAAGAAAAACATGATTGAGTTTTCGGAAAAACTTCTAAAAGTGTTGGGGGGAAAAGCGCTTTTTGATGCATAAATTTGATCTTTGAAGTTTTTTTGAAATTATTATTAAATCTCGTCTCGTGTGTTTTGGATCTCGTTACACCCCTATTACCTACCTATTGCAATCGCAACTATTAACGCAAATTCAACCATTAGTCATGAAATTTTCATGGCCTTGCAATTTTCAACAATCACAGCAACTTTTCTGCAAATCAGACCGATCACCCTATTCTGCCTTGACCAGTCACTGCAAGTCGGATACGTTTCGACCAATCCCCGTAGCCTCTAGCTATGATTACCTATTATTGCATATGCTGATATCGCAATGACAACACATTTGTAATATATGGTGCAGCTGAGTTCTCAATATGAATTCAAAGGTATTCAAATATTGATCAGACATGACAGGGATGTGAGGAAAAACTATTAACTGTTCAGCCTCAGTGCCATACGTCAGATCAGGAGTATGATGAGGAGAGTGAGTGGGTCTGAGTCTAATAGATTACTAAATGCTATATTTAGGCTATCAGCATGAATAAGCTACGAGGACACAGGTGGACGATGACAACAGATGAAATGACCCAAGCATCCCTTTAAGAGCTGCAGTGTGGCTGCAGCCTTCAATAATTTCATCAGAATAATCTCCACTGCAGCTCAACTATTCTCCATCTCTCAGTCTGGAGATGAGAACTGACTCCAGCACCTGAGTGATCGACTAAATAAGCACATATATCAGTTATCTGATAAATATTTAATAACATCGTTTTCTGCTGCAGGAGTCTCAGGGGACAGATTGAGATGTGCTGCATTTTTCCTGCTGCAGTGCCTGAAAGTGTTTCTACAGAACGAGGGGGCACAGGAAGTGAGAGGACTGGATTTAGGCAGAGACCTTGTTCATAATCCTCCGGCTGTGCAGATGATTGTATCCAGATCCCTCTGCCTGCAGAGAGCTGGGTAAATTTAGCAGGAACAACAGAGATCATGCAGGTTGGCTACGGATTAATCTGGCTCTCGCAATTAAAAATCATCTTTTTTTTTTTTTACCAAACTCTACATCCTTGGATTTATTTGATGTTACAGTTGGTTTGGATGCTCACTAAAACACTCTTTACAGTAATGTGAATCTTTCAACTACACAGTGAAGTGTAGCAGGAGAAGAAGAAGCTTCGAGCGTCTCCTGTAAACAGAGGCTGCTCCGGTCAAGGTGTCCTCCTCTGTTTACCGCCCTCACTTCCTGTCCCGCCAGCACTAAAAAAAGTGCTGAGTCTGCACAGTCCAAGCAGGAAGGCAGTGATTTACAGTCACGGCTGCGATTGGTCCGTTTGAATCCCACCCATCAAAAAGAGGCAAAGTGCCAGCTGACTGCAGCTGCTGCAGGGGAGGGATGTGCTCCCAGAATGCATCAGGACGAGGCCCAAAAACACCAATCTGAAAGTACCTTCGGATCATTTTAGAGGATAAATCATTTTATTCTGAATTTGTCTCGATCCTGCTCAACAATACAGTAAAAATGGAACATATTGATGAACAGGACACAGCATTAGAATCAATGAATCTGATCCGGACCACGTTCTACCTGCTCTATGCTAACCCATGAAACCATCAGCTTCACTGCCACGCCCACTGCTGTTGCTTGGCAACCTGCTTGTGGCAAAATACTAATGGAGTGACTTATAAACTCTCCACAGAGCTTATTTAATTTAATTTACTGTTGCTGATTAATTTCACTTTTAAAACTTTCTTATGTTCCCAGGAACACCAGACCAGGGATTTATCCTAGAGGATCTTTGTCCTACAGGTCAAAGGTCACCATGTGGACTGTCCATTCTGTCAACATGAACTTTTTATTTCTTTCTGTCCCATATAGGATGTGTGAATGAATCCATTGTTTTGATTTATGTTTTATCTTTGTCATTTTTAGGACTTTTAGTTGTTTTTTCTTCATTGTTATTTTCTTTTTTTTTTTTGAGCCATAAAATTGATTTGCATGTTTGAAATCAATAAATCGACTCAGAACCAGGAGGCTGCAGGTTGAAGATGTTCTGGTTCAACTTTCAGTCACTGAGCCTCTGAACTCAAAGCTTTTATCAGCTCCATGCAGCCTATTATATATTATATAACTATATATTATTGTAGCATTATCAAATATGCTATAACCTCTGACCTGAGACCATCACAAACAATAATCCATCTTGTTCCCAATAACTCGGATTATAATGACTCTTTATTATGTTTTAACCTGAATCAACATTCTTCCAAGGGTCCGGTCGTGCCGGAAGACTCCACAGGACTCTTTAGTTATAATAATAAACTTAAAGACTCTTTGTGTCTCTTCCTAAAATGACACTTTAATCCACTGTTATAGAAATGTCTTAATATGATGAATGCATTTTCTTCCACAGTATTATGAATGTTTGATCCAGCTTCAGTATTATTTCATATACATACTTTGCTAAAAGGGTTAAATCAATATTATTTATGTTCATACTCCATTAAGGTGAACTATAGTTTTAAAGATTTGAGTCATGTGACCTTGTTAAGACTCCCTGATAGGGCCACGTAGTCACACGTCTCCTTTAACTGCTTTCCATGCCCGGAAGTGTTCAGTTCTGGTCTAGACACTGATCAGACAAGACCTGCTAGCTGTCAACCCCTACACAGCTAAGCTATTGCCGGCTCTTCCCTGGAACGGGTACCATCAGCCCCGTTGAGCCGATGCCTGATCTTTTCCCCTGAGGTCCGACAACACACGTCCGCCTCTCTCTCTCACATGGGAAAAGACGACACTGCTCTGTTAGCTCACCCTGCTAACCCCCAGCTAATCCAGACATGCCTCCACTGACGACCGCATCCATCGGACGGCTTCCGTGACCTACGGCGGTCCCCCGACCTCCACAGGCGTCCGACCCGGACCGAGGGGGAATTCTCCACCTCCACGTCGTCCCATCTGACTCCATCGGCGTCGATCCCGGAGCGGCGTACAGTGAGTCAACCCACATTCTGGTAAAGCTGACAGGCTACTTTGATAAAGCTAACAACTTTAGCTCACTCAAACCAGTAACTCCTCCATTCAAGCCTTAATGTAAATTAAACCACCCTAGCCTAAACATCACAGGCTCAGATCGTTAAAACTTCTTTTAAGATCAACTTAGAACACTTTAACATCGTGTTGACAAATGCTAAAACCTTGCTACCTCTTGCTTATCTTTTGTACTGTCGTCCGTCTTTTTATAATAAACTTGTAAAGTCTTATTCCGACTCAGACTTCCCTTCGTCAATATTAAAATACATCACTGTAATATCTGCAGAACCAAGAGTTCCTGTGGAGTCTAGTAAGTGAAAGCTTTAGAGGACCTCCTCTGTGTCAGACTAACAAAACGAAGCTAGATCTCTACAGAAGTGTGTGCTAAATAAACTATAAAAGAGTTTATAAAATGCTACATTATATAGTCTGAGCTGCTGGATGATAAGAGGAAGTTTTGCTCTTAATAAGAAAAAAAAAACAGGCTTCAAAGTTTGTGTGTCTGTTAATTTACTGATCTTCATGAATTTGTTCTTGTAATCTGAAATGCTTTTTTCTTGCTTTTTAAGGAAGAAACATCCATTTGTTTTGTGTAGATCTGTTTGTTATCATTTCAAGCTGTTAGTAAGTATTTAGGTTTAAAAAACACAAAGCTGCATGGTGGTGTAGTAGATATAACTGTTGGCTCACAGTAAGAAGTTTACAGGTTTGATTCAGCTGCAGCCTCTCTGAGCTACAGATCCTTCCTTTTCCCCTTTCTCTGATTTACGAGCTGTCTTCTTTTTAATCCAGAACACCAAAACCCCAATCAGAGGCTTCCTGTGACACAACCTCACTCTCCTCGAGGTAAAAGCATCATGTTCTCATGTGGAGCGTCCCCAGGTGGCACCAGTCAGAGAGAACAAACCCGTTAGCATCCAGCTGCTCCCTGAGCTGCTTGTGAGCCCTGATTACATCACACATCTGCTGCTGGACGGACGCTAATGTTCCCTTCTGCAGCCTGATTCAGGAACAGCTCCTCAGACCGGAGAGTGACCGGGCCTATACTCACATTAACGTAAGAAATAACAAAAAGAAACCCAAAGCTTTGAATGTCACGTAGACTCGTACATGTGTCAGAGTGAGATCTGAACCTGCGACCTGCAGGTCAGCAGAGTGCATTTTATAAACGGAACCTAAAGAGATCTGGGTCATCCTGAAGTGTTGGTCCAGAACCACACCCACTGATGACATCACTCTAAATGAGAGGAGTCTTTAAAAAATAAAATAAAAGTCCTCTGACCCGAGCAAAACTCATAGCTAGTCAGATATGGAGAGACACTGCTGCAGATCAGTGACAAATCATCAGCTAATTTCAGGTTTTTAAAACAATCCTGATGCATTTATGACCTGTTAGTAAACCTCTAACATTTAGCATGAGACCGTTTAGTTTAGGGTGTTTATGCTGCAGCAGGACGTTAAGGATAGTCCTTCAGATCATTTTTGTTTGATTAAAAAACTTGAATAAACATATGAACATGGCTCCAAGCACAGAACTACTTCCCACTTCTAGAGGCTCCACATGCTTTAAGTGATGTCACCAGTGGGCGTGGTCCTTTAGATAAATAACTGAACTCCACGTCAGAATGAAAAACATTTAAGATTACTTTAAAAAATCTAAAAATGACAGAAATTCTATTAAATTCATATTGTTTGTAAATCTCAAAGCGCTGAACATCATTTGATGATGACTCTGAACTCTGGACCTGAGGGGTCTGGGTCTGTTCAGGTCTTTGAGATGGAGCTTTTATAAGAGCTGATAAAGTTTAGGTTGAACCAGTAAATGAACCAGTAAATGAACCAGTATAGGCTCCATACAGAGCCCTGACCTTTCTTGAACTCCTCCAGCATCGTGTCCAGTTTGGTGTCGTTGAAGACGAAGTGCAGCGGGTGCTTGTAGAACTGGGTGATGGTCTTCAGCGGGGTGCAGTCGTCCGGGTCCACGAACGCCAAGTCCTTAACGAACAGGATGTCCACGATGTTGGACCTCTCGTTCTCGAACACCGGGATCCTGGTGTAGCCGCTCTGCATGATCTCAGACATGGTGTTAAAGTCCAGAACTGCGTCCGAGGCCAGCATGAAGCAGTCCGTCAGCGGCGTCAGGACGTCCTCCACGGTCTTGGTGCGCAGCTCCAGCGCTCCCTGGATGATGTTCAGCTCCTCCTTGACCAGGTCGTGGTACGGGTCCGTGACGCGCAGCATCTCCAGGAGTTTCTCTCTGGTGTAGAAGTTGGAGATCTCCTGGTTGAGGATGAGGTCCAGCAGTTTGCTGATGGGGTAGGAGATGGGGAAGGAGAGCACCATCAGCAGCCGCGTCACCCAGATGGTTTTGGACGCGATGGCGAGACCGTGGCGCGACGCCACGGAGTGCGGAAGGATCTCCCCGATGAAGAAGATGCCAAAGGCGCAGATGACCGTGGAGATCCACGTCATGCCCAGGATCTGGCACATCCACACGGCCAGCGAGGCGTTGATGAGCGCGTTCCCCAGCAGCAACGTGCACAGGACGTAGTTCCCGTGCCGACGCACCGACTCGATTTTCCGCGCGTAGTTCTGCTCCGTGTCGGTGCCGCTGTTCTGCAGGACCTGCAGCTCCACCGGGTCCAGAGCCAGCAGGCTGAGGTTCAGTCCGCTGAACAGAGCCGACAGTCCGAGCAGCAGGACGGAGACCAGCACCTGGAGCCAGAGCTCCGGGGCGGCAGAGCGCTCCGTTACCGCCACCCAGAAGTCCCGCGTCCGGTAGTGTTCCCACTTGGACCCGTCGAACGCGCACATGGAGTAGTACTTGGTCTTCTCGCCCCTCCGCAGGTCTTTGGCCAGCAGCTCAACCAGGACCGAGTTCTGACTGGACGCAGACTTGAAGGAACCCAAAACCTCGATGTCGGACGTCCTGGCGTTCTTGTCCACGCACATGTTCCTCCTGGGGTGGGCCTGGCCCTCCCTCCCGGGACTCGGCTCCTCGATGAAGGCGATCCAGGGCGCGGCGTTGTTGGCGCGGGTGCGGTTGATCCTGTGCGTGGAGGTGGAGTAGTAGACCCGCAGCGTGAAGCGAGTCCCCTCGGTGGCTTTCAGCACCCCGCTCTCCACGGACAGCTCCGCCCCGGTCTCCTCCGGACGGAAGCCGAGGAGGCATCGAGCCGGAGGCAGCAGCCAGCAGAGGCCGAGGAGGGTGAGCAGCGGGCGGCTCGGGGGGAGCGGCGTCCCGCGGCGGAGTCCCGCTCCGGGTCCGCGCCGCGTGGCCGCATCCTCTGCAGCCATGATGCGGTATGAGCAGCGGGCTCGGTCCGGTCCGGGGAGCCACGGTCACGTGAGGCTGCCTGGTTCCGGTGTTGTGCCATAAAGTGATGTCTGCCAAAATTTGAATGTTCGCCGCGGGAGCGCGCGCGGAAGCTGCGTCTCTGCGTAACACGCTATGAAGGAAGTTTAAAATTCAGCAAATCAAACAATAATAACTCTAAAAAACACAAACTTATCTTTAATAACTTCAGCAGGTTGTCTCCGTTTGGCTGAGACTCACCGTCTTTCTACACTCTCAGAAATGAAAGGACAAGAATTGCACCGTTTTTGCCACTGGGGTGGTACCCTCAAAAGTACAATTGTGTACATTTAACTGCCCTTTAGGGGTACAAATATGTACCCTAAGGTACAGGTTTGACTAGTAAAAGGTACAAACTACAAACGTAAAAATTTGTACCCCCAGTTAAGGTACAAAATTGTACCTTTTGAGGGTACCACACAAAAAAATGCAACGAATTGGAATACAGGTTTTATTTTTTCTTCTCTGCTTTTTAGCTACAACAAATAACAGTTAGATATAAAAAAATTAATAAAAATGATCACAAAACTAAAATATACGGTGAAAAATAACCATTTTCTGTGATTTCACAGTGAAATTATTGCAGTTTTCCACATTTTAACCAAATAAAATTTGGCACCATCTCCAGCTCTCAACCCACACTGTTCCTTTTTAGCTCAATAGCTCCCCCTAGTGTTCAATATAGGAAACTACAACAGGAATCACAAGTCACAGACAGTGAAGCCACTGGTATCGGTTCCTGGTATCGAGTAACTTTCTTGTCCTTTCATTTCTGACAGTGTATAAAAGAGGTTTTACTGAAACCTGATCAGATTATCATGTTACTGTTAAAGGATGTTGTTTAGGGTTGAAAATATTAAAAAATAAACCGCCTTTTAACCATAAACCTGAAAATTGTGAAATTTTTTTCTGCCACAAAGTGATTCTAACCATTTAGCATCTGATGGATTAAATCTAGGGAAGCACCAATACCACTTTTTTCAAACCGATACGATACAGATAATGAATCTGAGTTCTTACTGATACCGAGTACTGATACCAGTACTTCTACACAGTCAGAAATGAAAGTACAGAATTGTACCTTTTGTCGTCAATGGGGCGGTATCCTCAAAAGTACAATTTTGTACATTTAACTGGGGGGTTGTATTCTAAGGGGTAGAAATTAAGGTGTCATTAATTAATTAAATTAAATAATCATTTAAATGTGCCAAAAATTTTTATTAATTAAAAATGTGTATTTAATTATTTCATGATGTCTATTTAAGTATTTCACGGTCCTGTCTGTGTGCACATTATGAAATAATTTAATCTGTCAAACTGACTCACCAAACTCAGTGGGTGGAGCTAAGGCTGACAACAATATACATTTTTAATTAATAAATATATATTTTCATTTTGGCACATTTAAATAATTAATTTAATTAATTAATGACACATGACACATTTCATTCATGAATTAATTAAATACAGACATCATGAAATAATTAAATAGACATTTTTAATTAATTCAATTTTTTTTTCATTTTTGGCATATTGAATTAATTATTTAATTTAATAAATTAATGGAACATTTAATTAATTAATGTATGCTGTATTTAATTATTTAATGCCTTATTTGTGTATTTCATTTAGTCGCTTTTGGCTCTCCATACTCAGTCAATCTAGGTTCCATATTTACATACTTTTTGACAAGAAAAAAATTGTCTAAATTTGGTCAATTTGCTGGTTTTGAAAAGCATGTAAAGCACCCACTGTCCTGTAAGTATACATACACACCAGCCATCTATCATTAGATTGTTACTGTTTAGGGGTGTGTGCAGGCCTACACACACACACACATTCATGGCTGAAGGACCAGAAATATACGAGACGCCTATTGAATAGCCCTGTTAGGGACTCAGTGTGATGTCATTAATGATGCCAGCACATCACTAACACTTTTATTCACGAGTAATCTAACGCATTACTATTTACAAACCAGTAATCATATGAAGCTACTTTTCATGTCCCTGTGTTACTGTGTTAGCAGATCTTTGATGTCTTCTTACATCTCGGTGAGCAGCGACAGGTATGGAACAAGTCCTGCGTTCAGCATGAGGATGACTCACATGTAAAACTGTACTTGAACATCAGATGGTATTTTTTTCCTGTAAACGCGTCTCAGTAAACACGTTTGTCTTATATTTGAGGTCTAGACTTTCACATGACACTAACAAGTGTGATGACTGAAGACGGACATGACCAGCAACAGCTGACTGGATGCTGCTGACAGACAGAGACACTCACAGTCTGAAAGCTGCAGCAGCACGACGGGAGTGGACGTTCTGAACAGAGCAGCTCAAAAGTTGGACGAATAAACCAACAACTTACGTGTTCTGATACAAACTTCACTCATTGTGATAAACGCTGCAGAGTCAGTAAACGCCTCTCATTAGATGTGTCAGAGTTTGTGGATCCAAAAATAAGAGGATGAAGAAGAAATAAGTGCAACAATTCATGGAGGAGGAACTGGGGGAAGTCAGGACCAGGAGACGGAGCTTGAACTCAAAGAAGGTTTTTATTAAAATGACTAAGGACTAAAGTTGGACTAAATACTAAAGGGAGAATATGTTTCATCTGTGAACAATGACAAGACAAGAGACACCTGGACATGATTAACCAAAAACATGAGCTGGCAAAGACATGGAGGACCAAAAAAGGAGAAAACAGGACACTAACACACACAGGGATGGGGATCATGACAATAAGGCAGAAACTAAAACTCTGATGCTTTATTACAAAAGGCTGATGATGCAGCAACAATACAAAACTAAACTAATGCTGGGCGTACACCTAAAGACTTTGACAAGATTTTGAAAAGACTCTAAAAGATTATCAGCTCACATCTAAAGACTCGGGTTAACAGTCGACTAGTCTCAGACTAAAGATTTTATAAAGACTGAATCTTGTAGGAACACTAATTACAAGACTGCAACTAGATTATGTTAGGATTTCATTCCCGCAAAATTCCTCCCATCATGCTCTGTGTGATATAGTGATACTATATTATGTTGATAGTTGAAAGAGAGTATAACTGTTCTGCTGGGCAATTCTATTTTATTTGTGGTTACACAGCGCCATCTAGTGGTGATTTTATTATCCGAGTTTTTCCTGTTGTGACGGAGAATGTCCGGGTTTTGCGTTGTCAATAAAGTTTCCCAAGATGAATGTTGGCTCTCGGTCATCTGCTGTTATGGATATAATAACAGGTAAGTCCAGTTCCCAAGTTATTACACTCTGCAGAAGTTAAAAATGGAGGAGAAGCAGCTTTTAGCTACTTTAGCTTTTGCCACTGCAGTCATTTGTAGTGAAAAGAAAAAGACGAGAAAGCGTCAGAGAATATGGGAACGATTTGGCTGCATAAACGGGACAGCAAGGTCTTGTTTTGTTGGGTTATGACTGACAGGGCTTCCTGGTTCTGCAGTGAGAACGAATCCTATTGGTTTTTGCTTGTTGTACGTCACTCCGACTACGCTCCGACTACAAAAAATATCTAGCAGGTTGGATATGAAAGACTGGAGAAAGACTGGCATAAATCGGGTCGCCGACTGCAGATTATCCCCTTACATCTAACGACCGCGACGACGGGAGCGCGCAGAGACTCCGGTAAGATTCCTAAAGACTGACAGTCTTTAGTCTGCGACCGTGAAAATCGTTAGGTGTAAGCCCAGCATTAGACATTAAAAAGAGCTCTGGGAGGGAAAAACAACAACACAGGAGGTACAGGACTAACAGACAGGAGCAGGGCCACTGGGTAGCTAACAGGTAACCAGCAGGATCTGACAGGGAATGAATGAACTGGTGAGTTTATTTACTGGGGAAGGTGATCAGGGGATGAGGAGCAGCTGAGTAAGAGGAACTATGAAGAACACCTGTGGAGGAGTGGCAAGGCAGACAGGAAATGTAAACATGGAGGAGAGGGCGGTGCATTTTCTAGCTGGAAATACCGTCACTATTTTGGGTTTTTGTCATCTAAAGCTAACAATATGAAGGTTTGTTGTAATATTCATAAAACATGTTTAAAAGAATTTAATACTTACATTGATAAGCAGAGGTGAGCACTAGATGTGTGCATACCTTCTGCCACAACGCTCCTTTGCAGACCAGTGTTACATCATGGTATCGATCATGTAGCCCATGATCACACACTAACAAGCTGAGCAGCAGCTTGTTGCAGGGGGGCTGCAAAGGAGCGCTCATCTGGCAGCAAAAGCTTAGTGTGACACGTGCACTGTAGCGCCGGTGCACGTGTCACACATGTGAGACAAACTTATGAGGACGAAGTGACTAAACATCAGCGCCAGGTATTCCCCAGAAAATCTTATTGAAAAAATGATGTGCACCCCTGTTTATAAACATGTAGATTATTAATGGTATGTTTGCTATTACAGTGTTAATGGTTCAATGTGCCAAAAAAGAGTAATTATTTCATATTTTATAAAAAATAATAATATGTTAAGTCAGTCAAGAAAGACAGTCGTTATTTTATTTTTTATAAAAACATTTTTTCTAACTTTGTTCAGCGTTTCACTATGGGAATCGGCTTTAGTCGAACTTCCGGTTTTCAGTGGTTGAAGTGAAGTTTGGTGTTGTGATTGATGACCAAGTTGACCTTTAAAGATCATGCTGCCTATGTCACTTGCTTGTGCCACTTCATTTTGCTCAACATACAAAAGATCAGACCATACATGACCCAGTCCACCACCAGCTCCTGGTCCAGTCTATGGTCATCTCCCTTCTTGACCACTGCAATGTCCTTCTAACTGGTCTCCAGTCTGGACTGGTAAACCTCTACAAATGCTTCAGATTGGTCTTCAATCAGCCTAAAAGAGCACATGTCACCCCTCTGTTCATGGAGCTCCACTGGCTACCTTTAGCTGCTGCATCAAATTGAAATAGCTAATGCTAGCATACAGCGCACATGTGTCAAACTCAAGTCAACTCAAATCCGGCCCGCCATAACTATTCATGTGGCCCTCCAGAAAATGAAAGATTGTCAAAGAAGCTGTTCTCACCTGCAGTAACCCAAAGTACTTTCTACCATGTGCAATGTCACGCCCTGCCACCAGAGGGCAGTCATATTGATGTTTAACTGAAGCAGATTTTTAGCAAAACATAAAGTTGAGAAATATAGACGTTTTCCAAAATTGCTCAAGTAAAGACAAATAGTTGCTGAAGGTAGAAGATTTAACCAAAAAACCTGAAAAAACCCAGTCAGCCTTACGAGGCTCTGTGAAGGAAGGAATACACTTTACGCTAACACTTCACTAGGAAACACCGAGCTAACTATGCTACTGTTAGCCTCAAGGAAAAATGTCAGCTTGTTTTAAGAGGGCTATTTCAGAATCTTGTGGTTGAAGATGTCACCTGAAATTCAAAGTGTTTTTCAGTGGGAGCATTTTAGAAGCAGTGTATGCTCAAGGTGTGTGAGCAGAATGCTACTGGCGTTAAGCGGCATCAGTTTGTCAAGAAACACCATCGCAGAGCGAGTCAAGGAACTGGCTTTTTATTTCTATAGTGCCAAATTAGCTAACTATTTATATTTAAAACATTTTTTTTAACACCGGGTAGTTTTGTCAATGCATTCTGTCACAACCGGCCCTTTGAGGACAGTCATGATGTTGATGTGGCCCCACATGAAAACGAGTTTGACGCCCCTGAATCCTCTTGCTAAGGTTTGTCCCTCTAATAGTTTGTTGTTAGCCTCAATGATAACTTCTTTGTCACATTATAATTTAGTTGCTTTGGATAAAAGTGTCTGCTAAACACATAAATAACCTGTTGTGCTGCTGCATCACTTCACCTGATCAGTTGTAACATTCCAGTTGTGTGGTTTTCCTGAACTAGACATGAGTGAATACAACAGTAAAGATGATTGGCTGCTTTCTGGAGAATGTGTATATGAAGCAGAATATATGGCAGAGTGACAGCTATACCTGAGTTTGATTGGTGCTCCTCCGACTTCAGACCTCAGAACCTAATCCAAACACAGCAGCAGATCCACCTGGAAAAGAACAGAATCAAGGAGTTACGATGATGCAGTCAATTCACTTCTGTTTATTCATAAAGCACCAGTTATCTCAAAGTCCTGACAGCATTGAATTTAGTCCTGATTCAACTCGTCACCTGAAAATCAGGCTTGTTAAATCGATCCCAAAACTGTTATAAGATGAAAAATGGTTTTATCAGTAATAAAAATGGGTTAAAATAACCTTCTGAAGGCAGCAGGTTACACACACATGGTACATTTATTCTGTTAAAACAAGATTATGTGTGAACGCTGCAGTCAGAAAACCCAGAGGTTGTCTGGTAAAGGTCCTTTGTGACCTTTGCTTTTATTTAAGGCTCCTCCCTATGGAAGAATTATAGTATCATCAGAATTCAACAATTTTTAGACATTGAATTTATAACACTGATTTTTTATCATGTTCAATTATATGTATGATTTATTTCTTACTCCAAGTTTTCCTGCAAAAATATTCAACTGCAAAAATTCACCTGCAAAAATTCACCTGCAAAAATTCACTTTCAAAAATTTACCTGAAAAAATTCACCTGCAAAAATGCACCTGCAAAAATTCACTTTCAAAAATTCACCTTCAAAAATTCACCTTCAAAAATTCACCTTCAAAAATTCACCATAAAAAATGCACCTACAAAAATTCAGCTGCAAAAATTCACCATCAAAAATTCAGCTGCAAAAATTCACCATCAAAAATTCACCTTCAAAAATTCATCTGCAAAAATTCACCTTCAAAAATTCAGCTGCAAAAATTCACCATCAAAAATTCACCTGCAAAAATTCACCTTCAAAAATTCACCATCAAAAATTCACCATCAAAAATTCACCTGCAAAAGTTCACCATCAAAAATTCACTTTCAAAAATTCACCTGCAAAAATTCAGCTGCAAAAATTCACCATCAAAAATTCACCACCAAAAATTCACATTCAAAAAATCATCTGCAAAAATTCACCTTCAAAAATTCAGCTGCTAATATTCACCATCAAAAATTCACCATCAAAAATTCACCTGCAAAAATTCACCATCAAAAATTCACTTTCAAAAATTCACCTTCAAAAATTCACCATCAAAAATTCACTTTCAAAAATTCACCTGCAAAACGTCACCTTCAAAAATTCACCATCAAAAATTCACTTTCAAAAATTCACTTTCAAGAATTCACCTTCAAAAATTCACCTGCAAAAATTCAGCTGCAAAAATTCACCATCAAAAATTCACCTGCACAATTTCAGCTGCAAAAATTCCCCATCAAAAATTCACCTTCAAAAATTCACCTGCAAAAATTCAGCTGCAAAAATTCACCATCAAAAATTCACCATAAAAAATTCACCTTCAAAAAGTCATCTGCAAAAATTCGCCAGCAAAAGGTCATCACTTTTGTTGTTGAATATTTTTGCAGGAAAATTTGGAGTAAGAAAAAATTCATACATATAATTGAACCTGATAAAAATTCAGTGTTATAAATTCAATGTCTAAAAATTGTTGAATTCTGTTGATACTATATTTCTTCCATACCTCCCTGGTTTCCTGGGTGTCTCTTTGACGGTGACACCATGTCAGACCCAACGCCCCGGGTGTTCAGAGCACTTTTCTTCCCACAGCTATTTGGTTTTTAACCTTGTGAGCTGATAATAATGGCCTTGAAGATTCTGTTCACACAGCAGCTTCCTCCTGATTCCTGATTGGATGAAAAGGTTTCCAGAAAATGCAGAGAAATATTCACCACCAGCACCTGACTGGTGCTGCGGGACCTGAAGAGATTCTGATGGGTCATGAAGTTTTTCATTTTGGTTTTGTTTAATAAATAAAGACATGGCTGAATCTGTTGTGTTTTTCCTACACTTGAAGTTAGATTTGAATAACTTTTTAATCTGATAAAGACCAGATCATTTATTATAATCATCATAAATTCAACCTTGAACTGAAAGTAGGTGGATTTTTCTTTTTTATTATTATTATTATTATTATTATTATTATTATTATTATTATTATTATTATTATTTTAAACCAAGAATGTAGGTTAGGAAACTCTCTGGTGCCCATCTGCATGAAAGATTTCTGAGAATAAAGTCAGAATTCTGAGAAAAAAGTCAGAATTCTGAGATTAAAGTCAGAATTCTGAGAAAAAAAGTCAGAATTCTGAGAAAAAAGTCAGAATTCTGAGAATAAAGTCAGATTTCTGAGAAAAAAGTCAGAATTCTGAGATTAAAGTCAGAATTCTGAGATTAAAGTCAGAATTTTGAGAATAAACTCAGAATTATGAGATTAAATTCAGAATTCTGAGAAAAAAGTCAGAATTCTGAGTATAAAGTCAGAATTCTGAGAATAAAGTCAGATTTCTGAGAAAAAAAAGTCAGAATTCTGAGAAAAAAGTCAGAATTCTGAGAATAAAGTCAGATTTCTGAGAATAAAGTCAGATTTCTGAGAATAAAGTCAGAATTCTGAGAAAAAAAGTCAGAATTCTGAGAAAAAAGTCAGAATTCTGAGAATAAAGTCAGAATTCTGAGATTAAAGTCAGAATTTTGAGAATAAAGTCAGAAGTCTGAGAAAAAAGTCAGAATTCTGAGATTAAAGTCAGATTTCTGAGAATAAAGTCAGAATTCTGAGAAAAAAGTCAGAATTCTGAGATTAAAGTCAGATTTCTGAGACTAAAGTCAGAATTCTGAGGAAAAAAAAGTCAGAAATCTGAGATTAAAGTCAGAATTCTGAGGGAAAAAAGTCAGAAATCTGAGATTAAAGTCAGAATTCTGAGGGAAAAAAGTCAGAATTCTGAGATTAAAGTCAGAATTCTGAGGGAAAAAAGTCAGAAATCTGAGATTAAAGTCAGAATTCTGAGGGAAAAAAGTCAGATTTCTGAGACTAAAGTCAGAATTCTGAGATTAAAGTCAGAATTCTGAGAAAAAAGTCAGAATTCTGAGAAAAAAAGTCAGAATTCTGAGATTAAAGTCAGAATTCTGAGATTAAAGTCAGAATTCTGAGTATGAAGTCAGAATTCTGAGAGTAAAGTCAGATTTCTGAGACTAAAGTCAGAATCCTGAGAAAAAAGTCAGAAATCTGAGATTAAAGTCAGATTTCTGAGAAAAAAGTCAGAATTCTGAGAAAAAAGTCAGAATTCTGAGAATAAAGTCAGATTTCTGAGAATAAAGTCAGATTTCTGAGAATAAAGTCAGAATTCTGAGAAAAAAAGTCAGAATTCTGAGAAAAAAAGTCAGAATTCTGAGAAAAAAGTCAGAATTCTGAGAATAAAGTCAGAATTCTGAGATTAAAGTCAGGATTTTGAGAATAAAGTCAGAATTCTGAGAAAAAAGTCAGAATTCTGAGATCAAAGTCAGATTTCTGAGAATAAAGTCAGAATTCTGAGAAAAAAGTCAGAATTCTGAGAAAAAATGTCAGAAATCTGAGATTAAAGTCAGAATTCTGAGAATAAAGTCAGATTTCTGAGACTAAAGTCAGAAATCTGAGATTAAAGTTAGAATTCTGAGATTAAAGTCAGATTTCTGAGACTAAAGTCAGAATTCTGAGGAAAAAAAGTCAGAAATCTGAGATTAAAGTCAGAATTCTGAGGGAAAAAAGTCAGAAATCTGAGATTAAAGTCAGAATTCTGAGGGAAAAAAGTCAGAAATCTGAGATTAAAATCAGAATTCTGAGGGAAAAAAGTCAGATTTCTGAGACTAAAGTCAGAATTCTGAGATTAAAGTCAGAATTCTGAGAAAAAAAGTCAGAATTCTGAGAAAAAAAGTCAGAATTCTGAGATTAAAGTCAGAATTCTGAGATTAAAGTCAGAATTCTGAGTATGAAGTCAGAATTCTGAGAGTAAAGTCAGAATTCTGAGACTAAAGTCAGAATTCTGAGAAAAAAGTCAGAAATCTGAGATTAAAGTCAGAATTCTGAGGAAAAAAGTCAGAATTCTGAGAATAAAGTCAGAATTCTGAGAATAAAGTCAGATTTCTGAGACTAAAGTCAGAATTCTGAGAAAAAAAGTCAGAATTCTGAGATTAAAGTCAGAATTCTGAGTATGAAGTCAGAATTCTGAGAATAAAGTCAGATTTCTGAGACTAAAGTCAGAATTCTGAGAAGAAAAGTCAGAATTCTGAGATTAAAGTCAGAATTCTGAGAATAAAGTCAGATTTCTGAGACTAAAGTCAGAATTCTGAGAAAAAAAGTCAGATTTCTGAGATTAAAGTCAGAATTCTGAAATTAAAGTCAGATTTCTGAGACTAATGTCAGATTTCTGAGAAAAAAAGTCAGAATTCTGAGATTAAAGTCAGAATTCTGAGAATAAAGTCACAAAGATGCTGATGTCAGGTCGCTCATGTCGTCCAACGCCAGACTGGAAATGTTCTTTAAAAAGATCCAGTAGGTGGGGGCGGTCTGCTCATCTCCACCCCTGTACGAAGGGGGCCATCTCCTGGGTCTAGCAGCTGATTGGGCCCTCAGGGCGCTGGTCCTCAGAGTATAGGGTGTGAATGAGAAGTGAGAGTGGGTGTACGGCGCCTATTGTGTGTCTTATGTCTGTCACGTGCAAGGGCTGTGTGTTATGCATGATGGGAAAGTGTGACTGTTTATCTGTCAGGTTGGGTCTTGTCTGTGTCCGTTGGGAATCAAATTATACCAAAAAACAAATCTAGTAAAGAATTTTTATATATATATATATAAAAAAAAAGATCCTGAGACAAACTATTAATTCTCTAAATCACTGTTGATGTATTTTCCAAAAAATTTGCATCCACACATAGTTTTTATCTGTAATAAATGAAAAAACAAAAGAGTAAATATTATATTTTCATTTCACAATAAAGATGCTACCTGCAGCCAGCTGATACTTTTAACTTTTCTTATAAACACATTTACAGATTATTTTTGTTTAAACTGATTACTGAGACTTTTTCACACTTGTATGAAAACCCTTGAATTCAGTTCTGACACTGTAAACATCAGTTATGATAGAAATAACTGAGAATATATATATATATATATATATATATATATATATATATATATATATATATATATATATATATATATATACACTGTATAAAGTTTGTAACCTGAAGCAACAGGTTGAGCCTTCAACCTAATTCCTGTCCACATGTCTGTCAAATAGGAAAACCTGAAGATCTGGGAATTTCTCCACAAACTGGATGTGATTCATCGTTTGTCCACATGAGGGCAGTAGCGCACAGGCCACCAGAGCTTTAGGAGCATCCAGATTCTTCCAGGTGTGTTTGGTTCAGGACTGAATCAGGTCACCTTTAGGAACTTAGTAATTAGACATTATTACTAATCTATAATTTGTTCCTTAAAATAGCAGCGGCCCAATTTTCTATCTGCCAATCAGATCTTCTGGGGTCTTTTAATCTGAGTCCCTCATCCTTCAAACTATCAGGTTTCTTTGTCTAATGTGGATGTTTTGATATGACTTATTTTCACAACATTATTTAAACGTCCTTCAAACTTTTTAAAAATAGAGCAGGTAGAAGAATACCACATTTTTAAAGCTTTTTCTTTTCTTTTCTTTGCAAAACAGATGTAATCAAACCAAGAAATATTTACTCTCTTTACCTTCAAATTATGAATATTTTATTTTATTTATGATTTCCAAAAGCAGCTGGAGCTCCACATCAGAACAATAAACATCAGTACAGATTTGAATATCTGATCTGTTATTAAAATACATAATAAACTATTTTGGCCCTAAAACGGGTCCTTGAGGTACACCACACGCAGTAGTGATACATTTTGATTTATATTTATTGATCTGTTGATTTATTTGTTTTTAGGCCATTTTCAGACCAACAATAAGTCAGTTTTATAAACATTTACACGCTTCAGTGACCATAAATCATCAACTATAAAGATTCAGACACCTGACAGTGAACAAGTCACTTCATAAAATAATCAAATTTAATAAAAACATATCTAAACAGTAATAAAAAAGAAAATGCAGCAATTATCTGTTCTGTCTAAGAATTTTAAATATGTGGCTTAAAGAGACTAAATGATATTTAACCCTTTAACTTCCTCACTAAGAGGAAAAAAAAAACAATGAGTTTTTATTTTTTGTCATTTTTATGGATAATGATACAAAAATATTGTTATTAATATTATTGTTATTATTACAATTATGAGAGATAACTCAAAACATCAATCAAAACGATCATTTCTGGTATTTTTTACATTTATTTTGGGCAACAAGGATTATAATATGATGTCAGGTAATAAAAAATAAAAGTGAAGTTTTATATAATATAAATAATGTGCCACGTTTTCCCCAAAACATCTCCACATGTTTTAGATGTTTCAACAGGATACAGGACTAAACTCTAGCTCACCTGATCAGTGTAGCATTTTAGTTTGAGGGTGTGTTTTTTTATGGGTGTTTTTTAATGTTTCAGGTGGATTTTTGATTGTTTTTATGAGTTGTGTTCTTTTATAATAAAGTTGTGAATACTTTGCTTTATAAAGTATTTGATAAATTGCAGTTTGACATGACTTTATCCAGTGATTTTGTTACATCTTTGATTGTTTTGTGTAACTTTTTTTATGTGATTTTGTTTCAAAGGCTGATTTTACACAGAAATATTTTCCTGCATGAGGCCGGCTGGGCTCTGGGGGAGGGGTGGAGGTGGGTGGGTGGGGGGGTAATCATTAACAGCAGCTGCTGCACACAGTCCTACAGTCAGACCTGAACCAGCCCTACAGTCAGATCAGTCCTACAGTCAGACCTGAACCAGTCCTACAGTCAGATCAGTCCTAGAGTCAGACCTGAACCAGTCCCTCACCATGCACCGTGTCGGGGTCTGGAGGTCTGTGGTTCCTCTCTGCAGCAGGAGGCCCTTCCAGGTCAGAACATGGACTCGGAACCACAGACTGGACCTCAGCGGGATCTACCCTCCTGTCTCCACCCCGTTCACCGCCGGTGAGGACCTGGACTACCGGAGTCTGGAGGAGAACCTGCAGAAATATGCCAAGATACCGTTTAAAGGTCAGAACTCTCACACAGAACCGAACCACCGCAGCCAGCGAGTCCAGACCAGTTGGTGCCTCTGCTCTGGTTATACTGGTTACCAGCACTAATAACTAAGAGCTGCTGACCAGTCAGGACCAGTTCTGATCCTGTCAGCAGGATAAAGCCTGCAGCTGCTTGTCTGGTTTCCATTAACCGGACAAAGTCCAACACGAGACGTCCATCAGGGTTGCCAGATCTGGAGAGAGAAATCAGCAACCCATGACAAGCCCCGCCCACCTGCAGACACAGCGAAGGATAGAAAGGCCACTTCCTTTATTCACATCGGTTATTGAGAATGAATGAATCTAATCAGAGAACTCGTATAAAGATTATTGTTTCATAACGTTTATATTTTATTTTCTATTTTAATTCTGGTTTTCAGCTCCAACAAGAATCTGATCAGGTTAAAAAAACAACAACAAAATGAACCAACCTGTTTCAGACCAGAGGTTTAAACTGACATCATGTTGGTCAGATCTGAGAATATGACCCGTCAGACTTAACGGACTCCCAGCTACTGCACCACATTTAGCTCCAGTTATGAAAAGAGGATGGAAGAAAAACATTTTCGTCCCCTAGAGATATTACTGTAATACCTCAGGGTTCATATTTTACTATGCTAGGAAAATAAAAAGTGGCAGGCCTCAGAAAAACACAATTCAAAATGATTTAATTACAAAACCTCGTTAGTCTTTTGAACTTAAGGTTGAATTCAAAATAATCCTCAGACTTTAAAGCAGTCAGTCTCATATAGTCCCATTTCCACAGTTTTTGTGAGGCAGTTTTTAATATTTTGGCCACTTTCTTCCTGGGAAGGCTGATATGATATTTGTAACACAAATATATGAGATAGTTTCCTCATAATAATGACTTAGTATCTCTTAATTATGAGATTTAAATTCATAATTATGACATAATTTCTTTACATTTTGAAATTTACAGTCTTAATTAGGATAGTTTCTCATAGTTATATGAAGTCAAACTAACAAGATACAGTTTCATAATTTTAAGATGTAAATCATAATGTTGAGATTTTAAAAATATTACAGCTTCTCATAATTATATATTATATGCATTTTAAATGATTAAAAACATATATTTTTGAGAAACAAAGTTACAATTATGAGCTAATAAGTCATCAGTAGATCAATGACATCATAATCCTGACTCAAGTATCTGCTTTTTTCATCAAAGTGGCGGAAACGACTTTACAAAGGCACTGGCAACCAGCACTAGCCAATCAGAGGCAGAGGGGGCGGGGTTTAATTCCTTGACTTCCTCGCTGTTTGGCGGATTCTGCTACCAGTAAAACTAGTTGTGTTTAGTAAACGACTACTACACTTTCTAAAGAAGCCCAGAAAACTTGAACCTCTAAATTTAAATATTTTAAGTGAATTTATAGAAAAACAGCCGGAAGTCGCTGATGATGAGCGGACGAGAATTGATGGGGTTTTGCTGCCCTCTACTGTTCATATGAGGCTACTACACATGTTTTACAGGAGGCCAGAAGTTTAGAGACACGTGTTAGTTTTTTATAAAGTTTTTTCCTTCAGTGCTTCTAGATCAGATGTTTCTATGGTTACAGTCTTGACGTTGATCCAGAGAGTGATAATCTCCAGTCAGGCTGTAGTTAGTTAACATCATCTCTAAAACTCAGACCTACCCAGGAGATGAACTCGGCACTGGAAAGGAGCATGATTAGCTCCAGGATAGAGGTTTACACTCTGTCTGGTTTAAGCCAATCAGGAGCCTGGAAGTAAGAGAGGCGTTATTTTTGATCAACATTTAGAGAACCTGGTGTCTGCATTCCAAGAAGCTCAGGGTCAAGTTTTCGGATTAGACCAGGTATTAAAGCCGCTGTCCGGAGAATTTGAGCGAGAGATCTTTTTGAATCCAACGTTCCAAGAGCCCTCCCCTCCCTCTAACCCCGCCTCTATAATTGTGCGTGGCGCCACTCCGGGCTCTAATGAGTTTTTCTCCATGTTTAGTTGCCGGACTTTCCTTTGTGTTTCTTTTTGAAGTTGATGTAGCCCTTGGTAGCCGGGGACTGGCTAACATTTTAGCAGAAGTTATCTCCAACTCCCATGACCAGCTGCGCTTTTCCAGTATGGCGGCTGTAAACAGGAAGACACGGAGCGCCCTGTGCACACACAGCCCCACCTTTACAGGTTTGCATGATGCACATGCACGTTGACTGACAGCTGACAATGCAGAAACTCGAATTCTATTGGCTTAAGAGATTTGCCAGTCAGTGTGAATTCATGGGGGTCTATGAGAGGAATGTTGTGGAACCCTACCCATATATCATAGTTTGATACATTAAAACATTCTCCAGAATGCAGCTGTAGTGCACTGAATAATTTAAAAACACATCATCAACCTAAACATGATGAAGTGGATTGAGTTTAAGAGACTTTTATATGGACCTCATGTTGATAACTTATAAAAATCTAACATGAATAAAACATTAAGAACTTCATGATCTGATCAGAATGAAAACATTTCAATAGTGAGAACCTGAAAGAGGCTTTTCTTCAGCACAGGAACACATGTGAACGTTCTATTTCTACGTGGAAGGTCCTGTGTGAGGAGGAGAGGAGGAGGTTGTTTTGACCAGAGTCTTTGTGAGAAACAAGGTCTTCCACTACTCTGACAACTAGATGCTTCTGGGTCTTGTGTGTTCTTCTGAGCAGACCGTGGACCAGACCTGACCCAGAACTCGATCTTTGGTTCACCATATTAAATTTAAACTCTCTGTTTTTGGATCTGCTCAGAGATCACATGAGGTTTTTGGTCCTACAGGTCTGGTGATCCAGGGCTCCAACGGAGAGTATCCATACCTGACGGAGGAGGAGCGTGTGGAGGTGGTGAGGACGGTCAGGCGGTCCCTACCGGAGGGAAAGCTGCTGATGGCTGGATCCGGCTGTGAATGTAGGCATCGGTTTGATCAGCTCCAGATTTCATGACAAATTCAATTAGTTCATTGTAAGCCACATAAAAATGTTTAGATGTCACGAAAAGGTGCAAAAAACACAACGTATAGAGATTTCCTTCACTGCAGACATGAAGCTCAGTTCAGGTTTTAGGAGGTTTTTAGGTGAATTCATGTGGAAAACTAGAGATTTCCCTTCATTCTCACAACATCTAGAAGTTATCTGGCACTGAGAATTAGAGCTGCTTGATTATGAAAAAAAAATCATAATCACATTGTTTTGGTTGATGCTGAAGCCCTCATTAGTTTAACTCAGGGGTGTCCAAACGTTTCACAACAAGGGCCAAAATCGCCAAGTTAAAAGTCCTTAAGGGCCACACATTTTTTTATTTTATTAAAAAATGCAACAACAAAAAAAGTTTTTATTGTGAATTTTGTTTATTTTGTACTTAGTGATACTATGCAGCTTTGCTTGTTGTGAGCACCCCCTAGTGTCTGTTTTAAATCACTGTCGTAAAAACGAACTCCCCCTTGTTTTCCGTTCGTGTTTTCAAAACTACAAACCACAGAAGCAATTAGCTTCTTTTAGCTTCAGCAGATAAGGGTTTTCTTTGTTTCTTTCAAAATGGTACCCTCAAAAGGTACAATTTTGTACCTTAACTGGGGGTACACATGTTTACCCTTGTAGTTTGTACCTTTTTCTAGTTAAACATGTACCTTAGGGTACAAATTTATACCCCTTAGGGGACACATATGTACCCTAAGGAGTACCTTAGGATATAACCCCCAGTTAAAGGTACAAAATTGTACTTTTGAGGGTACCACCCAGTGACAAAAAAGGTACAATTCTGTCTTTTCATTTCTGAGAGTGTAGGGAATCCCTGATATAGATGGAATCAGCATAAAGGTAGAAAGGTTGCAGAGATTTAGTTTGTTAACAAACTGAAGATCTTTGTGCGTCTCTCAGGCTGCTTTTCATGAGAACCAAATTCCCGACAACAAATAATGATTTTTTTCCGCCTCCAGCTCACGAATCGTTAACCCAACCCAAGCTGACCAGACTGAACAAAGCATCAGATGAAATCTAAATCATATCATTCGTTTTGTTTGATTGTTCTCACATAACTTTTACTGTTCTGACTTTGTCAGACCTTCAAATTACAATTAGCTTCATGCCATGGGTCAGTCTAAAACCAAAACAAATGTAATTTAAAAAACATGCAAACAAAACCATTTCAGAGGGAACTCATTATGAACATAAATCCGACACAGACGTTTAATAAAACGCTGAAATGTTTCATCCTGAAAAGGAAAAAAAAAAACTGTAATTCCTTCCTAATGAAAGCAATTACTCTAACAGTTAACTCAGATCTTTGGAGACGCCAAAGGTCGGCGATGAAAACGCTCTGAACGAGTCCGAGACGCTTTTAATCAAATGAACTTTATTTAGAGCGACGAGCGTTTGCAGCTTAATTAAATTAAAAGTGAAAGGATTGTGTGAGTTCTGAGTGTTTAAATAGAATATTTCAGGATGGATTTAGTGACCTTGATGCGGAGCTGTTGATGGTTTGATCACTGAAGTCACAGTTTGCACTTCTTTAGCCATCATTCATCTGCTGCCAATAGGACAACCTTCCCCTCCAGGTGATCTAGTTCCAGGAAGGTGAGCGTTTATGCTAAATAAATAACTCCTCTCCTCTTTGGCCTCATTTTCCTGTAAAACACTGAGTGCTGCTCCAACAACAAGCTGCTACATGAAACCTTGAACCTCTCAGTTCTTAAAGCTTCACCTCTGTGACCTTTTACTAGAAGACACGTCTGACTTTATTACTGAGCTATTTCATGGAGTAAAAAGTCATTATTCTCCTGACTGGACAGGATGAAAATCAGAAAAATGATAAAAAAAAAACACAGAAATTATTCCTCAGATTTTCATTCTTTGCAGACAGAACATTAGATATTTCATATTTTCTCTTTTTAAACTTAATTTATTTGATATTTACTCCCATTCCTGCCTTTCAGACCTGAAGCACATTCACAAAAGTTGGAATGTTTCAAAATCAGGTCTGGTGCAGGAAGAACAACACATCCTTTCAGCCGTCACTTTACAAAAATGGATCTGGTATTTATTAAGTGCAAAAATAAATTTAAAAAAATCTGCAGAGAGAGAAGGTGGTTTTATTATGAGAGGATGAAAGGAATTTAAGAAATGCGGCGTGTCAGAATAATGTTAAAAGTCTGTGTTTCAGCTTCAGGGGTCAAATAAAGGAAAAGTTTAACAAATGAACTAAAGAATCAAAACATTTTTAATAAATATCAACATGAATGATTTCTGTTTAAATCAGTGGTTCTGTAAACCAACACGTAAATAAATAAAAAAACAAACTATACAAAAATAAATAAAGATAAAACCAACACAACAAATAACCAAATCAACAAATACATAAATGAATGTACGATTTAACAAGCAAACAAATATTTAGACAGACAACGGGACATCTGTGTTAGTTATGTTAGAGATTATTTCCAGACTGTTTTATTGTAAATGAAAAAAAGAAACTGATTAATGCACTTAACATGAATTTATTAGTTTATACTTCTAACTTCTCCTTTTTGAGCAGGTTAAAAGGAAATGGAGCATGACATTTAGTTAAAGGTCCCATATTCTGCTAAATCCACTAAAGATCTCCTAACAGTCAGATCAGTCCCAGAGACCCAAAAGTGTTTAAATGTTTTCACTTCCTGATTCTCATTTTAGGGAAATGTGTTTTGAGCTAATGCTAAAACGGGTGGTTTCTAAATCTTTCCTCTGCTGATGTCAAGAAGGGAACAGACCACTCCTCTCTAGAGGACAGAGCCAATCAGAGCACCTTTATCTACCTGAGCCCCCCCGCCCTTTAAAAACCACGGAGCGCTCATCCTCACAAACGTTAGCTAACAGTCACGGTGAAGCTACGAGCAAAGCACGGCAGCTGCTTCGTAGATGGTTGATGAACGAGTTACTCCCTTCATCTGAGACCCTGAAGACCCACTGACGTCTCACGAACGCTCGTAGAAGAGAGATGGGCGGGGCTTAGAGAAGCTCTGCTCCCCAACTGCCCCGCCCATTTAAAGGAAAGTTTATCTTCAGGTGGATGAACAACAGCTGACCTTAAAGTCAGGGTCAGTTTGACCAAAGCAGAGCTTTGACCTGTTATTGAGACGTAAAGGAAACGATTCAGAGTGGAGAGAAAGTGACGAATATGAACCTTTAATTTTTCTCTTTTATTTATTTTTAACATGTTTGAAATAAACACATCAAATCAAAATGGCCAACACACCCAGGATTCAATCAGTTCCGTCTCTCTCACAGAGGAGGACGGTGCTTCATCCTGTATATGCAATTTAAGGCTCCGCCCTCTTGGTTCCAACTGGCCAATCACCTCAGCTTCCTGGAAAACATTAACGAGATTAACGGACACGTAGAAACTGACCCAGCATTTGCAAACATTTCTTAAACCTTTGGTGCAGCTTTAAAATCTCTTCTCACATTTGTGTGCTCATCAAAACTCAAGTTTTATAAATTAATATTTATTGAATGTTTTATTTAAAGTGATAATATGCAACTTTTTCATATTTTTAAATCTTTTCCTTGAGCCAGTCTGTGCTAATCTGACTCTTTACAGAGTTAATGAAAAGTCACTTAGCCCCATCTGGTGATTAGATCAGAATACCACGATCGCAAGATCTCCATCGCCGTCACGGTACCCAGGAAGTCACGTGTCTCATGAGGGTTAGGCTAACCCAAAGTGGCTAGCTGTTATGCTAGCGCTGGAGTGTTTTTAGCTCATGATTCCTGATTTTTTTCCATCTCTCCCTGCTTGAACACAGCTGATTTCTTTG
Source organism: Callopanchax toddi (assembly GCA_006937965.1). Lineage (NCBI taxonomy): Eukaryota > Metazoa > Chordata > Actinopteri > Cyprinodontiformes > Nothobranchiidae > Callopanchax > Callopanchax toddi. The sequence goes on along the minus strand of SSNR01000161.1, from coordinate 569,779 downwards.
AAGGAGTAAATAACCGCTCCTGTAGAAAGCTATGAAGGCTGAGGAGACATTTCAACAGGTAGATTTAGGCCTTTAGAAGCTGAAACAATATGCTAACTTGTGTAATGCAGTGATTTAAAACGGACACCAGAGGGAGCCCAAAACAAGCAAAACTGCATATTATCACTTTAAAAAACCTTTTAAAACAGCATCAGTCCTAATCGTACATATCAAATGAATAATAAAAAAAACAAAAATTACTTTTATATTGACTAGTTTTTGTCATGATACAACATCTAGAAAACACAATTCATTTTTTAAAATATACTTTACGACATTTTTATTTATTTATTTATTATGGCCTACGTGAAAGATTAGCAGAGACATTTATTTATTTACAATATTTTGTATTTTTGGTGGTGTTATATTTCATAACATACTCATACTAAGGGCCCTTTGACACATTTATGTTCTCATATAGAAAACTTTTTATTTTCATTTTTTGTTTCCTCACATCCAGGGCCGTCCGTGCACAGCTGTCTTGAGTACAGGGGTGGGTGGGGGGGCTGGAGGTGGAGAAGAGGGGCTGGAACCCTTTACCTTGATATCAACCCTAAAAACAACAGCCAGTATCCATTTAGTATAGTGGAACTTTGCTTTAGACAGTGAAAACTACAGGGCTCAAAACTGACTTTAAAAAGTGCAGGGGACATGCCCCCCCCCCTCCCCCAAATGACATCATGCACTCTTCCAAGTCCGTCTGACTAGTCTCTCTTCATGTTTTGCTTCCAGCCACAAGAGCCACCGTCCAGCTGACGGAGAAGATGGCGGCAGCCGGGGCTGATGCGGTCCTTGTGGTGACCCCGTGCTTCTACAAAGGCAGGATGGACAGCCGGGCTCTGACTCATCACTTCACAAAGGTCAGCTACAGTCTGGAGGCACAGCGTGGCTCGTAGATTCACGTCCTTACCAAACACATCTCTTATTCCAGCTGAGGCTCAACGCCCTGACTGGTTTAAGGTTTGCTTCACAACGTTCTGCCCTGATTTGCTGTGTTTATTTTTCATCTGATGGATGGGCGTCTGCAGCGATGATTTATAAACCAGAAGCAACAGCAGTCTCACGGTTTAAAGGGATGTTTGGGTTGTTCTACCAGTTGTTTATGGGACACATGGACCCACCGGTGACATCGCTTAAAGTAGTCGGAGTCTCTAAAAGCAGAAAGTGGTCCTCTGAGCAGAGCTAGTCAGATCAGCAGAGACGCTGCTGCAGATGTTAAAAAAAAGCTTGATCAGATGGTGTGAGGTCGCATGCCGAGTGCTGTATTTATGGAATTAAATAAGGATGCTACTTGTTAGCATGTGTGCATCATTTATAAAGTATTTCAGTCAGAACTGACACAAAATAGTGACCAAGAGATGGAGTGAAGCTTGTTCCATCCATTCTTTACATCCTTTATTTAACCTTTATTTAACCAGATGAATCTCATTTACAACGACGATCTGGCCAACAGTTAATAGTGACATCACTCGCTTTACAACAAAAAGAAACAAACAAAGAAGATAAAAACAGACATAAAGACTCGGTGTATGCACTGAATCAAGGCATACACTGCAATCAGAAGCACAATGATCAGAGATTAAAGGTCGTAATGAGTTGAAGGTAGATAACGGGACGTAGGTGGTGAGCTTTAGGGATTTTTGCAGCTCATTCCAGTCATTTAGAGCAGTAAACTGAAATGAGGAGCGGCCAGAAGAGGTGTGGACTTTGTGAGTGACCACAGAGATGAAGTTATGGAACGTAAACGATGATAGGCTTGGGCGGTATTATGGTAATACCGTAAACAGCCGGTGTTTAACGGTATCCATTTCAATACCGCCATGAAAAAAATGCACGGTCGACGCTGGATTGCCGGCGAGCTGAATAACTTTGGGCCGGTCTGGGGCGCCCTCACAGCCCGCTATCCTTGTTGCGGCGCGAGCTCGTCTAGCCGTGGGTGTGTTCGCGTGCTTACAGCGCTTCAATCAACAGCGGTAGACGTCCAAACCGAACGTCAGCTGTAAGTGTACACGGTGGGAGCCGTGACCAAAAATGCCCGGGTCGAAGAATGGTCCCAGTCCAACCCTGGTCATGGTAATACTGTACACGGTGGGAAAACGTGGAGGAAGTTTGATGGTATCAAAGTTTGGATACCGCCCAAGCGAGCGAAGTCATGATGGGGTTTTGTTTATAATAGTTTTAAACTGAAACATCCTGGGAATGGAGTGAAGGCCAGTTGATGAGTGAGCCATTCAGACTGATGGGTGACTTCAGCCTGCAGTGAGAATGTGACCTATGACCTTTTACAGCAAGAGTTGTTTTAAATACATGAACATTAGCTGCTGATTTATCACTGATCTGCAGCAGTGTCTCTCCTGATCGGACTAGCCATAACTATTGCTCCAGTCAGAGGACTACTTCCTGTTCCTAGAGGCCCCGCCCACTTTGAGTGATGTCACCAGTGGGCGTGGTCCTTACTGTAGATAAATAACTGATAGAGCGACCCAAACATCCCTTTAAGGATGAAGATGGATTCTTTATGAATCTTTTAATTTTTAAAGATTTATTACAACTAAAAACATCCTAAAAAACTTAGTGTGTTTACAAACTGCTGAAGATTTGTTAAAAAACAAACAAAGAAGAAAAAAAACTTTAAAAACCTACAATTTTTCTAATTAACATTTGTTAAATATTGTAATAAATACCTCGAGTTATGATCTCAAAGGGTTTGTGTCCAGACAAACACTTGGAGGTGACTAAAGTTAGAGTCCTGGACCAGGAAGAGCCCCTCCCATCGGAGGAGGAGGACTAACGGTAATCAGGTGTTTGATCTAAAGGCGTGACCTCTCCCCCACCATGCAGGTGGCTGACCGCAGCCCGGTCCCGGTGGTCCTGTACAGCGTGCCGGCCAACACGGGCCTGGAGCTGCCGCTGGATGCTGTGGTGGAGCTTTCTCAGCATCCCAACATCCTGGGCCTGAAAGACAGTGGAGGAGATGTAAGCAATGCTAACAAAGTTTTTATTATTTCAAAATGTCCTAAAGGAACCCCGATCAGTTCCCACTGCAGCACGAGTTATACACGTCAACCTGTCACTAGATGGGACAGAAACAGAGCTGCAGAACTCCAAACTATCATGTCATGGCATTTTTGAAGAAGACATCTCCTGAAATCTGTTTCCTCTAATAAATGTGGGTCAATACTGAATCAGCCACGCCTCGTATTTAGAGATTTCCATTTCAACAGTCAGAAAACCAGCAGCCGGGTTCTTGAAACGTCCCTCAGATGGTACTTGACTACTTGAGGGGATCGTATGTTTTTAAAGTGGGTTCTGTGAAGAAGTGACGAGAAGCTGCAGACAGCAATATGCTTTTATTTTGAAGGAGTTGACAAGGGAGACAAATTAACCACCACCTAGATCAGAGGTGGCATCCATTCATCCGTCCGTCAATCTCTCCATCCATTTTCTCCTGCTGATCTAAGGTTGGGTCACTAAAACCGCCGTCGGGTCGGCCCCTCCCAAAACATCCCTTCTCCCCTTTCTGCTCCGGTGCTCCAGGATAGGTGGCTAGCATGGTGTTAGCATTATCGGCTACTAGCTCTGCTGCTTCCCTATCATTGGCAGGATGTAAACACAGACAAACACCGCTGGGAATTCCCGTGGAAGATAGAAAGGACGCAGACTCACGGTCAGCATTTCCTCATCTGGTGTGCAGATTCTATGGATCCTGATGTTGTCACACCACCTGCTGTTCACGTAGATGCAGATTCCTCCACCTCTGACCTTGCCTGACTGATGGTCCCTGTCAGCCCTTAGGATGGTGACATAATCAAGACTGACCTCAGAATCCGGGACCTCCTCCTCCAGCCAGGTCTCTCCTTCTAGACTCTCTCCATCCAACACTTCACTTGGCATGCAGCAGGTCCATTTTGTTCCTGAGAGAACTGACATTTGCCAGTACGATGGAAGGAAGAGGAAGTCTACATGCATAATGAACGTTAGATCTCTCCTGAACCAGACGGACCAGCTTGAAGCTCCGATGAGGATCCAGCCAGAATCTCATGTGTTTGACCGAACGCGTCGGAAACAAACGCTTGGTCACTCGCCTTCTGCGTATAGGACCGACGCTGTAAGTGACCTTTTTTCGTCACAGTTGTACGAAACGGTGTCTCCGTTGATTCTAATGCAAATCCCAATGCAGTGTCAGAATGACGAGATGGGATGTTCGCCGACGCTGCGCTAAACGAGCTGATTCTCATCCTGGCCGCTGTGCACGCTGGAGGTCGGAGCTTGAAAACACCAACAGAACCACATCTTCTGCAAAAAGCAGACGGAACCCTGCAGGTTCCTGAACCAGACTCCTCTCCACGTCTACACCCTGAGATCCTGAACACCACAAACGGGATCAGAGACCAGGGCAGGCCTGATGGAGTCCAGCCTGCTGCTCACCTTGTACTCCTACAGCTCCACTGTGTGCTTCACATTACAGCTCAGTAACAAGATGGTAGCTGGTAACCATGTGGAGATTAACGGAAGCATAAATCCTTCTTCCTCATCCGTTTGGTGTAATTACAGCAGGTTCTGAGTAGAGCATCTCTCTGACTGAGACATGCAGCCACTGATCAAAACGTGTCGCATGAACGTCGTTTCCTGTGTAAATATAAGAAAAAGACCAGGAAGTTCCTTAGTGAGAACATTTAACAGTAACAGGGGGTTTACTTTGACCATAAAGATAGAATATGGCAATAGTCAAGAAAGTTATTAATAGGGTTGCAGATCCACTGACCCACATCTGTAATCTCTCATTTTCATCTGGTGTATTCCCACAAAAAATGAAAATAGCTACAACAACAATTATTGGGAGGAGTTGGGACTGAAATGAATAAGTTGAAGGAATGGTTCAGCTTGAACAAATTATCGTTACATTTAGATAAGATCAAATTCATCTTGTTTGGAAATCGAAGAGTGGATTCCGAGATAAAACTGATGTTGGATAATATAAGTATAGAGAGAGTTTATGAAACAACATTTCTTGGGGTTATTCTAGACCATATTAGCTGGAAACCACATATTAAATAGAAAACTGGCAAAGAGCATTGGCGTTTTGGGTCAAATAAAACATTTACTAAATCAAGAATCCTTATACATTCTGTTTTCATCGCTCCATACTCTGAAACACATATCAGAGTAATCTTCAATCACTATTCATACTGCAAAAAAGAGCAATAAGGATTGTATGTAATGTGGGATATAGGGAACACACGAGCACACTGTTTTGATGTCAAAATTTATTGATTTGATCACATTTTTAAACAGCAGTAATCATGTTTAAGGTAAGAAATAAATGACTTCCTTGTAAAATACAGAAAATGTTTTGTGATAAAGATGAGTATAATTTAAGAGGGGCATTAAATTTAAAAAAATCAGAGTTTGTACAACAAAGAGGAGTATGTGTACGACAGTATGTGGGGAGGATTTATGGAACAGACTGAGTGAAGATTTGAAAAAATATGTAAATATAAATCAATTTAAGAAAAGCTACATATTGGATATTTATGTTGAGGAGCTGGGTTAAAGTTGATGGATAAGTATGTTTGAATCTACTTGTTACTTAGTATAATTATTATATATTTTTTATTCTCTCACATTATTTTCATTTTCACATATGTTTTTTAAAATTTTTATATTAATTTATTTTATTTTTAATTTTGGGATTTAATATGAGAAGTTGATAAGAATAAGTGAGAAGGGGGTAGAAATGTATAAGTTTTACTTCTAACTACTCCTTTTTGGACTTTATTTGTTAATTATTTTGTGTTGTATAAAAATGTTTTATGTTCGGAATAAATAAAGAATAAAAAAAAACCATTTAATTTAGAATACACTTTAAAATAAAACACAGCTGACCAACGAGCTGTACACTACATAGAAACTGTGTCGATCACTACAGTTAGGTACATTCAAAAGCGTAAACGACAACAAGAGCTGGTCATTTCTACCTCCTGAATGGAAGCTACAGAATAAAAGTGTCTTCAGAGGAGATTTAAAGGCAGTGAGCGATCTGACACGCCATAGATCAGTGACCTTTTTACAATAAGGGAATTACCGTATTCTCCGGACTATAAGTATGCGTCGCACCAGCCCAAAAATGCATAATGAAGAAGAAAAAAACATAAATAAGTCGCACTGGATGATGAGTCGCATTTTTGGAGGAAATGTTATTTTACAAAATCGAGACCAAGAACTGGTATTTCACATTATTAGCTGCTTTCATAGGACAATTTGCCGCGAAGCTGAGCCGGTGTCTCGGAGGCTTTGGTCGTTCATAAGTGTTCAGACCGCGCCGGTATGTTGAGCAATCACAGGCGTTATAAAGGAGGTATGGGGCGGTATTCACGCTGTCTACATGCAGGATTATATGAGACATCCTTAAACAGACAGGCGACTAATGTTTCTGCTCATAACGCCAGAAGCACCCGGATCTCCGCTGAGTATGCCAACAGCTTTCCGGTGTTTACCTGATTTTTAAATACTTTTCCAGTCGGGAGTCGGCTCACCTTTGCTACGTTATTAGCAACACCTCCCTCTGTTGCGCCAAGACGTGATCTTCATTCACAAGTCCGGCGTTTAATCTCCGACAATCTGAGTGGACAGTCCGACTTCGGGGGCATTCTAGTTGGTTTTTCCCACTCGGAACTCGGAATTTCTGACTTTCGAGGACAAATCGAACGCACCATATTACTACCAAGCATGGCGGCTGATTGGTACACGGGCCTAGACCGCCATCTAGCGGTTTTAGATGCGAAATTATATACTTTGGTATATAAGTCGCAGGACCAGCCAAACTATGAAAAAAAGTGCGACTTATAGTCCGGAAAATACGGTATTAAAGAAATGTTTAGATCAATAAACTGACCATGGGGTTATAGACGTGTGAATAATCTAATAAAAATGAGGTCAAACTGAATAATGTTGGAGGATTTGATGATAAAGAAAACTGATATTTCTCACTGGGTCCAGCTGATTCTGTAGAAATGGGACGTTAATTCTTTCAACCTGTTACAGTCTCTGTGTAATAACCTTGTATCATGGCTGCACTGGGTTGAATACCTGTTTTATATCAAAGCAAATATAAAAGGGACAGTGATTATAGGATAGTACTTTCAGCAAAGCCAATGAGATGTTCAAGTTTCTTTTAAAACTGTCTATTTATGTGTCGTTTTTTTGTGTGTAAAATCACTCAGAATAGATTACTTCAAATATTATCTGAATAAAAACAACCAGTAAGAAAAACGTGAATTTAATCCTAATAAGCCAGTTTAAGGAACAGAGCTGTAACCCTGTGGTTAATGGGGTGATGAACAAACAGAACAGAACAGCTAGTTTGTTATTAAAACCGAAACTAAGTGGACTGGTTTTAGTCCTGAGTCGTCTGCAGGTCTTTAAAGGAGGACAGCTTGTTCTTATTGAGCTTTTAATACCTTTTTTGTCTGTGTGGGATGTGTTTGCAAGAAGTTGCAAATGGATTTCTGATTTGGGAAATAACATGTTTGTCCACTGGCTGGGAGACGGGAGCGTGGGCGTAGTTCACGCACGGAGCAGCCTGGCTCCGCTGTGGGCGGCGGGAGGACAAACACAGAAAGGAAGGGACGGGGGGTCGCGTTCAGGAAACGGAGACGCTGTCTGGAGATTACTTAGAAGATAAAAGTTCAACATTTTCTCATGTCAGACTGTTCCTGCTGAATTACTTTTTGCATCATTTTGTTCACTTATTTATTATTGTGTCTGAAGTGAATGTCAAGAGTGTTGATATCTAGAAAAGATGGCTGAATTAATGCGGGCTGATGATGTGGCGAGGCTCGTTATGACTGCAGACGAGAATGTGAAGACCAACCGATTCCTAAACAGGTCTAGATCGATCCGTTTGTTACGTCTTTATGAAATCTGATTAAGCCTGAGAGTCGTTATATCAGAGTAAATATCAGAAACGTAAAAATAAAAGTTTGTAATGAAAAGTAGATCTCCTGTACGCCTCTTCTTCTGCTGCCGTTCCTGCTGTGTAGTGTTATGGTTTGTATGGTTTTCTCATTAGTACTAAACAAACAGTTAACGTGTTCTTCACCCTCGTCATCATGTGGATCAGCTGAAGGAAAAGGTTACTGCAGTTTTACTATTTATGACTCTTGATTTACTGAACGAGACTTAAACACATCTGAGCAGGTTCCCTTTATAATTCTTACTCTAACCTCATTTTAATTGTATTAAATAATTTAGAGTCTTGTGTTTCCTTGAGTGGGTGTTTTTATTACAGAAGTATTCAAATTAAGTGGCAGAATTATTCCTTTGCAATCATCATAATGTGTTGGATAAAGAAATGCATTGCATTGAGATTAAAGGGTGTCATTCTATCAGTTACAGTATTTATCTACACTCTAAGAAATGAAACACTGATGTTGTTACACTAGAGAAGTAGCAGTGTCACATTTAAATAACACCATCAGTGTTATTTATCTTGTAGAGTAAAAACTGATTGACAACGGTCAGTGTAACGTGAGTTTTACTCTATAGCTCAAATCAACTCTAGTCAGAGTAAAATTGACTCTGAAAATGTAACACTGAGGCAAGAGTAACTTTAACACTACACAGGGTGGGGCCATATGTTCCCTGGCCCAGTGTTGAAATTGACTCTTTAAGTGTTGCATTAACACCGCTCACTTAACATTTTATGTTAGAACTACTTAACCTAATCCATTTTGACTCTAAACTTAATGGTATTACTTTAAATTTAATTAACAACACAAGGTTTCAGTACAACAAAATGCAGTTAATTAAATCCAAAGTAAACAGTTCATTTAAAACGAACAGTCCTTTAATGTGAAGAATATTGTTCTAAATGGCTCTCCGTCCTCCTGAGTTTGCCACATTGTAAATGGCACCATTAAATTCAAATTCAAATTGTCAATTAAACCCAAAGTGATGCTGTTAATAAAATGAACAAAGTGTGAGTACATTCTAAATAATTGTCGTAAATGGTGACAACTGCACAAAGGCTGTTGCCTTTAATTAACAATTTCACTTCTGATATACGTGACCATTGCAGTTGCAGATAACACAACCTTATTGTTTTACATTTAATTAACCAAGTTTTGTGGAAAAGATTGCCTTAACTTTATCAATTAAATCCAAAGTTTTATTTCTTAGAGTGTACACTGCTGCAGATCGGTGATAATTAGTGGCAAATGTTCAGGTATTTAAAACAATCCTTGTTAAAAAAAAAAAGGCATCATCATGCATTACCTAGAACTTGTTAGTAAACCTCTACATTTTAGCACGAGACCATTTGTGTAGTTTATGGTGTTCATGCTGCTGCAGCAGGACGTTTAGTAGAATAATCATTTGAAAGTTGTTCAGTTTAAACACAATCTCATGCAATATCATTATATTGTTATATATTTGGTAGTTACAGGGTAGTACCTCATTCTTTTATTATTCTTCCTATACTTTACCAATAGTCGAACATTATTTCTATCTTATTACTGAGCTGTAGTGAAAGTAGTGGGTTCCTTTGCTAGAAGAGCTCATAACCTTTAGTTTGAAGTATGCCTCTGACCCTGAGCACTTTCTTTATGAAATGTTGACCCATGAAAAGACCAGGCCTCTCTACCTCCTCCTGTCTGTTTACAGGCACTGCCATGTTGTATTTTTGGAGTCTGAGCTCTGGAAATGTCGGTCTGAAAGTCCCGCCTACTCCCCCACACACAATGATGATGTTTTTATGCATCAAAGCCTGACTTAATGCATACGAAAATTAGTGCTTTAACTTATAGATTCAAGGTACTACATGAATTAAATCAACCCTCGAGAAATGTTTATGTATGTGGCAGATGTTTTTATTCAAAGCGACTTACAAATTATACCATTGAGGCTAACAGCAAACTAGAGGGAAGTATGCTAGTCAGGCTCTGCCAGAGGTGACAGTGTAGAAAAAAAATACAAGCATAGAGAGAAGTGCACAAAGAGAGAACAGTAGAGTAGAGAAGGGAGGTGCAGGGTAGATGCTAAGATCTTGAAGATGGAGGTATAGGTGGCTCTTGTCGTTTGCCATACTTATGGAGTCACCTACTTCAAACTCTCATAACCAATGAGATCTAAGTACTGAAAAGCCCCTCCCACTGAGACTTTTGCAAAAACCAGAGCAGAAGCAAAATCAAGGCGCAGCAAAGCAAAAAGCGGTCAGCAGAACAAAACCTGCCCTTCAGAATAAAAGCCTGGATGGTCTGAGGAATGCAGAATTAAATGAGAACCAAAAAGGTGAGTCAGTGAAATAAACCATGAATGACGAAGTAAAAATAAGTATATAAACCATGCACCATGGCCTGCATGGTGTCGCAGTTGTTAGCACTGTTGCCTCGCAGAAAGAAGGTCGCAGGTTTGAATCCCACTGTGGCCTTTCTGCGTGGAGTTAGTATGCTCTCCCCATGCATGCATGGGTTTTCTCCGGGTACTCCGGTTTCCCTCACAGATCACAACATGCCCTATAGGAGTATACTGTATAAGATGTACGTCGCTTTGGATAAAAGCATCAGAAAAATGAATAAACATAAATGTTGACTTATGAATTAGTTAATTTTGTTCTTAGAGTGATTTATTTTGTTTTTGAATTTCACACTTTTGCTTCTGAAATGTTCTTTTTGTTTACTTTATTTGGGTTTATTGTGGGTGTGACTGCACAAATCAACAACTCTATCCCATACTGGGCCTTCACCTTTCTGACATCACTAAGAGAAACAGACACCCCTTCCCTTCAGCATTCATTCAGTCATTGGTGAATTTCCAACTCGTTAAAATAAATCCCCTTCCCTTTAGGATGTCACCTCTATCAGTCAGGCAACGCCACCTTCAAATTGAAGAGTGTAGACAAAATTATCACAGGGATAGAAAATTTAGCAAACTTGGGTTTTAAATTGAATAACAATGACTGATATTAGCAGCTTCTTCTCATTTCCTACAAGCTATAAAGACAAAACGTCTAATGATGGTGACTCTCCTGGTGTTGTCATGGAGTTCTTACTTAATTAGCTCATTACAGTGATTTTGGATCTGAAACTGTGAGAAGTCTCTGCCCCTGTTGTTTTGTGGGTCACAAGCTGAAAAGTTGGGAACTCACTGGAGACATTTCTGTCAGCGCAGAGGTGGAAATAATTGTTCTTTCCAGTTCAGATGTGTAATTAATTTACCATCTTCACTTGAGACAAAGATGCTGAAAAACTCATTTGTTGCATGCCACACTGAATTGTGAACTTCAGATATCCATAGCAACCTTTGAGATATTAATTAAACTTTAAAGAATAGTTCATAAATTATGAAAACATTGTGCATATAAGTTTAGTTCTGAAAGAAAAAAAGTCAGTTCAGATCAAACTAAGCTCAGAAGAGTAAACTAAACTACTAACCAAAATCTGGAGATGTTGTTTCCCCCAAAAATCTACTAAAATATCTAAAGCATTCATAAGCATTATCCATAACAAATACAGCATCTTATTAGCTGCAAATCTCCCCAGCAAGAGATAAAGGTCATGGTTTGAGGAAGCAGGTTAGACAGAGCAGAGCAGAGAGACAGCCTGTGGCTGTGTCTGAATTCAGCGGTAGGATTCTTATGAGGACGCATTTCGAGACCGATGACGTCACAGCGCCGCGACGAGTGCTGTCCGAATTCGAAGGATACTCATTCATGCGTCCTCGCTCCACCCCAATTTCGAGGACGGGTCTGGTGTATCCTCGCTGGCCAAGGCTATCCCAGGATGCTTTGCGTGCCGGCCGTTGGATTCTACTGGTTCGTCAATTTTGCAGCAGTAGCAGAAAAACCAGAGAGCAGTCCAGTTTTAAATGTCCGTTTTTTAAAAGATTATAAAAAGCTTGTGTTTAGGTATATTTTGCTTATCTTTATATGAAGTTTAATAATAAAAATCTCCACAAAAGAGGTTGAATGTTTTATTTTTCATGTAATTTAAGACAAGAAATCAATGTAAGCTAGCTTGAATGTTTTAAATGGAAATTTAGGAAATAAGTCACCATAAAAGAGCTTCAAGTGTTTCTTTAGATCCATTTAATTAGCTTTAGCCTGTCTGTCGGCGCTGTCACGGTTGCTAAGCGACTGGACTGAGGGGCGGGGATAAGTATGAGGCTAGACGTCTGAATTCAGAGCCGCTTATTTCCGGTCTTAGCGGTCGAGCAAGGACCCAACCTAGGTAGACCAGCAAGTCCACGTCCTCGTGAGCGTAGGATCACGCTCCCCCTGAATTCGGACACAGCCTATACCACCCAACCCGTGGTGTAGATTTGGATTGGACGGAGGCGACGTGTCCCCACCAATGACTCGAACCAAGGGTGCAGAAACAGCGCAGCATCCCCACCAATACATGCAGACCAGGACCGAGGTGCTGCGCTGCTGTGAGTGGACCTATGTTCAGGAAAAGGGGGCGTGTCTGGATAGACCAGCGTGAGCCCCTCCCTCCAGGATGTACGCTGTGGTCCGTGCTCCCAGACACGCCCCCTCCCCCTTTAGGACCACGCTGGGCCGCTCACACCAATGGCGTCTGCTCTGGGTCTGGATGTGGACCAGGCTGGACTGGCCACCAGGTATTTTCCCGGTAATGGGAACTTCGGGCTGGCCCAGACAGGAACTGGCTGGTTTCCCAGCTCGCAATTTACTTCCTGTTTCGGCGCGGTCCACCGTTTAAATTAAAGCCCAAATTCTTTCCTTTCCAACAAAACACAAATGTAGTCTTACCTTTGTTGTTTTATGGTCATAATCAGTGTTAGAGTAAAAAATATCACTCAGTGGCTCGTCTAATTCATTTTCCCAACTCTAACCCTTTATTTCTCTCCTTCGTTATTTTTATTTTTCTATTTTCAATTAACCTTATTATGTATGTATGTATGTTTGCACCAATTCATCGAGGCAAATTCCAGGTAATGTGAAACTTCACTTACTTGGCAATAAAAAGAATTCTGATTCTGATTCTAATATAGCCCTCGCGTGCGCACGCACGCACGCACGCACGCACGCACGCACACACACACACACACACACACACGCACACACACACACACGCACGCACGCACGCACCACACACACACACACACACACACACACACACACACACACACACACACACACACACACACACACACGTTGTTCTCTTTTGTAACCAAAGTATCTCCAAATGAGAGACTTGCTATTTTTGATCCACGATGTCGTCACAGCCATTGCGACGCTAAGCTAACTCTAAGCATCAAACAGGTCTACGTAGGGGGCGGGCATCTAACGTAAACGGATCATCTGATTGGCCACATACAGGAAGGGCTACATTTGATTGGTCAAATACTAAAAACGTCTGTGTAAACAACACTTTAGCTCACCAAGAGTTGATGTATAAGGAAACGTACAGAGACAAGAATTTATTACAGTTTCTACCGTGTTTTGAGATGAGCCTATCGCTAGTGTTGTGATGAATTTCTGATATATTGTGCAGCTCTACAGGTTTGTGATTCATTTTGTAACCTGCTGCCCCTACTTTGATGTCAGACCCTGATTTAATAAAATCAGTTTTTGTAGAGTAAAACATGCCCTGGCACAGTTAGACTTCTACATGTGGTATGATGACTGGAATGCAGGGAACGTAAATAAAAAAGAGAAATCTGATTTTGATCCAGGAGCTGTAATGTTAGTTATATCCAGCTTCTCTTTTATTTCTGAATTATTGAAAGAGTTTCTGCAAAGCAGTTGTGTGAGTACTGATAGAGAAACGTATGACTTGATCCAATCAGCTGGTTCTTTTATAACAAAACAATTTGGATAAGTAGCATTTTATAATGGATCTCATTTTATTACAGCATAATTATATTAACTGTAATCCATTGTTCTGGCTCTGCACCTGAAATGATCTGGATTTGTTGCTTCGAGGTGATTTGTGTTGTGAACTGGAGCTTTAGAGCTGAATCGATCTGGTCCACTGTTCTATGAACTTCTCCTAAATCTAGAGTTCGGTATTGTACCGTGCCTCCTTTCCTTACACTGTTAAAAAAAGTAAGCCAGTTCAACTTAGAAATGAAAGTTCACCGGCTGCCTTAAAAATGTGATTCAATTCAACTTAACCAAACACTTTCTTTCAACTCTAAATGTCAAGTTGTACAAATATCATAAATTGTAACCATGCATTGTTTTAATCTAAAATTGTTAGTTGAAACAACAAATCCTGTTAGCTTAGCCATTTAAAAACAAATCAAAAAATCAGTTTATCTTGTTCAACAGCCATCCGTCCATTTTCTGAAACCGCTTCATCCTCCACAGGGGGTCGCGGGGGAGCTGGTGCCTATCTCCAGTGGTCAAGGGGCGAGAGGCGGGGGACACCCTGGACGGGTCGCCAGTCCATCGCAGGGCCACACACACACTCACACCTAAGGACAAATTACTAAATCAGTTAGTCTGACAGTCATGTTTTTGGTCTGTGGGAGGAAACCAGAGTACCTGGAGAGAACACACGCATGCACGGGGAGAACATGCAAACTCCACGCAGAGAGGCCGCAGAGCCGGGACGCGAACCCACGACCTCCTTAACGTGAGACAACCGTGCTAACCAACTGCGCCACCATGCAGTCCCTTGTTCAACATACATACAATGTATATATATATTATATTTATATATATATATATATAAAATATATTAGGGATGTACCGATACTTTTTTCAAAACCGATCCGATACCGATACTTAAATCTGAGTACTCGCCGATACCGAGTACCGATACCGATACTTCTACCACACAAAAAAATGTGACAAATTGGAATACAGGTTTTATTTTTTCTTCTCTGCTTTTTACAACAAATAACTGAGTTAGATTAAAAAAATAAAATATATTAATAAAAATGATCACAAAACTAAAATATAAGGTGAAAAATAACCATTTTCTGTGATTTCACAGTGAAATTATTGCAGTTTTCCACATTTTAACCAAATAAAATGAACTATTTGGCACCATCTCCAGCTCTCAACCCACACTGTTCCTCTTTAGCTCAATAGCTCCCCCTAGTGTTCAATATAGGAAACTACAACAGAAATCACAAGTCACAGACAGTGAAGCCACTGGTATCAGGTAACTTTAACCGATACCGGTATCGGTATCCCTAATATATCCCCTAATATATATATATATTATATTTATATATATATATAAAATATATAATTATTTTACTTATATGGTATCACCAATAATCCTACTCCTCCAAACCCGCCAAATTTCACAGATTAAAAAAAAAATCTATAAATTGCAATTTTAAGTTGACTGAATGCATGAGAATGAGAAAAATGTAACAATTTGTCAGAATAACTAATACATTTACGTTTTTTAAATCAAAACTTTATTATTATTATTATTATTATTATTAAAACACAAAAAAGTAAGTTTAACAAGCTAACTTTACTAGACATTCGAGTGAAATTATAAAGATAGATTGAAACAACTTTTTGAGGTTATGACTTTTTACAGTGTATCTACACTAACTTTATAAAAATAAAAGTTTTGTTTCTCGATGCCTTCACCTCCAGCTAGTGACATAATGGGATTTAAAAAAATAAAAGCCACTGAGAGTTCCTGACACCCAGGGAGACAGTGTCTCACTGCAGCTCTTTCCCCATTAGGGAGCTGTATACGCAGCCAGAGTGCTCCAGCTTTCAGCGGACCAGCAGGAGCTCCTAGAACCTGATTGACTGACTGATCAATTACAGTCCTGCGTGTTTGAAATAACTAATATAAGAAAACTGACTGACAGCCTGTGATTAAAAATACACACTCCATGGTAACACTGATGGAGACTGAAACCAGATCCTGCAGGTTTTCCCTCTGGAGCTTTCAGCTCCACATCTTCCTCTCTTTCAACATTTCAGGTTGATTTGGATTCTGTGTTTTATTTTCTGGATTGACAAAAGACAGTTAAAGAAGGCAAAACTAAACATGGAGCTGATATTCATGAGATTATAATCATATCCCGTTCTCTCCTCATCGTTTGAAGTAGATTGGTCTTTTTCTGTCTCACTTGGGACATGTCTCCATTTCTTCTCCTCCCTTTTCTGTTTTGAATCTTGAACGATCCCCTCCTCCCAAAACCTCCACCACGTGAAGAAATGACGCTCGTCTCACACTGAGCGATTTGTTTACCCTGTGAGATGTTCAGTGTGTCATTGTCTCTTGTGACGACCTCTCCTGGGACTAAAATACTCTGGCAGATTTTAGTGCAGGCAGCAGGGAGGAGGGCTGGCGATGATACAGTTCTGGTTTTGATTTTCTTCCTTTTTGTTACATCCTCAGATCACACGGATCGGCCTGATTGTTCATAAAACCCAGACGCAGGATTTCCAGGTTTTGGCAGGCTCAGCAGGGTTTCTAATGGCCGCCTATTGTGTTGGTAAGAGACCTTAAAACAGGGTTGCTGTTCCTCGTAGAGAGCCGTCGACAGCATTTTGTTTTTATCCAGAAATGAAAAGTAAAAACACAACGGTAACTTGTTTTCATATTTCATGTTAGGTCCTCACCACTCAGTCACATCTGTAGAGACGTTTCTTAATAAAGCCTGTTTTTAACAGATCATCAGGATAAAGCTGCTGTTCTGTTTTCAGGGATCACCACTTCAGATGTCTCAGACTTCAAAGGTTCAGGGAAAACAGGAATTATCTTCAGGGATCATTCGTAGCGAACAAAGTATCAAATGTACAAAATAAAAGGGACTTCATTCAGACTCTTTAAACATTCTGACTTTGCAAATTCTCTTTTGTAGATTGAGAAAGGTTGACCAACACCTGTTAGGTTCTTTAAACATTTTCTTTACACTACCTAGCTACCAATTTCATGCTAGGGTTAGCCTATGGGGAAATGTAAATTTAACAAAATGTGACAGGATAAAAAGTCTTTTCGTTTTTGGTCAAAACCAGTGGAGAACAATGTTTTTGAGGCTTTTTGTACCGTATGCTAAAAACAGATTTAGCTAGGTACAATTGGTGTGAAGGCATTAAAGCTGCACTATGTAATTTTCAAACCAGCTATAGCTAGCTACTTTACACAAACACATCTCAGAGCTCTCGCCCCTCCCATTGGGTATAATCCTTATGCCATCCCCCAGACATTGCTACAGTAAACAAGAGAGTGCAAAACAGCAGCAGTTGAAATGTTATGCTAATGTTCACCCTGGTTTTTCCTCATTCTACATCAACATCTGTCATATAGGCAGTGTTAAATTTGTATATAAATGGTCTTAAAAAGGTCTTTAAAAGACTTGAATTTGACTTGAAGAAACCTGCAGGAACCCTGGATAACGCGTCCATGCTGAGAGTGTATGTTGATGTTATGATTACTATAAGCTGATCCTCTTCACGCCCCTCATGATGATCCTGGTGCTGGCAGCCTGTTTCTGAAACCTTGCAGAGCTCAGACCTTTGATAGAAAATCAAGACTGCTGACACGCCGCTACACTCGGCACTCACAGGTTTCCAATATCTGCATGCATTATTGGTTCAAGGGTTCCTGATTTGGGCTCAGTTTTTCAGGTCTTTTCTAATTTGATCAAGCTCATCTTGATTTAAAATCTTGCACGTCTTGGCAAAATGAGTTCGGGTGATTTTCACCTGAAATGACAGTGTTTATATATTTTTTCTCATCATCACTGTCTATTAGTTGATGAAGATGTAAAGTAAAGAGCAGAGACCAGATAACTTGGAGCAAAACCCAGCCAATATGTTGGCAGCCATGTTGCTACAGTGGATCCCTGGTGGTTTGATGACTGTGATGATCACACCGTGTGGCTCCAACTCCACAACAAGCATTTACAGATTAGTTCACGGTTTAGGGATCATCAAGAAGTGGTATTCTATCTAGAGTAAGGACCACACCCACTGGTGACATGACTAAAGGTGGGTGGAGTCTCTACAAACAGGAAGTTGTTATCTAACCTGAACAATATCCATAACTAACTCAGATCAGTGGACGCGTTTTAGACCAGCGTCAATAGGAAACCCAAACCGAGGAGCTTGTAACTAAAAAGGGACAACTTCTGTCTCGTGGATGTGGTTTAAATAGAAAAAGACCGACGTGGACCCGACTACGGTTGTTTGTGAAGTTTGCCGGCCGGCTCCCGGTCCCAACAACACAAATTAATTGTATTACCTGTGTAAAAACCACGACAAAGAATACAGAGACAGCCAACGAGCAAAAGCTGCATCGAGTGTTGGCGTAAGAGCTCATAATAATGATTATAAACCTTTCACCATTATTGTGATTAATGTTAAGTTTATTTCAAATGAGTGCAGTCACAAAAAGAAAAGAAATCTACACTTCTGTCATTTTAGAACAACAACATCCTCTCATTGGGCCGAGTGTGTGTGTGTGTGTGTGTGTGTGTGTGTAGGTGCTGTAGGAGGGGTGTGTGCGCTAGCTAACGTGCTGGGCCAGGAGCTGTGTGAATTGGAGCGTCTGTGTCAGTCCGGGCGTTGGGAGGAAGCCAGGGTCCTGCAGCAGCGCCTCATCGAGCCCAACGCTGCCGTGAGTACCATCTGCTGCGTGCTTTTATTCACCACACCATGAAACAACCAGCCCTCACACACAGACTCCATCAGACGCTGCCAGATTCAGGATTTAATCACATTTCTTAGAAGTAAAACTGCTCCAAAGGCTGAAAAACCCACTCATGACGAGGAGGGGCGCAACATACCGTCTCCTGTCTGGCAACAAGTATTAGAATTCTGTTTGGGTTGGCATTCTATTGGTTATTTATCCTTTGTGTAGCCCTACAAAGCCCTACAAAGTGATCTGCATTTGCAACCATTAGAAACAGACAAGTGTGGCCTGAGGGCCTGACATCCTCTAGTGCCCTGTCCTCGCTGCCCGGCACCATGGAGCTTGGCTGGCTTTGCAGAGAACCCCAGAGCTGCGTGGTCTGTCACAGACGCCCTGTGATTTTCAAAGATGAGAGCTCATGCAACAGTCTTGAAAAGGTCTGTAGATGCTGCGGTGAACAATAAGCTGCCTGCAACTGTGTTCAGAATGATCGGTTTGTTGGTGTTGGTCCTGGAAGGCATATCCATTGAGGGACTGGATAAGAGCACCCTGACACTAGGTATTGGACCCTTCCCTGGTGCAGAGAGTCTTGGGGCCTAATGAGTCTAATGATTTCATCCTGATATCTAATAGCAGTCAGGGTTCCATTTATTCTGTACAGGTCTGTGTGATCCTCCATGGATCTACCTCCTCAGACCAACACTGACCCCCCATCAAACCCAAACGCTGAACAAAGTCATAGCAGCAGCTCACGGTCACCCTGCACTAATCAGACCCTCCAGGATGTTGTGATGTTGCGATCGCAACTATTAGGGCCTTGCAATTTTCACCAATCACTGTAACTTTTAGATAAAAGTGCTGCGAAATCAGTTGTTTTAGACCGCAACAATCGCAAAAAATCCCCGCAGCTTCCTGGAGGGACTGACTAATCTGTCAAAAGCACATTGCACACTTGAGGACGTTGGGCCCTCAGGCACGTGTAGCTCTTTTTTTAGTCATGGACTACAAAGCGCTTTACATCAGTCAGACAGTCACAAGCTGATGACCGCAGCGAAGCGACCAGACAGAGACGCCACCGGACCCTCTGACCACCACTAGCAGGCAGTGTGAGTGAAGTGTCTTGGCCAAGGACATAACAACAAAGTCACCCAGCTGGAGTGGGGTTTGAACCAACAACCCTCTGGCTACAAGACCTACTGAGCTACATCCTCCCAAATGGTTTGCTCAGAGACATTCACTCTAATCCACTGGAGGTCCCTTTGTAGGACTCTGGCAGGACTTGCCCTGTCCCTCCTTGCATAGCGGTGCTGCTGATGGGTTAAAGACCTCTGACGGCCTCTCCTAGAATAACTGTCTCCTGGAACCTCCTCCATGCTCTTGAGACTGAGCTGCAGGACATAGCAAACCTTCTGGTAATGGAACATATAGATGCTCCATCCTGGTGGAGCTGGACTGTCTGTGTGACCTCTGTAGGGTCCAGGTATGTCCTCATGCTACCAGCAGTAGCCTCGTTTCCACTATCGGAACTTCGGGGTAATTTCTGTGAGGGGGAAAGTGACCGGGACATTCCTGTGGCTCGGTCCTCTCAGCTGTTGTGTCTCCATTACAGCCCCCACCTTTCAGGAACTTTTGTAAGACGTCAGCATCGACGTCACCGACAAGCGTAAAGGCGCGAACAGACAAGGAAGTGAAGAATAATAAATAGATCAACAATGGACGAAGAAGCAATGGTTGCGGCGTATTTTGCTGTTTTTATCCATAGTGATGGAGTGCTGAACAGAAGGACGAGTATACTTCATGATGAACTAATCCAACCTCAAAGACACGGTCATTTTGCAAGCTCCGACAATCACACACAGGTCATTTATCTCGGCGCCGTCTGCTTTCATGATTTTCCTTCATCCCACAACCAATCAGCACGAGTTAACCACATTTCCCACTCCATGAATCTCTCGGGCCGAACCGAGTACCTGGCCCTGATCAGGGACTCCGTTAGTCCCTGAAGACGGTCCTCTCGAAATTCCCCGCATAATGGAAACGGTCGCGCGCCTCAAAGTTCCGGTAAAATTACCCCGAAGTTCCGACAGTGGAAACGGGCCTATTGACACTGATTTTAGTCTAATGCAAAACTATGAAACAGTAAAAAAAGAATTCCTGTTTGTCGGGTCGTCTCCTTGTTGCTCCTGTTGTTAAAGCTGCATTGTGTCGTCTTCAAACAAGCTAGGTACAGCTAGCTATCTTACACAAACATAGCCTCAGAACCCCACCCCTCCTGTCGGCTGTAATCCCTCCCCCGATATGGGTCCGCAGAATGCCACAGTAACAATAGAGAGCAAGACACCAGCTGTTAAAACGCTATGCTAACGTTCACCCTGGTTTTTCTTCTTTCTACATCCAAATGTTTTTAGTTTTCTGCTAGCTGAAAAGGTGTTTTTCTTTTTTTTGGGTCATTTTTCCTAAAATCGAAGCGCTAACAGACGACTGTTTCTGTCCTTCTCTCACTTCCTGGATGTTCTGCTGAAAAATGCTAGCCTGGTAAACCAGACTATATAGTCTGGCCACGGTCTACTGAAACAACTCATTTGTAGGGGCGGGACCAACGGTTGTCAATCAAATCGTCTTCACATGCTATTGGATAGTGCTAGAGCCATTTAGCAACAACCGGAAACAGCTGGTAGATTAAACTTTACCGTGTCCCGTCGGCAAAGCGGCCAATAAATCCTCTTTCAAAATAAAAGACTATAAAATAATAATAATAAAAATAAAAGAAATAAAAGTTCCTCTATCTGTTCATGTCTTAAAGAAAAACCCCAATCTAAATCGTCCAAAGTTGATAATGAAGACGTTTCAAACGAACGTTCCCGAGCTGCCACCATGTTGTTTAAATTCAGCTGGAGCGCTGACGTCATCAGCTAATCCCGCCCTCCAACCCGTTTAGGCGTTGTGATTGGCCCGGTACGAGACTGACCGGACCAATCAGTGGGCTGCAGAGGTTCCAATGAGCGTGGCTAGACCAAAGTCTGCAGAGCAGAACTGATGGTCTAGTTTACAGTACTAGGCTAGATAAATGCCTCAGCACACATTAATGGAGGATCCAAGCAATGAGGCGCTTTGGCGAGACAGACAGATCGAATTGTCCAATAGTTGCTTTTGGTCCGAAACATACTGAGGTTTTAAGAGAACTGCAAGACAACAATTTTATTAATTTCTTTCATTTTTTTAATCACCACAATATATTCATAGCTATAGGTATACTATGTTAGAACGTTGTTAAGAGGCATGAAAAAAAAAACATTTTAAGCTCTTTTGTTTTGAAAATTACTTTAAGGACCTTTAATTTCATGAAGACGTAAACAGCTGAATAAAGACCTCCTCTGATACTGAACTGACCAGATCAACATCCCAGAGGTTTACCTGACTTGATACCAGACTGTGATTAAAAGTGTTCCTTCTATTATTTTGAGCAGTGTATTAATACAGATAGTTACCAGAGTGTGTTTTAGTCTCATTGTTCCTGCTGCTGTGAAGCTGCTTATGTTAGGGGTGAGTATGAAGACTGACAGCTTTGTGTTTCTATAGGTGACCAGGAAGTTAGGAGTTCCTGCCCTCAAGCAAGCGATGGAGTGGTTTGGATTCCACGGCGGCGCATGTCGCTCTCCTCTTCAGCCGCTCACTGAGGCAGAGACCAAGCAGCTGAGACGTGACTTCTCCACCAACGGCTGGCTGTGAGGGACCAGGAGGAGGAAATAAACCTCCTAATGTGGGAAAAAATACAACTAAAGATAGTGAAATCTAAAAAAAAAAGACAATTCTATGATGAAAATCACAAAGAAGTTGATTGTGAAAACATTTTTACTATATTTTTTAATTCTTAGAAGTTTCAAAAATATTCCACAACCTAAATTTAAATGAATATTTTAGGAGTTAATCCGTGTTAGGTCAAGTCGTTTGGGTTTGTTCAGTTTGTTCAGATGTCCTTTTGAATAAACATATTAGTGTTAAACAGCTGATTGTAGATTTACTCACAGGTTAATATTTAGCAATTTAAGATGAAACGTTTAAATTATTGGGCTGCAATTTGGTAAAAAGTATAATTCCCTTAATCCATCTGCTGTGGTGTGTTTTTAATCTGTAATCTATAAAAGTTATAGTGAGGAGATGACTCCATTATGAATTCCTCTTGTAATGGTAAATGTCCTGTATTTATATAGAGTTATCTGTCATTCACACACTGATGGTGATCCACCACCAGGTCCCTCTGACCTCCACCAGGTCCCTCTGACCACCACCAGGTCCCTCTGATCACCACCAGGTCCCTCTGATCACCACCAGGTCCCTCTGACCTCCACCAGGTCTCTCTGACCACCACCAGGTCCCTCTGACCTCCACCAGGTCCCTCTGACCTCCACCAGGTCCCTTTGACCTCCACCAGGTCTCTCTGATCACCAACAGGTCCCTCTGATCACCACCAGGTCCCTCTGATCACCACCAGGTCCCTCTGACCTCCACCAGGTCCCTCTGACCTCCACCTGGTCCCTCTGACCTCCACTTGGTCCCTCTGATCACCACCAGGTCCCTCTGACCACCACCAGGTCCCTCTGATCACCACCAGGTCCCTCTGATCACCACCAGGTCCCTCTGATCACCACCAGGTTCCTCTGACCTCCACCAGGTCCCTCTGACCACCACCAGGTCCCCCTCTGACCACCACCAGGTCCCTCTTACCTCCACCAGGTCCCTCTTACCTCCACCAGGTTCCTCTGACCACCACCAGGTCCCTCTTACCTCCACCAGGTTCCTCTTACCTCCACCAGGTTCCTCTGACCTCCACCAGTCCCTCTGACCACCACCAGGTCCCTCTGATCACCACCAGGTCCCTCTGATCACCACCAGGTCCCTCTGACCTCCACCAGGTCTCTCTGACCACCACCAGGTCCCTCTGACCTCCACCAGGTCCCTCTGACCTCCACCAGGTCCCTCTGACCTCCACCAGGTCCCTTTGACCACCACCAGGTCCCTCTTACCTCCACCAGGTCCCTCTGATCACCACCAGGTTCCTCTGACCACCACCAGGTCCCTCTGACCTCCACCAGGTCCCTCTGACCTCCACCAGGTCCCTCTGACCACCACCAGGTCCCTCTGATCTCCACCAGGTCACTCTAACCACCACCAGGTCCCTCTGACCACCACCAGGTCCCTCTGATCACCACCAGGTCCCTCTGATCACCACCAGGTCCCTCTGACCTCCACCAGGTCCCTCTGACCTCCACCTGGTCCCTCTGACCTCCACCTGGTCCCCCTCTGACCACCCCCAGGTCCCTCTTACCTCCACCAGGTTCCTCTTACCTCCACCAGGTTCCTCTGACCTCCACCAGGTCCCTCTGACCACCACCAGGTCCCTCTGATCACCACCAGGTCCCTCTGATCACCACCAGGTCCCTCTGACCTCCACCAGGTCCTTCTCACCTCCACCAGGTCCCTCTGACCACCACCAGGTCCCTCTTACCTCCACCAGGTCCCTCTTACCTCCACCAGGTCCCTCTGACCACCACCAGGTCTCTCTGACCACCACCAGGTCCCTCTGATCACCACCAGGTCCCTCTGACCTCCACCAGGTCCCTCTGACCACCACCAGGTCCCTCTGACCTCCACCAGGTCCCTCTGACCACCACCAGGTCCCTCTTACCTCCACCAGGTCCCTCTTACCTCCACCAGGTTCCTCTGACCACCACCAGGTCCCTCTGACCTCCACCAGGTCCCTCTGACCACCACCAGGTCCCTCTGATCACCACCAGGTCCCTCTGATCACCACCAGGTCCCTCTGATCACCACCAGGTTCCTCTGACCTCCACCAGGTCCCTCTGACCTCCACCAGGTTCCTCTTACCTCCACCAGGTTCCTCTGACCTCCACCAGGTCCCTCTGACCACCACCAGGACCTCTGACCACCACCAGGTCCCTCTGACCTCCACCAGGTCCCTCTGACCTCCACCAGGTCCCTTTGACCTCCACCAGGTCCCTCTGATCACCACCAGGTCCCTCTGACCACCACCAGGTCCCTCTGATCACCACCAGGTTCCTCTGACCTCCACCAGGTCCCTCTGACCACCACCAGGTCCCTCTGACCACCACCAGGTCCCTCTGACCTCCACCAGGTCCCTCTGACCACCACCAGGTCTCTCTGATCACAACAGGTCCCTCTGATCACCACCAGGTCCCTCTGACCTCCACCAGGTCCCTCTGACCTCCACCTGGTCCCTCTGACCTCCACTTGGTCCCTCTGATCACCACCAGGTCCCTCTGACCACCACCAGGTCCCTCTGACCACCACCAGGTCCCTCTGACCACCACCAGGTCCCTCTTACCTCCACCAGGTCTCTCTGACCTCCACCAGGTCCCTCTGACCACCACCAGGTCTCTCTGACCTCCACCAGGTCCCTCTGACCACCACCAGGTCCCTCTGATCACCACCAGGTCCCTCTGAACACCACCAGGTCCCTCTGATCACCACCAGGTCCTCTGACCACCACCTGGTCCCTCTGATCACCACCAGGCAAGGTAAGATTTACCTTTGTGATTTTTGTCATGATCCGCGCCCCTCGGTGTTTAGTTCTGGCCCATGTTTTCCTGTCTCCCTCCACCGATCCTCTGCAGGTGTTCCTCGTTCCCCTGATCACCTTCCCTCGTGTATTTAAGCTCCTTGTCAGATCCTCTGTCCTGCCTTGTTCTGCAGCTCCTGCTGACTTCCATCCTGTTGTCACAAATGTAAAATTTTTTGTACTTGTACAGTAGGATTTGCAAAGGTGTAACAGTAGTTTTATGTCTGTGACTGACAAATAAATAGACACAAGTAATTTTGTTCACACACAGGTATACAAATGAGTTTTGCTACATTTGTTTTGGATCAATTGTAGCAAACCTGTAACTAAGATTTTTTCATGTGTGACTGAAAGAATACAATTTGTGTACTTGTACTTAAGAATTTGAAGAGTTGTAACTGATGTTTTGTATTTGTGAAAGACTGAAAAAAAATTTACAAGTACACAACTTAAATTACAAGACACAAATACTTTTGCAACAATAATACCTTCATATTCTCATTAAACATCAAGTTGTTTCTCCTTTCAGAACAAAATACACATGTTGGATCGAAGAGAAGGTGCTGCAGTGTGTGTGTGTGTGTGTGTGTGTGTGTGTGTGTGTGTGTGTGTGTGTGTGTGACTGACTGACTGGTGAAACGGTACCAGGTGGTTGGACCGCCAGAATCTGACAAACAACAACAAAGTTCAGCTTCAACTCAACAGAAAAGTCTTGGTTTGAGTTATTCTAAAGTCTGAAGTCAGTGAGTTGACTCGACATCTCATCCTCTAAGTTCTATTCCAGTCAGTGATTACAGGTGAGCTAAACGACACCTCCTCTCCTGCCTCTATAAACAGTCTGACTGGAGACCTGACACGCTGTGAGGACTTTGACAGATTCTGTTCAGTTTTCGTTCTCCTGTCAGGATCTGAAAATAACAAAGTTCCAGAACAAAGTCTCATTAATATGATGGGAGACAAACAGAGGGAACACATTAGTTCCTGTTACTCCGGCTCACGTCTGAGAGCATCAACACATTATCACATTAAATCAGAGCAGGTGTGACATCAGCCGAGCTAAAGGTGGCGGCGTTTAGCTCGGAGTCCCTCCAACGGCAAAGTCTTCACCCTCTGCTCTGAAAATAACACGCATCTGTTAAAAACAGCTGTTTATTGAAAACATGTCTTCAAAATGTGCTTTCAAAGAAACGTCGCCTCAAAAAAAACTACCTGAGGTTCTTCACAGGCGAAGCTGTGAGAAGTGGAGACGAGGTTGTTTTCTGCTGCTGCTCTGAAAATAGTTTAAACAAGTTTTCTTTTCACTCTCAGTGACATATTTTGTTTACTTATGGAGTTATTTAGGACTTTTATGATGCCTAAACTGTTGTTGGTGTCACATCAATATTTAGTCAGTTTATTCCTAAAGCTGCAGTTCAAAACACAAAAAGCCTCAAAGAGCCAAACAACAACAAAACAAATCCGATCAGTTCAGGTCAGGATCACTGGTTACAGTAAATTAGATTAATTATGAAATGATAATTAGTCAGATCATCTAGTTTTAAAGATTGAAGTGTTACTTCAGTATAATCCTCTATTCTGAGCAGCTCAGTCTGAGACAGTAGGAAGGAAAACTCTTTGAACAGGAAGAAACCGCCAGCAGAACCAGGATCAGAGTGGGCGGAGCCTAATGCCTACTGGGTCTGAGAGGACGGGAAAGAGACAAACACAGAAGGAAAGGACCGGTCCTCGTTTCCACTAAGGCTCTGTCCCGATACTCACACTTCCACCTTTGTGCTCCTCAGTTGCGAGTTCCCGCGGAGGTGCGTGAGTGCGTAGGGTGTCCTTAGCCCCGCCCCCTTTTCCACCCTTCCTCTGCACTTTGCCGAAGTCTGAATTGGTATGGACTTTGGCGAAGGGTTACCAATTATCTCAAGTGCACTTCGTAGAGGACCGTAGGCCGCAGTGTGGATATTGGAACAGGGTCTATTGGTGCGTTCGATTTGTCCTCGGAAGTCGTACATTGCGAGTTCCGAGTGGGAAAAACCAACTAGAACTTCCCCGAAGTCGGACTTCCCACTCGGAAAGTTGGAGATTTTTTTGTGCCCCGACTTTGGGAAAAAAGATGGCGACTCCTCACAAGAACAGTTAAAATGCTGTGAAAACGCGTTTATTTTGCAAGATTTTCTTATTCGGATGTATCTCAGTTCAGAATTACACGTAGTGCTTTGCATCTTCTGACTCTAAACAAATTCAGAGTGTTTGCATGAGCAAATTAATTTAAAGTCTTAAACAATGTTTTGGATGCGTGTAGCTAGCTAACAAAGTGGCAATGTGTTTGTGTGTGAACCAAACACGTGAAGAAATACAACCGTAAATTACTTTATACTTTGGTTTCCCGACTTTGCAAACAGAACGCTGTAACTCGGGTGTGACATCATTCCCAGTTCCGAGTTCCGACCTCCGAGGACAAATCGAATGCACCATAACTTTGTTCTCTGTTTTAGTGACTTACACTTTTGGCTCCGCCCACTCTGGTCCGGGTTTCTTCCTGCTCAAAGGGAGTTTTCCTTCCCACTGTCTCCCTCACACTGTGCTGCTCAGAGTGGAGGATTGTGTTAGAATTTTATTTTAAATCTAATTTTGTTCCAACTGAATCCTACTTCCTGTCCTGAATCTGGACCTGAACTGATCTGATTTGTTTCTTAGAGACGAACTAGTCTAGTAAACTAGACCGTCAGTTCTGCTCTGCAGACTTTGGTCTAGTCACGCTCCATTGGAACCTCCGCAGCCCACTGATTGGTCCGGTCAGTCTGGTACCGGGCCAATCACAGCGCTCTAACGGTTTGGTGGGCGGGACTAGCCGATGACGGCAAATCTTTGACTTTGAAATTAAACAACATGGCGGCAGCTCAGGAACCAAGTTCATTTGAAACATCTTTGTCATCAACTTTAGACGACTTAGATTTGGGCTTTTCTTTAAGACGTGAACAGATAGAGGAACTTAAGGCTTTTATTTTGAAAAAAAGATGTATCGGCTGCTTTGCCGATGGGATATGGTCAAAGTTTAATCTACCAGCTATGAATGCGTCGTTTCAGCAGATCGTGGCCAGACTATACATCCACATATAGTCTGCCAGGCTAGTTGTGAACTGGATTCAACAGGATTTAATTAAAGCGACTGGTTTAATGAGGTCCACCGCCCGTTTCCTCAGAACTAAAACTGAGCTCATATCACTTCCAGCAACATGATTTCTGACCTTATTTGTTGTTGAAAGACACAAAGATGACGACATGGGAAGTTCTAATAAAACGAGTCGTTTTAATCGGCCTACAACGTTCACCTTTAGTTAGTTTTTTAAAACAATTTATGATTCAGTATCGAGAAAACATCTTCAGGAGGTTTCTGTAGTTTTCTTTTTTGTGGCTGTGTTTACGTGTCCTTCTCTAATGACTCGTGTGTGTCTCTGATTAGCTGGTTGTGTTGTGAACAGTAAAGGTTTTTAAACCTCGAGCACAGACAAGATAAAGGTTCTGAGAGAGACTTCAGATCAGCCACAGTTCAGTGGGAGGCAGAGCTGTAGGTCACGGCTGCAGTTCGCAGCAGAATGCCAGAGCGCTCTTTGATGTGAAAAAGTTAAAAACCATAATTACAGTAATTAAAGCCAAGTGTAGCAGGTAGCCATGGCAATGAGAGCCTTTGGCTTTTTCCACACAACAGTTGCTTTGCTTTTATCTTACCAAGAGTCCAATTAGCACCTTTCTTAGCTGGAGATATTTTCAGAACTGCCTACTGGATCATAAAGAAAGGATGTGATGCGTTTTCCTCTGTTCCTGTGTGACAAGGACGCGTCACAGAGGAAGAGCTCTCAGAGCAAACAGCTGGAGGAATCAGTCAGTTAGGAGTCAGTCGTCGTCGATTATTTGTCATTTTGTATCTGAATAAGTTGCTGCAGCAGGCACGTGCTCACAGCCTCTCCCTGTAGGAGAACTAGGAGGCTTCTCCAGTCACGCTGAAGCTCCGGGTTTGGGTGGAAATCTGAGGACAATCCGTCCTTTTTAGAAATCAAGGCCTCGGCTGCAGGATGTCACTTCCTGTGGGGAACAGTGATGATCTAAATCCACCATGTTTTCATGTTTGCTAACGCCAGATCCAATCACAGCAGCTAATCAGCTTCATCATGTTCACCTGTGTGCCTCAGCGTAAAGGCTCACTCTGACAGATCGCCTGCAGCCTCACCTCAGCGGTCCAGCCCGCTCTCCGTGTTCAGGTCCCTGTTGTTCATCAACAAGTTTTTGTCACCATGTCTGTTCTTTTTTTCCTCATCCTGGCCAAGCTGTCCTGGCTTTAGCCCTACTGGCCTGTCTGGTGTTTGTGTACAGCTGCAGTGTTTTATCTGGTTGCACGCTTTATGTGTTGGTGGAATCTTAGGAAATCTGCTCTCAAATTTGCATGATGGAAGTTCCCAGAAAGGATGTGAACAGCCTCAGGATACCTGTCCTGTTTGTTGCTGATGGTCATGCAAAAGGCCTAGAGTTGAGCTAGCATTAGCATCTGAATCTATAAGCAGTAGAACGTTGATTTCCCTTGTAGGTATAACGGTTAATGGTGATAAACTCCACATCTGGAGAGCAGTGACTATCTGTGCACCAGCTGTTATTAACATAAACACACAGCCTCCCTCCTACCGGAGCTCTCTGTCCTGTCTAGCCGGTGAACTGTGTAAGCTGATAATTCGATGGCCGTTTACGGTATGAGTGGATTCAACCAGAATCCTGTGACCTGCAGAATGCAGCTGTCCCTGATCGTTTTGTGTGCAATCTGCAGCTTCCACTCATCTAGTGCATTCATCAGAAACCTCACGTTAGAGGGTAAAACACTCGGTAGTGGTGGTGTTCCTTAGCCTTACTAACACTTCAACCTCTACATTCCCTGCACCGCCTCTGACTTCTCGTGGTCGGGATTATAATCCCGGTGTTTGAGCAACGTTATCCAGGACGCTGATAAACTCAGACAGCAAACAGCTATCAATAGCTGTGCTGACAGATAAAATGTCCTTCTGACTCTAGATGTATTTAAGCAATCAGGATGAAAAAGCCAAACTAAGCGAGCCACCGTCTTCACGCTATTCTCCAGTGTTTTAATTCATTTATTGACTTAGAATTGTTCTAAATACTTGACAATTCTCTGCAGCAGTATCTCTCCTGATCCGACTACGAGTATTGCTCCAGTCAGAGGACATCTTCCTGTTTCTAGAGACCCCGCCCACTTTGAGTGATGTCACCAGTGGGTGTGGTCCTAACTGATAGAACGACTGAAACATTTTTTAAAAGTCTGTTAGAACACTGGTGGAACGTTTGCAGAGTTTAGAACTAACAAACTCTATGATCTGTGAAGGAAAACTGTCTCCCTACTCTGTGATCCTTTAAAGCAGGCAGGTCCAGGGACCACTTGTGGCCCTCGGAGTGATTTTGTTTGGCCCTCAGCTGAATCTCAGGAATTCACGTCCTTTTTAAAACAGTTTTATGTTCAGATTTTCACTAATGTGAGGCCTGAAAAAGAAGTCGATAAATGCTTTTTAAACATAAAAGTTCAAGATAAAATGAAGTCAAGTTCATGAATGACCTGGTAAATGTATCTAAGACACTTGTTCTTTTTGCCGATGATGCCACGTTGTTCTATTCAGGATCAGACATAAATGAAATAACTCAAGCGATAAATAACGAACTGATAAAAATTAAAAACTGGTTTGACATAAATAGATTAACACTAAATCTTAACAAAACTAATTTTGTTATTTAATGACAATAAAAACAAAACAATGAGGTATCATTGAAAATAGACGGAATGGAAATTCAAAGGGTAAAAGAAACTACATTTTTAGGGGTCATGTTCGATGAAGATAAAAGGTAAAATAGCTAAAGCCATTGCTGTATTACATAGAGTGACATTTTTATTGACTAGTTCTGGGCTGTTGACATTATATAACTCACTGATTGTTCCGTACTTAATTTATTGTGTAGAAATCTGGGGAGCCACGTGTAAAACGTACATACAGCCTTTGTTCATTTGACAGAAAAGAGCATTGAGAATAATTAATAATACAGAGAACCCTCCAATCCGTTGTTTATCAAATACAAAATACTGAAATTTCATGATTTGGTGGATTTGAAAATATTGCAAATAGCTAGTACGGATACATTACCAACAAATATTCAGAAGACGTTTGAACAGAGTTATATGTTAAAAGGAACTAAAGTCTAAAGAGATTTAGAACCAGAATAAAGGAAGTGAGTATTTCAGTAAATGGGGTGAAATTGTGGAACAACCTTAGTTTGGAAATTAAAGAATCAAAGTCGCTTAATGTATTTATCAAATCAAATCAAAATCAAAAAAAACTTTTATTTCATTCAGTAAAAAACAAAACAAAAACTAAAATACACAAAACTGCTAATAAGCATAACCAAGAATGAAAAGGAACAGAAAGAAGAGAAAAACTCTTATTAATATCTGCCCCTTTAAAAAGAAAATAGTAATATTAAAATAAATAAAAACAAAATAGAATTAAAAAGAAAAGGCTTTAAATGAAGATTAGTCTGTTTACTGTCCAAGCCCTTTCGGCAATTAATGTGTAAAAAACAAAAAGCTGAATGTTTACAGCGGTTTACCCAGAACCCAAAAATTATCATTTATATATACATACACATATATATATGCATATACATACCCATACCATTTAAAAGATAAATCAAATGTATTGCAGAATTATGAAATTATAAAATAAGTCAGTGTCTGTGATTAGTTTAGGAAATAAGAATATGAACGTGATAAAAATGTCAGTTTGTAAAAATATGAATGAATCAAGATTTCTGTTTGGTAAACAGTGTTGGGTAAGTTACTTTAAAATTGTAATAGATTAATATTACTAGTTATAGCAACAACAAAAAAAAGTAATATAGTTTGTATTACATATTACAGTCCCCAAAAGTAACTAAGTTACACTACTTTGAGTTACTTTTGGTAAAATATCTTATGTGACGGCGTTCTAAAATATTATAACTGATCAATTTACATTTTACACAAGAATGACACCAGAAATCCTGTGATTTTCTCACTATTTTATTAAGCGACAGTCAATTCTACAGAATATTTTTATTAATGTCAGTCCATACATCAGCTGTTGATTCTCCTGGGCTTCAAATATTCTCTTCAGCTCCGTTTCCATAGCAACACACGTCTTATCCAACTCCTTGGCAAATGTATTTTGGGGGGTGGGGTGTTGTAACTAGTAATATATTACTTTACTTTAAAAGAGTAATGTTAATATATTACTAGTTACTCAAAAAATGAATATATTACTGTAACTAATTACTTTGTAACTAGTTACTCCCAACACTGTTGGTAGATAGGAGTAGAAAATATAAGATTTTGTTTTCTTCCTTCTGCCCCTTTTCATTCATCTGTATTTTTATTGTTTGTTTATTTTGTTTGTCTTTTAAATTTTGTTTTTTTTTTAATGAAACACATTTCTAAATAACAACTAAGTCCAGTGTACTGATGTCCACACGTTGTTCTGATTTAAATTGAACCACAAACCTTCACTGAGCTTTACTAAAAGTCCAGCAGCATCACTGAGCAAAGAGACCCACACCCTGTTCTCAGTGCTGATAATGGATGAAAATTTATAAATCAACCAATCACATCCAAGGAATTTGATGCTTTTTAAGGTTAGGATAAACTTACAAGACCCTCCTGTGTCCCAGCTACAAGATTTACTGATGAAAACAATCATTTGGCACATTTGTAAGAAAAAACCACTACAAAATAGAATTTTATTGTGTATTTTGACCATTACAAAAACAGCAATTCAGTTATAGCTTTGAATAAAACAACCTTTCAATAACTTTCAAAATAAAAATATTTAACAAAAATCTCATGGTTATCCTTTTCAGTGACATTTGTCTCCAATGCCTTTAACAGGGGGGCCACCCTAGACCCCCCTCAGAACCGCCCCTGCAACTTGAAAAACATCAGATAAAAAAATATTTATCGCTGCAAAAATGTGTTAAAAGGCTCAAGTTAGTGAATTAGTGCTTAAACACACACACACACACACACACACACACACACACACACACACACACACACACACACACACACACACACACACACAGTTGGAGGGAGGAAGTCCTCCTCGTTCCCACTTCATATATATTTGTTCAGTTTCTGATCTGCTCTTTAATAACTTTCTTTTTCTCCAGCTAGATGCAAACTTTAATTTTTATCCCTTTGATGCTAAAGACAAGGTTGATGAGTAAATGACTAGAGAAACTAGAGTATGCAGAGAGACAAAACGGAACTAAACGAGGATCAGGAGGTCAGTGGAGTTGTTAATAACTCGGAGTGTGACCCTGCTCACCTGCACACACACACAACACACTGGCTGCTGAGGCTTTGATGCTATTAATTCCACCTGTCCTTCTATAAAACAGGAAAGTTTGTTGAAAGGATGAGTCAACAGGCTTGTTTTCTCTTCTTCTTTTTTAAGATCACTGCTGTGGTTTGAGGCTCCGACCTTGTGTCGTTTGAAAACCATTCCAGCTCTGAGTTCATCTTAATTAACCTATTCAAGGATGTCTGATACTATATTGTGAATTCTTTTCAGGCCCTGTATGAACGCCCGAGTGTGGTCGCAGCGCTGCAGATGTTTTTACTAAAGAACTCACTAAATAAAACGTCTAATAAGATTTTTACAGACCCGTGTCATTACTGTGCAGCTCCCAGCCAGAGAAAGCTTTCATTCCTTTCAGAACAAGATGCTGAAAGACTTTAAAAAATCTCAGTATTTATTTTTTACTGATGCTTTTAAAGGTTTAGTCATTTGCTCTTAATGGATCTTTATGCATTCCCCTGATTACCATCACTCACAGCAGTTTGCTCCTGATATAAAATCATCTTGTTGATGCTGCAGTGGCTCTGAACGACCACATGGAGGCGACACCTCCCATCATGCAGCTGCTCCTGCATCAAGGGCATCCCTTTGATCTGTTAAGGATCTTGGACCCGCGGGGCGAGCGTTGCCTCAGCTGGTGGTGGGAGGGGGGAGGGGCCGGCGTCTCTGATGTTGAGGGGAGCGAGTGGCGAGTCAGCAGAAGCTGCCCTCTGAGCTGCAGAGTCACAGGGAGGAGAGTGGTGGTGACACGGAGAGGACGTCAAGTCCAAGTCTCTTCCCCCATCCTGCTTCCCTCATCCTCCCTCATCACCTGACAGTCTCTCCTCTTCATCCTCTTCCTCTCTAACACGTTAGGCAGTGGGATGACCTCTCTGTGCAGCGCAGCATCCTCTCGTCGTGTTTCTCCATCCATGCTAAATTAAAACAAAAAAAATCCCAGATTTTCTTTCCCCTCCCCCCCATTTTCCCATCTCCCCCTCCATCCCCCATCCTCCTCTCCTCTTTCCTTCCTTGTGCTTCACTGCTCGACTCGCACCACTCTCCCTCCTCCTCCTCCTCCCGCTGAGGCTACAAATCAACTCCCGTAACGTCGCTTCTTTGTCACCTTAACAAGGAAAAGTCCAACTTTTGAGGAATCTCAGCTGAGAAACTTCCAGGCTGTGAACGTTCTCAGTGCTGGAGCTGAAACAGAGATCACTAAGATGACCGCTGAATCAGTTCTTTATGCTGGAAGCAGAACAACTCCTGGTTCTATAAATAGAACGTTTAAACGTTGGTACTTCATCCAAAAGCAGAACCTGTAAGAGGGTTTTAAAAGTCTGGACATGCTGAGCTGAGTGTCTCTGTGTTCACCGTTATTCATCTCTTTCCTAAACTCTGCTCTCCATGTGAAGACTTCTGATTCAGCAGGGATTCATAATGAAGCCATGGTGACCCCTTACAGTCAGACGTTATCTTCACCTGGTTTCAGGGTGAATCCGATTGGCTGTCAGCTTGTAGGATGAAGGTCAGGATGCAGATAGACGTAATGGATCTCAATTAAAATAAAACCTCCATCCCGATGTGGAATAGGTCATGATGTCCCATCGTTTAATGAAAACTGAGATGATCAGCCTACAGAGGCTTCATTTGAAGTCACCAATAAATGTAAAACCTGAAGCATCAGGCGAGTCCAGGTAGCTGAAGGTCACAGCAGCAGCTCTAAATGGTGCTCAGTGTGGCTCCACCTGCTGGTGGCATCCTGACAACGTCTAATGAGATGATGGATGGTCACCTGGAGGATCTCCTCCCAGATCCTGACCAGGACATCACTGAGCTCCACCTGGTGGACCTAGACATGATGTCCCAGAGACGTTCTGCTGGATTCAGGTCAAACCAGCATGGAGGTCAGTCAACGGTATCCATTCATTCATCCTCCAGGAACTGTCTGCAGACTCTGACCACATGAGGCCATTACCATGCACCAGGAGGAACCAGGACCCTCTGCACCAGTGACGGTCTAACAATGGGTCTGAGGGTTTCATCCTGATCCCTGATGACGGTCAGGGTTCCACCGTTTATCCTGTTCAGGTCTGAGTGTTCCTCCATTGATCTGCCTCCCCAGATCAAAACCGACCACCAAACCCATCATGATGCAGCAGCAGAACGTTCACCGCAGCTTCTCCAGACCCGTTAACGTCTGTCACACGAGCCTTAAAGTCCTGGTGTTCTCTGGTAAGAACCAGTGGAGCTCCACGGAGCCGGCAGTGAGTACAGGGCCCACTAGAGGATGTGGGGCCCTCATGAAGTCTGTTTCTACTGGTTTTGAGACAGTCACACCCTCATCCTGCTCTTCCTGCCTTACGGGGCAGATAGAGGTCCTGCTGATGGGTTAAGGACCTCTGACATTCCTGTCCAGCTCTCCTGAAGTAACTTCCTGTCTCCTGGAATCTCCTCCATGCTCCTGAGACTGAGCTAGAAGACAGAGCAGACCTCGACACGTATTGATGCTCCATCCTGGTGGAGCTGCACCGTCTGTGTGACCTCTAGGGTCCAGGTATCTCCTCATGCTACCAGCTGACCCTAGGCTAATGCTAAACTACTGAAAAGCAGTCAGAAATATTCTGTATCCTCCTCCTGTACAAACCTCTCCTGTTTCAGGGCTCATCTCATTTTTGCACCTGTTGTTAATTTCATTAAGAAACCCTCTGACACTGAACTGATCAGATCAATAACCCAGAGCTTTAACTGATTTGATACCAGACTCTTAATAAAGTGTTGAAACACCAAATAAGGCAAACCTGTTCTGAAACAAAGAAAGAGAAAAACCCAGAGCGTTACATGTGACGCTCTTCTAAATTAGAGGAACGCCACTTCCCTTCCAGCGCTCTCAAGGTCTGCTTTAAGCACCAGGTGTCGATCCATTAGACGTGCAACCTGCCTCAGAGCCACGTGCTTCTATTTGAGCTGCTTTAAAAGATTTTCATCCTTGCAAGTAAATGCACCAAGACAACATTGTTCCTGTAACAAACTTTTGATATTCAGTGTTAAAGACTGGCTCATCGTTCTTTGAGTCTCACGTGACGGGAAACAGGAGCAGAACAAACACAGAGTGGTGGGGAGTTGGGGGTTTCAGGGGCAAGGAGGAGGACCTGAAGCTCAAACTAAATTTGTGAAGAGTAAAAAATGTTGCTGTTTTAGTCATCAGCCTGATGTTGGTCCAGTTTTGGAGCGACGGGACCAGAAGGCGATAAAGGTAGCTCCAACCTGATTAACAGCCGCTTCAGATGGGCGTAGTAAATCTAAAATTAAGCTTAATTGAGCAGCTGCATGACCCACTTCCTGCTGCCTCAAATGAAGACAATCCTCAGCAGAGAGGAGGGGAATTAGAAAACACCACCTCCACTCTTAAAGCTGGTAATTGATCCGTGTTTTTGTGCACCTGACAGGAATCTTAATTTTGCTGTTCAAACTCAGAAACATTAGCACGAAGCTGAATCTGTTATGATCTGTAGCTTTGCTGCTGGTGAGCGCGTGCCTCCTCCTTCATCTGGTGAATAATCCTCCACACCTGCAGCTCTTCATCAGGCTGCAGTCCCTCATCTTCATCCCACTCCTCGTAAAGTCAGCATCAAAACGTGTAGGGGTCTTTTAAACGGCCTCTTATTGCGTTAAAGGGATTTGAGTCATTTTGAAGTGCTGTTCTGTCAGTCATCTACACAGACGGAAACAGGAAGTAGTTAGAATGCTAAACAACTTTAAACCTCTACATTTGATCATTTGTTTAGTTGGTTTCAGCCAAACCATGCTGACTGTAGCAGGAGGACCTCCCCTGCTCCTGTAGTTCATCAGGCATCCTGTCACCAGCTGAGGGCACCGTGTGGACGTAGGATCGGATCTACTGGTCCCACTGTGGACCTAACTCTGCTCCATGGGTGTAGATTTGGCATGGACGGAGGTGGCATGTCCCCACCAATAATTCGATCCAGTGGTGCAGAAATATCGCTGCGTCCCCACCAGTAATACACGCAGCCCAGCGGACCAGGTGCTGTGCGTGGAGTTTGCAGACGGACCTGTGTCCAGAGTAAGGAGGCATACATAACTGGACTCTGATGGCCGCCTGCTCTGGGTCTGGATAGGACTGGCCATCTGAGTGGACCATCCTGGACCAGGATGGATCGCTTCAATCTGCACTTCCTGTTTTAGCGAACACTTGGCTCTCCTTCAACTTATTCCAGGTCAACCTGGAAGGTGACTGCTGTCGCTTCAGGATGTCCTGCTTGTCTCGACGTCGTTATGCTACGGCTCTCTGGCCTATTGGTCTCTGCATATAGCCAGCAACGGACTTGATCTCCAGTATTTTCATTTTATTAATTAATTCATTTTATATTTAAAGCATTATTTACGTAGTTTAGGAACCACGTGTTCTGCCTCCTTGGTGAAATGTTCTTAGGTTCCTTTGCTTTGGGTGAAGGTGGCGTTGTCAAGTTATCAGGTATTTATCAGACCTTCGTTTGTCTTATTCTCAGTGGCGGCCCGTCCATAGGGGGCGCTCGGGCGCCGCCCCACAACTTGCTTGGTTAGTGGTTGTTGTCTGAATTGTAACATTAATTATCTGACTGTATTAGTTAGAGATGGATTTATGTGTTTGTGGTGTCAGTAGAAAGATAATTGTGAATATTAAGTAATGTTTTTGACTTTGCCAGGTTGTTTTTTCCTTGAAACTCTTACAACTTCTGTTGTGACCACATTGTGGTTGTTTTTTATTTTTATTTGTATCTGATTATATTGATATTATTCTAAGGTCTCCTTATGAAGACTTTATGATTTCTTTACTGTTTGATGTGTAGAATTAGACCCAACAGCTCCACATTGTTAGAGAACTGGTGATACTAGGGATTTTTACCAGAAAAATATTCAGTCAGATGAAAATATTATCATTCCCTGCCCTAGTGGTGATATGTGATTTTTTTTTTTTTTTGCGCATCTGAAAACTGACTAGCAAAAATGCGCCCCACCCAAAAATATTTTCACCAGCCGCCACTGCTTATTCTATCTGACTAGCCATGAGGATTGCTCTGGTCAGAGGACACTTCCTGTTTCTAGAGACTCCGCCCACTTTTAATGATGCCACTGGTGAACATAGAACTTCAGAATGACCCAAACATCCCTTCAAACTCAG
>SSNR01000161.1:478787-530958 GCA_006937965.1 Callopanchax toddi | reverse complement strand
CTGTTCAAACTCAGAAACATTAGCACGAAGCTGAATCTGTTATGATCTGTAGCTTTGCTGCTGGTGAGCGCGTGCCTCCTCCTTCATCTGGTGAATAATCCTCCACACCTGCAGCTCTTCATCAGGCTGCAGTCCCTCATCTTCATCCCACTCCTCGTAAAGTCAGCATCAAAACGTGTAGGGGTCTTTTAAACGGCCTCTTATTGCGTTAAAGGGATTTGAGTCATTTTGAAGTGCTGTTCTGTCAGTCATCTACACAGACGGAAACAGGAAGTAGTTAGAATGCTAAACAACTTTAAACCTCTACATTTGATCATTTGTTTAGTTGGTTTCAGCCAAACCATGCTGACTGTAGCAGGAGGACCTCCCCTGCTCCTGTAGTTCATCAGGCATCCTGTCACCAGCTGAGGGCACCGTGTGGACGTAGGATCGGATCTACTGGTCCCACTGTGGACCTAACTCTGCTCCATGGGTGTAGATTTGGCATGGACGGAGGTGGCATGTCCCCACCAATAATTCGATCCAGTGGTGCAGAAATATCGCTGCGTCCCCACCAGTAATACACGCAGCCCAGCGGACCAGGTGCTGTGCGTGGAGTTTGCAGACGGACCTGTGTCCAGAGTAAGGAGGCATACATAACTGGACTCTGATGGCCGCCTGCTCTGGGTCTGGATAGGACTGGCCATCTGAGTGGACCATCCTGGACCAGGATGGATCGCTTCAATCTGCACTTCCTGTTTTAGCGAACACTTGGCTCTCCTTCAACTTATTCCAGGTCAACCTGGAAGGTGACTGCTGTCGCTTCAGGATGTCCTGCTTGTCTCGACGTCGTTATGCTACGGCTCTCTGGCCTATTGGTCTCTGCATATAGCCAGCAACGGACTTGATCTCCAGTATTTTCATTTTATTAATTAATTCATTTTATATTTAAAGCATTATTTACGTAGTTTAGGAACCACGTGTTCTGCCTCCTTGGTGAAATGTTCTTAGGTTCCTTTGCTTTGGGTGAAGGTGGCGTTGTCAAGTTATCAGGTATTTATCAGACCTTCGTTTGTCTTATTCTCAGTGGCGGCCCGTCCATAGGGGGCGCTCGGGCGCCGCCCCACCAGTCCCAAGAGGAAGAAGAAGAGAAAAAGGGATCACAAAATATAAAAAACTAACATAAAAATAAAACTAAACGAGCCATCCATTATATATACAATAAGTGCTGTGTATAATCTGCATTTAGGTGTAGTTTAGAAAGGTTTTCTTACTATTTTTTACTGGACCGATAGGTCGTGTTTCTCTGGGTTCTACTGCTCATGTCTGGACGGGACGCCGTCCCAACATAGCGCATTGTTTTCTGCTCCTGACGCATGCGCACTGAGTGCAAAAAATAGGAGATCGCTCGGGACGCAGGTCTTCAGCGTCCCTGTGTGACATGCGCACAACGGCAGGAGTCTGGAGTGTTGCTCAGACCGAAACCGGAAGTTCTTGCTCTCTTTTTAATGGAGGGTAGAAAATGGATATTTATTCAAAGAATCCTTCTTGTGAAAACAAGCCGAATGATTCCATTTGTCCTGATTTCATCAACTCAATGGTGAGTGACTTCGTTTGTTTGTTTCTTTTCTTAATGACTATGTGTCTGTCACGGATTTTCCCATTCAAAAACCCCATAGGCGGAGCTAGCCGCGGCTAGCAGTGCTAAGTCCTGATGAGTGAATTTATACCTTAAATAGCGACATGTGTTTGTTGAGGTTTCTGCCGAATGTTAGAGAAATACAGGTACTGCTGATTGAATACGTTGGTTTATGTAGTTTAGCCCGTTTTTCATGCGTTTTCTCTACTTTTCATTAAATTATTAGGGCGTTTTAAGGAAGTTTGGTCTGACTGGGTTTGATGGGACTTATCAGTGGATGTGACTTTATTTTGTTGTTAATTCACTTCATTAGTTGAGCTGATTGTCATGACTTGCTTGGTTAGTGGTTGTTGTCTGAATTGTAACATTAATTATCTGACTGTATTAGCTAGAGATGGATTTATTTGTTTGTGGTGTCAGTAGAAAGATAATTGTGAATATTAAGTAATGTTTTTGACTTTGCCAGGTTGTTTTTTCCTTGAAACTTTTACAACTTCTGTTGTGACCACATTGTGGTTGTTTTTTATTTGTATCTGATTATATTGATATTATTCTAAGGTCTCCTCATGAAGACTTTATGATTTCTTTACTGTTTGATGTGTAGAATTAGACCCAACAGCTCCACATTGTTAGAGAACTGGTGATACTAGGGATTTTTACCAGAAAAATATTCAGTCAGATGAAAATATTATCATTCCCTGCCCTAGTGGTGATATGTGATTTTTTTTTTTTTTTGCGCATCTGAAAACTGACTAGCAAAAATGCGCCCCACCCAAAAATATTTTCACCAGCCGCCACTGCTTATTCTATCTGACTAGCCATGAGGATTGCTCTGGTCAGAGGACACTTCCTGTTTCTAGAGACTCCGCCCACTTTTAATGATGCCACTGGTGAACATAGAACTTCAGAATGACCCAAACATCCCTTCAAACTCAGTGAATTTAGGGGGTTCATGACTCGGTTCATGAGAACGATCACATTTAGGGTTTTCTTTCGTTTAGACTCTTTATATTTTGGTTGTTTGTGATGAACAGCTGTTGCTGCTGCTTCAATAACAACTTTTCTTGCAGAATCTGAATCATCTCTGAGCTCCTGGATTAGTCAGAAGCTTGGTGTGTCTGAAACATCCTGTAAAGACAGGATGTTTCTCCACACGTAAATAAAATTAAATAAAAGTAAATAAAATGTACTTACTTACTTACTAAAGAGCAGAAATATCCAGCAGCTGAAATCGGAGCCGTTAAAACGAGCTGTTTCTCTCAGAGTGTTGCTGTAACACGTCACCTGAGGGCCACCAAGGAGAATCCTGCAGGAAATGGTTCTGATGATTTACCTTCAGTTCGATGGAGCTACATTTTGTTTATGGTGGGATTTTTGTTCCTTTGACTTCTGACGTAACGCACAAAGTTACATTTGCAAAACGAAATTTGCTAATTTTAGAAAATAATTGTATTTATATTAAACTAGGATCTGTTTGAAGGCAGCAGCAACGCTTGGGTCCCAGCTGTCTGGATTAGCTCATCGGTTCTGAAGGAACTGTTTCTGAGCTGAGGCTGTCCAGGAAGCTAGCTATCCATTGTGTGAACTGACACAATAAAACACTCGACTCAGTGTGGAGATAAAGTAACACAGATCCAGTCAAACCCGTTTCACTCAGCCTTGTTTCCTAGGAGCGTCTCCACGACTCAAAAACGGTAAACAGCAGCTTGACTGTTGTGTTGAAGCATAAAATACACATCTACAGCTCACCGTGCACCGCCTGTTTTAGTAGAATATTTACAGGCTGAAACATCAGAAGTGACATCGTGTTGACAAGTCAGAGGAAGCTGTGATTGGCTCAGTGGCACCCAGAGCAGGAAAACATCTGTCAGAACCTTTACGCTTCATTTAGTGGTTCTTTTTTTTTTAAAGTGGACTCCTTTTGACTTCGGTGTCTCCACCGATTTCCTGAGTTTTGGGACTAAATGCTGACATTATAGCAGTTTCTTAAACTTGTCACAAGTCCTGGAGTCCACGCAGCAGACAAATCCAAAGATCCTGAGCATCAATTGAACTAAAATGTTGAATATGTAAACCCTGTCTTCAGGAAGCTACCCACCCCACCCCCATCCCCTCTCTGCTCCATCACTTACTCATGCAGCTCCAGCCCTCCCCCCCCCCCCTCTTCAATCTGTTTCTATACTCAATTTTTTTGTGCCTGAAGGACCTTCGAGGAGAGGCGGCGGCATGTTGAATGTTAGAATATAACCATAAAATTAATGTGTGCTGGTCTTAAAATCAAGATGTGCTGTGATGAGTCGCCTGAGGGGGCTGTAATAAAGTCCTGACTTCATCACACAGTCGACTACATGAATGTGGCGATCAGGATGCTGTGAAATTTGGGGATTTGACCCAGAATACGGTGGTTCCATTACGGGTAACTTGATCTTATTAGACTGAGTCCATCCTGGTCAGGGTGAAGGTCGGGGTCCAGGCTGGTAGAGGACGACAGGCAGACTTTGTTTCATTTCTTTAAAATCTCAGTTTTTATTTTAGAAACAAACTTTGTCATTTTAACTTAAAGGGATACTCCACCGGTAAGTGATTTTTTGTCTATTATCATATTCCTCAGAGTTAGATAAGTGGGCAAAAACTATTTGTAAACAGCCCAGCTGTCATCCTGATACAGCAGACGGATATTCATGTTCCTTTAGCATTAGCTTAGCGTAAAACACTGTAAGTGAATGGTACCT
The DNA here is from genome assembly GCA_006937965.1 of Callopanchax toddi. NCBI lineage: Eukaryota > Metazoa > Chordata > Actinopteri > Cyprinodontiformes > Nothobranchiidae > Callopanchax > Callopanchax toddi. The sequence goes on along the minus strand of SSNR01000161.1, from coordinate 526,608 downwards.
ACTAGCATGCACAGGTACCTGTGATGTGAAGAAGCAGCTCCCTTTGAAAAAGTTATAATAATAATAATAAAGAAATTAAATCTGCTGTTTAGCTGCACCTATCGAAACAGGTGGATCAACTAATATCCCAGAAATAAATGATACAGTCAATATTTAGTTTTTATAATCAGAAATGTCATTTAGCTGCTCCTGAGTCACTGAGAGGGAAACATGTCTGCTCTCTGGTTTTTTGTTCTTTTGCATTCAGCTTAATTTAGTGAATTGTTTCTAATTTAAGTTTGGACTCATGACAATGTTCTGTGATTATTAAAAAGCTGCTTTCTGCAGTTCAGTTCATTAATTGTGGCCACATGATTCTAATTAACTGATCTAAAATCATTAATGGTCTGATAGTTTTTAGGTGTTGTTGTGTTGACTCAAACTGTTAATACATCATAATACATCTGTTTAAACCCTCTCACTGTCACCAGGGTCTTATTGGAGGATTTCACAGGAGTTGTTTTGAAACATTTTAATTTCTAAATTTAAATGGCAGATATTAAATCAAATTTCATAAAGTAAGCATATATGGTTCAGTTCCTGTCTTTGGTTAAAATAAACCCAAAAAGGCTTCATAGGAACAAATAAGAACAATAAAATAAAAATCAAGTCAAGCTTTATTTATAAAGAACATTTTAGCAACACAGTGCGCCTCACAGCAAAATCACAACATATATATATATATATATATATATATATATATATATATATATATGTGTGTGTGTGTGTGTATATGTGTGTGTGTGTGTTTTATATATATAATATATGTAACTTATATACATTTTATATATAAAATATGTATATATAACATATATAATGGTATATATATAAGTATGTACGTTATTTGTAACTATATATATATATACATATACACATATATATGTGTAAATATGTTTGTGTATATATACACACACATATATATATATTATATATACACACACATATATATATATTATATATACACACACACATATATACAGTAAACACATGCAGAAAACAAGGGGAAAATGCATACAGTATGTGCACAGACTATAAAGAGGAGCATCTTATTTCTGTAACCATAGAACGAGTGCTGCAGTAAAGTCAGTCTTATGTCTATGAAAGTGACCAAATATGATCACTGGCCCAATAAAACTTTAATAAATCTGATATTTCTGTGGTGTATTGTGTAGATCACAGGTCAGAGACTCACCTGATCAAATTATTAATATAAAAAGTCCTCAGTGGCTCTTTGTTTCCACCTGATCTGGACACCAGGGAACCAGAACCAGAACCAAAAACAGAACTGTTCTCAGCGCAGCTTCAATAAATATGGATGTTAGGAAGTCACCCTGCTTTGATTTGTTATTTTACAGAAGTCCTTCACATGGCAGCTCCTTCCAGAGTCCAACAGTTTATTTTCATCTTTAAACCCGTTTGGTTTTTGAAGGATGGGGCTGCTTGTTGCTGTGATTAGACGTGGTAACACCAGCAGGAGAGCAGGGCAGCTGAATGTAAACGGGTCAGGGATATGGATCTAATAAAGCTGAATAAATAAGACAGTTTAGTCCTTTTAATTAACTCCTTATGAATACATTTCTATGCCTTTTCCTTGACTTGAATACTTTTCCTGGTGATGACTTGAAGGTTTAAAGTATTGGTCCATTTATTCACTTTGACTGGAAACAACCCACAAACCATCATAATGAGCAGAAGGTACGGAGAAGAGCAGCTGAATGGACTGGGCTCTTCAGGTAAAACCAGTGTTTCCACGACCAGCGTTCATAGCAGCCTAACGACAAGCAGCCCTCAGAATTTGGTTCTTCTTATTTTCGACCAGAGGAGGTTAGAAGCAGCTGATTTGTGTTTTTTAATAAGCAGCAGCCATATCAGCGTAACCTCTCCGTCTTTATCCTCTCATCTTCAGGCTGCGGCTCTGAGTGGAAGACTAAGAGCTGCTGAAATTTTTATTTAACAGATGAATACACCTATTATATACCTCCCCCAACGTGCTCATGCATGCATGTTTTCACTCAAATACACACATACACAAACTCCCAAATGTGCCGTTGTGAGCTCGGAGAACCCAGAGCAATTAAAAGCAGACAAACTCCACACCGGGTGTGTGTGTGTGTTTTGTGTTTCTTCATTCTCCACACACCCAGATTGTATTTTCTAGCGATGACAGTGCGCATCCCCGCTGCGTTGGGCCTCTCTTATCAGTATGCTGCGTGCACTTCCTCTCTAAACATGGTCAAAGCTTTTGGGAGCTCCGCTGATAAGAGACAAAGCTTTCCCCTCTTTAAAGGATGCATGAAATACAAAATAAGGGATCCGTCCCGCCGGAATCACGGGGCAGCGTGAGCGGTGAGAACCCGTACGTTTGGAAATTAAATTTATAAACAAGTTAAGATATGAACCCCGAGGTTAGGGTATAGACTTTCAGTGAAAGAACAAAAATGCACACAAAACACACTTGCACATCTGCCACTTCTGATGTGTTAGGTGAAGATGATCTGCAGAGCATATTTAAATACTTTACCATGGCAACAGGCTCTATGATTAGGGGCAAACAGGCAAAACTGCTTGCAGCACTTGGGATTGAGATGATACAAATTAAGGGAACTCTGGACGGTTGCCAAGGAGACGAACAGGCGGTGGGGTTAAAGTCCAACCTAAACACACCTTAAAGCTATTTTAGTGACAGAGAACCAGAGTGGGTGGGGGGAGGGAAGGACAGCGAGGGGGGGAGGTGTGTTTCTGACAGCCGAGCTCCACAAATAATCGTTAGACCTGCCGAGATGTGCGATCAGAGTTCAGAATCCCTCCATATGTCTGTGTGTGCGTGGACTTCTGGTTGTGATGTTTCAGTCTCAGCTCTCTTCTCTGCCCGGTAACAAAACACCCAGCTCCGAATCCGCTTCGGTTTCACACACTTTCTTTATTCCTCATCTGCAGATTCAGTCCGTTTCAACACAGAATATTTCATCTGGACATCAAATCTCATCAGAAAACATTTAGACATTATGGCTTTGTGATGACATCAGACATCAGTATCTGCTTTTTAAAAATATCTTAGACCTTAAAAAGTGCCACAAAAATGACAAAGCCAAGCACAAAACACACAGCAGAGTCAGAAGGTTTAAAGAAAAGATCCCACGTTATCGAGGCTTTTAAACATCTTAACATGTTTTGGTTTCACTTGTTAAAAAATCACATCTGACCTGCTAACGATAGCTGTAGCATAATCAAAGAGTTCCCGACCGAACAAACTCCCACATCAAACAACGAAAACATCTTTTAGATTCTCTCTGTTATGGAAGATCAAATATTGTGTTCATTATTCACCTGAAACGCTCGGTGTGCTGAGTGGAAACAGAGAAGAGAAGGTACGATTCTCTGAGCTGGACTCCAGATGAACGTCCTCATTTAAAGGAACATGGAGGTCATTCTGATCTAGTTCTGTGTAAAGGTTTTAAATAATTCTCATCTTAGCTGTTGATAGCTTCCTGAACAGCCTCTGTTCAGAGAAATAGAGTTTACGTTGACAGAAATAGTCATGAAATCCTGCTGGACTGGACTGAACCAGGTCTCACTGGACTGGACTGAACCAGGTCTCACTGGACTAGACTGAACCAGGTCTCACATTGTGGTTCTGGTGATTTTTATGCTTTTAAATATCCAGAGGATTCCAGGTGTGATGTGAAACATTCAGAGGTGTAAAGTTTAAAGAATAACACAAGGAATGCTGGGAAATGTCTACGTTTGGTCTTTGCTGAGCGTTGTAGTTCATCAGTCTGTGGGAAGCTCTCGACTGGTGAGATAGGAACTATTTAGACCTTCTACTAAAACACACTTCTAACTGGGAACTATAAGAACAGTAAAGTAACTTTGTGTTCTAGTGAATGTTGAGCTTTTGTGAACAAACTAAGAGCAGAAACAGTGCTTTGGGACTATGATAATAGAACTATTTTTAAAGGGTGTATATCATGTTAGAATTAAATCTGGACAATGTGGGAACTCAACTTGTGTTTATGGTCCGTGTTGTTGATTCATCCCCAGCTTTAACAGGTGTAAACTACTAAAAGCTTCTGGACGTGTCTGAAACTGGTTCAGAAACAAATGGCTTCCAGTGAGTGAAGGTCCCGGGTCGGTCCTGGTCCTGCTCATTAAAGTCAGCATCTCACTGAAGGGGAACTGGGACTCCAAAATATTACGAAATAGTCAAAGGGTTCTCCAGGGACTTGTTGCTGAATTTATGAGAAAGTTTCCAAGATCTGCACAACAGATTTTCTCAGCCATGCAGGCAACTTGAACAAGTCTAGAACCAGTCTGGAACTGGTCTGAAATTAGTCTGGATCCAATGTGGAACCAGTCCGGAATCAGCCTGAAATCAGTCTGAAACTAGTCTGGAACCAGTCTCAAACTAGTCTTAAATCAGTCCGAAACCAGTCTGGAACCACTTTGGGATACATCTGGAACCAGGTTGGAACCAGTCTGAAACCAGTCTGTAACCAGTCTGGAACTAGTGTGGAACTAGTCTGGAACCAGTCTGGAACTAGTGTGGAACTAGTCTGGAACCAGTCTGGAACTAGTCTGGAACCAGTCTGGAACTAGTCTGAAACCAGTCTGGAACCAGTCTGGAACTGGTCTGAAACCAGTCTGTAACCAGTCTGGAACGAGTCTGTAACTAGTCTGAAACCAGTCTGGAACTAGTCTGAAACCAGTCTGGAACTAGTCTGAAACCAGTCTGGAACCAGTCTGGAACTAGTGTGGAACTAGTCTGGAACCAGTCTGGAACTGGTCTGAAACCAGTCTGTAACCAGTCTGGAACCAATCTGGAACTAGTCTGTAACTAGTCTGAAACCAGTCTGGAACCAGTCTGGAACTAGTTTGGAACTAGTCTGGAACCAGTCTGGAACCAGTCTGGAACTAGTCTGGAACCAGTCTGGAACCAGTCTGGAACTGGTCTGAAACCAGTCTGTAACCAGTCTGTAACCAATCTGGAACTAGTCTGTAACTAGTCTGGAACTAGTCTAAAACCAGTCTGGAACTAGTTTGGAACTAGTCTGGAACCAGTCTGGAACTAGTCTGGAACCAGTCTGGAACTGGTCTGAAACCAGTCTGGAACCAATCTGGAACCAGTCTGGAACTAGTCTGTAACTAGTCTGGAACTAGTCTAAAACCAGTCTGGAACTAGTTTGGAACTAGTCTGGAACCAGTCTGGAACCAGTCTGAACTAGTGTGGAACTAGTCTGGAACTGGTCTGAAACCAGTCTGTAACCAATCTGTAACTAGTCTAAAACCAGTCTGGAACTAGTCTGGAACCAGTCTGGAACTAGTCTGGAACTAGTCTGAAACCAATCTGGAACTGGTCTGGAACTAGTCTGTAACTAGTCTGAAACAAGTCTGGAACCAGTCTGGAACTAGTCTGGAACTAGTCTAAAACCAGTCTGGAACTAGTCTGGAACTAGTCTGGAACCAGTCTGGAACCAGTCTGGAACTAGTCTGGAACTAGTCTGAAACCAATCTGGAACTGGTCTGGAACTAGTCTGTAACTAGTCTGAAACCAGTCTGGAACCAGTCTGAAACTAGTCTAAAACCAGTCTGGAACTAGTTTGGAACTAGTCTGGAACTAGTCTGAAACCAGTCTGGAACCAGTCTGGAACTAGTCTAAAACCAGTCTGGAACTAGTTTGGAACTAGTCTAAAACCAGTCTGGAACTAGTCTGGAACCAGTCTAGAACTAGTCTAAAACCAGTCTGGAACTAGTCTGGAACTAGTGTGGAACTAGTCTGGAACCAGTCTGGAACCAATCTGTAACCAGTCTGGAACCAGTCTGGAACCAGTTTGGAACCAGTCTGGAACTAGTTTAAAACCAGTCTGGAACCAGTCTGGAACCTGAGCCAAATTCAGGATTGTTTTGTGATGAAACTGTAAATAAAATCAGGGTAAATTAGAACTAAACTGGGACTCAAAACAACTAATTTTAACAGTAAGATGTAAACACGTAGAAATCTGTTCCCATCAGTCCTCGGTTCCATCATACTGTATGTCCTGGACACTCAGTACATTATGGGTCCTAAGCTGTCACTCACACTCATTCAGTGAATCCAAGGAAAACCGTCAGTGTTTTCTTGGAATTTTAGGTCTCAAACTAAGTTTTGGTCTCCAGCGGTTTCAGCCCAGTGAGATACCGACTTCAGCTGAACTCTTTACCAAAGTTACAAGGTCCCCCACTGCCCTTCATCCTAACACTCTTTATTTTAATTTCCTTTACAAGTCACAGTGTTTTTTTTCCTTTAAACTAAAATCAGTGACCCTTGAGGAATAGTCACTAAAACAGTCAGCAGTACAGAGTCGAGGAGGGTTGTTGTTCAGGCACTCATTAAACTAGTGTTGTGTTTTGTTTCCAGTCTGAACTCACTCACTTGTCAAACTGTTACAGAATGTTCTCACCATAATTCCTCCTCATGGTAACGGGCTTGGTTTTGTTTGTGTTGCACACAGTGACTACACAAGCATGTGTGTGAGTGAGTGTGTGTGTGTGTGTGTGTGTGTGTGTGTGTAAAGAAAAAAGAAGGACAAATTACATTTCTGTTGCCAATGTGTGATTTCAGTGACAGAATCTTTCAAAACAGACTCAAATACATGAAGAGAAACATTTTGACGTCCTTGGAAAACAAAAGGCCGACCGGCATTAAGAGAAACCGGCAGAGCAGCACTAAAAATGATGTTTTGTTCAGAAATATTGAATCTAATTAGACAGCTTAAATCTCCTCAAAAGACACAATCAGATAGCTTTAATATGAACTGTGGTGAAGGAAATCCCAGTTTCGCTCATTTAAAAAGTCAAACAGACTGAATGTTTGCTCTCCACTGATATGATTGAACAGTTCTTTGTTTAATCTTTTTAAAAAGTTTGGTATTTTAGAAAACTGGATGTGTTTAATGTGTGAAGTCAACAATGCAGTAAAGTTTGATCGTGGCAGCACTTGGACTGAATGAGTAACTGCTAGATGCCTAACCACAACCTGGAAGGTAAAGTTAAAAAAAAAGACCATTTCCTAGTGGCTGGTTCCAGTACAGGTTTTAGGTCCCACCCTCTTCATGACTGGGACAGTTTCCTGACAAAAAGCCTTCTTTAGGTGTTGACTTCTGTTGATTTACATAGCTCTTATGTCATACTAAATCTACACAGCTCAAAAAACTTAAAGGGACACTTTCTAATCAGTCTGGTATCAAGTCAGTCAAACTTTCATTCGTATGTTCAGTGAGGAGATCGTTAATCAGTATCAGTTGTTTTGGTCTTAATTTAATTTACAACAGGTGCAACAATGAGACGACCCCAAAACAGGCCTGGTCTTACAGGTAGAGGATGCAGAATATTTTCCCTCCACATGTTTCTGACTGTTTTATAGCATGTGACTGGCTCAGTGTTACTGCTGGAAGCATGAGGAGATACCTGGACCCTACAGAGGTCACACAGACAGTCCAGCTCCATCAGGATGGAGCATCGATACCTGACATCAGCAGGGGGGTTGCTGTGTCTCCAGCTCAGCCTCAGGAGCATGGAGGAGATTTCAGGAGACATGAAGTTAATCTAGGAGAGCTGGACAGGTTGTCAGAGGTCCTCAACCCATCAGCAGGACCTCTATCTACACACAGACCTGTACAGGATAAACGATGGAACCCTGACTGCTGTTAGGAATCATCGTTAGACCTTCACTGGTGCAGTGGGTCCTGGTTTCTCCTGGTCCATGATAACATCATGTGGTCAGTTTCTGGAGGATGAAGGTATTGATACCACATTGACTGTCCTCCATGCTGGTTTAATCCAGTAGAACATCTAGGGACATCATGTCTAGGTCCACCAAGTGGAGCTCAGTGATGTCCTGGTCAGGATCTGGGAGGAGATCCTCCAGGTGACCATCCATCATCTCATTAGATGTTGTCAGGATGCCACCAGCAGGTGGAGCCACACTGAGCACCATTTAGAGCTGCTGCTGTGACCTTCAGCTACCTGGACTCGCCTGATGCTTCAGTTTATCAGGTTACATTTATTTGTAAAATAAAATTAAGTAGGTTTTTAATTTTCATTAAGTGATGGGACACCATTTTGTTCTTAACACATGACCTAGTCCATACCAGGATGGAGAACCAGCAGGATCCAGTTAGGATCTGATGAGTTTCAATGTGTTCCTTTAAGTTTTTTGAGCAGTTTTTAATTAGTTTAGCTGTAATCAACTTTTGATTCTTATAAACGCTATGATAGTGTGAGGGTGAGTGGGCAGGACCTCCAGAGCAGGCGGAGACATGTGGTCTATAGGTTTAACTAGCCATTAGCCTACACACTCAGAAATGAAAGAACATAATTGTACCTTTTTTGTCACTGGGGTGGTACCCTCAAAAGTACAATTTTGTACCTTTAACTGGAGGTTATGTCCTAAGGGGTACAAATATTTACCCCTTACCTAAGGGGTATACCCTAAGGGGTACAAATATGTACCCCTTAGGGTACATAATTGTACTCCTTAGTGTATATGTGTCCTCTAATGGGTACAAATTTGTACCCTAAGGTACAGGTTTGACTTAGGCCACGGTCCACTGAAACGACTCATTCATAGGGGCGGGACCAACGGTTGTCAATCAAACGTCTTCACATGCTATTGGATAGTGCAAGAGCCATTTAGCAACAACCGGAAACAGCTGGTAGATTAAACTTTTACCGTGTCCCGTCGGCAAAGCAGCCAATAAATCCTCTTTCAAAATAAAAGCCTTTAGCGCCTCTATCTGTTCACGTCTTAGAGAGAAGGCCAAATCTAAATCGGCCAAAGTTCATAATAAAGACGTTTCAAATGAACGCGGTTCACGAGCTGCCGCCATGTTTAAATTCAGCCGGAGCGCTGACGTCATCTGCTAATCCCGCCCTCCAACCCGTTTAGGCGCTGTGATTGGCCCGGTACGAGACTGACCGGACCAATCAGTGGGCTGCAGAGGTTCCAATGAAGCGTGGCTAGACCAAAGTCTGCAGAGCAGAACTGACGGTCTAGTTTACTAGGCTAGGTTTGACTAGTAAAAGGTACAAACTACAAGGGTAAACATGTGTATCCCCAGTTAAGGTACAAAATTGTACCTTTTGAGGGTACCATTTTGAACGTTAACTGGGGATACAAATTTTTACCTTTGTAGTTTGTACCTTTTACTAGTCAAACATGTACCTTAGGGTACAAATGTGTAGCCCTAAATGGTACAAATATGTATCCTAAGGGGTACATATTTGTACCCTTTAGGATACAACCATGCAGTTAAAGGTACAAAGTTGTACTTTTCAGGATACCACCCCAGTGACAAAAAAGGTACAATTCTGTCCTTTCATTTCTGAGTGTGTATCAGTCCTGAAGGACATAAACTCTATTTCTGTGACCTGAGGCTGTTCTGGGGAGTGATGGTAATAATTTCTAACTTTTACACAAAAACTCACTTCTAAATGTCTACTAACATGTTTATCCTGCAGGGTAATGACCGGACCTATCCAGACTTTATTCTGATCGTCTGTTTTTGGAGGAAACGTGGGACTCCGACTCAGAGTGACCTCATGATAAACCCTCCTGACCAATGAAACGATGACATCAGATCACAGAGGAACAACAAATCATGACAACAGTACATCTGCCGAGTCGTTTATGTTAATATCAAATGGCAACTTTTCAAGTTGAGCTTTTAAGGCGCCTTTTTAAAGGGATCATCATTTTCTAGGACTACAGGAACAAGAGATCATTCACCGTTAGGACACAGACAACACTGACGTCGGCTGAAAGATCATTTTCTCCTAAAGCGCTAAAGACAACATTAAGGTGCGTTTAACCGTGCTAGTGAAGATCCCAGAGCTAATTAAAAGGTGTGACCAGCCTCCATCACATCGTCTTTTTGATCTTTTTTTATTTTTATTTACTTGTTTTGATGAAACTGGTTCGCAAGTAAGACACTGATGTCCAAATTCACATTCTAAACGCACACACACACCAGTCTCATTATGTGGACAGACACTATTTACCAACAGGCACAGTGCACGTGGAGTTGCTTTTGTCCCTTTTGAAGGTGAATGTGAAACACACCTACAAGAACATGAACATTCCAACACTGATTAAAGTAAAAAAAAAATAAAAAATCAATCAGTGAAGCCGCAGATGGAATTTTCTTTTCACAAACACAACCTGTTCCAGGCAGAGTGGTGCTAAATGTGACATGAACACGTGTCTTTAGGGGAAATAAAATCACAAGTTCTGCATAAACATGATTTTTACACCATTAAGACCAAAACTAAGAGGAAAACCTCCTAAAAGGAGGGAGAACCAGCTGACCTCCTGCCTCTCCGCCATCAGATGAAGCTCCCTCTGACCTGCGGAGCCTCTTTCAGAGCTAAACCAGCCAGCTCCTCATCCTCTGAATTTGAAAGCCGGTAGGAGGGAAAAACTTGCTCTCAGACAGAAATTGCACGCTATTATCAAATTGCACCTCCAACACAGAAATTGCACTCATTACTGGAGCCTGCACAACGTGGCAGCTTCCATTCTCCAGCAGGTCGCCTCCCCCCTCTGGATCAGCTGCAGCGTGTTGGCACCGTGTGGTTGGCACTGAGGACGACGTTCCTGCTGATCTGTGATCAGTCTGAGCGAAAAACGGCACTGAGTGAAAAGAACAAGCGCTCGCTTTTTCTTCAGCCGTGACCTAAAGTCGTGTAACTGTTCACTAACTGGTGATCAATCTGTGTTCTACGAGGAGCACCAATCAGAGGTCAGCTGAGAAGGAATGCACCTTTTAAAGGGAAAGTCCTGCTGTGGTGATCTGACATGAGTTCACGCTGGGCTCCAGGTTAAACCATCATACTGCTAGTTTTCTAATATTTCCTGCTGCTAACTCTTTTTATTTAGTGACGATTGGAAGTGTTTAGCAGTAAAAGGTTTGTTTTGTCATCATGTATTAATTAGAAGGATTATTTATGCTCATTTGTAGACTTGCAGGTTAATAAACATGAACGTTTTAGCGGTTTGGTCTGACCTCTGCTGCAGTAACTAAAACAGCTGACTGAACTCTTTGTTTCTCATCATTAGTGAAAAATGACAATAATCTGTTCAGAGATGGGTTTTATACAGGTTACGGGGCTGTTATGAGAACCTGTTACCAACAGCTGATCAACCATTTATTTGACCAATATTAACGTGACTGTTTCACCTCTAAGCACCATAGTATGGAGTCGAGACAGGGCCATAATATTTGTATAACTGAAAAAAAAAATTTGAAACTGAAAAAATAAAAACTAAAACTGAATGTCAAATTTTTGACTTGCAATTTGAAAAATAAAAAAATGAACTCAATATTAGAAGAAGCTATACTAAAAAATTTTTATCAGCTTAAAATAATCTTTAATTCAGTGAAGTTTTTTAATTAAACTTTATTATGTTTGGAATTATTTTGAAGTTTTCAGTTTCGGATTTTATTTTTTCAGATTCAAATCTGTTTTTTTCAAGTTCAAAACTTCTTTTTTCAGTTTCAGATTTACTTTTCACTTTCAGATCCTTTTTTTTTTTCACTTTCAAGTTGGATTTTTTCAGGTTCAAGTTTTGGCCCTGATCTGAAAGAAGTGGGCGGGGAAACATGATTGACAGCCAACAACGGGACTGGAGAGGCTGCCACTTTCATGTTGCATTCATCAACCGTGGGAACTTCAGGAACTTTGTAGACATTTTGTGTACTACATTTATCGGCCTGCTTGGAAAAAACTAGTGCAAAATCTGGTTTTGTCAGACATGTCTTGCAAAAGTCTCACATTGTAACTGACTGTAGTAGCTCCACTTCCTGAAGCCGTCGTGGGAGGCTCGCCGCCGTTTTGCAATGGATTTGATAAAATATTGACAGTTTTGGGGACACATTCAATTTGACTAAAACATCCTTTGAAATCTAAAACTCAATCTAAAAAAGAAGGGATGAGCCCAGTGTAAACCCACTAAAACCACCAGAGCAGCGTTTCCAGGGAAACACTCAGAAACTCTTCATCCAGAGTTCTGTCAGGTTATCTGACCCTGGATCAGATTTAGCACCAGAGGAGTTAAATAGGCAGTAGCTCTGTGTTCGATGCAGCTGATCCTGAGCCTTGTTTACAGGGTTCTTACACCAGTTCTATTAATTCAAGCACTTTCAAGGGAGCTTTTCCAGATGGTTCCAGCACCTTACATGGTTTACACACACATGACCAGAATACACTGAAATAGGCCTTAGACTAAGGTAACATGCACTGTCAAATTTGAATGTTTTCACAGGTTTCACTTGTAATTTTTCACTAAAATTTGCATCAGGATAAACAAAAATATCCAAACACTTAATGGAAAAGCCTCATCGAAACATTATTATCAGTTAGTACATATATGCTCAAAATATTTCACTTTTTTGGTCTCTGGAATGTTACCATAAGTTGTTTGAAGCACTTTATTTAAAATCCAAGGACTTGTAAAGACCATCAGAACCCTGTGTTTACCCTCGTGGACTTGCTGGATTACTGAAGAGAACGCTGCAGGTCGCATGAATCAATAAAACCGAGATAACTTAGTGAGTTAGAGCAGCGGTACAATCTGAATCTGATGAACTGGAAAGAAAAGCTCAGGAGGTCAGACCAGTCGGAGGTGGGTGGGAGGATGATCCTGGCACCAGGGGGGCACTGTGGGTGGTGTAGTCCACATCACATGGCTAGAGCGCGGGCCTTGGCGGCAGCAGCCTGCGCCCTCTGAACGGCTCCGTGGCTGCTCTCTCTCCTCATCAGCTGGTTGGCCTCAAACAGGCCCTCGTGGCTCCCGCCTCCTCCGCCGTGGCTGCTGTCCACAAATGTCAGCACTCCTGGAACACACAGCGTAGGACAGACAATGAGACAACGACCCTCAGTGTTCTAACAGCCTGAGCGAAGACTGCTCTCAGTCTGGGTTGTGTTGGAGGCAGGATGAGACGGGTGGTGTGCACAGCAGAGTTTTCACTTCATTTATTAAGTATGAATACCAAACACTAACATTTATAGTCTTTGAATGATCTTTAAAAGGGTTAAACCGGAACATTACACTTCATCAAAAATGAATGATGCTGCCTCCACCATGCTTCACTGTAGGGATGCTGTTGTCATGGTGATGAGCGCTGCCTGGTTTCCTCCTGACGTTCACGTCTTTGTCTCATCAGACCAGAGAGTTTAGTTCCTTGTGGTCTGAGAGTCCTTCAGGTGTCTTTTGGTCAACTCCAGGTGAGCTGGTTTCAGTCTGGACTCTCTACCATACAGGCCTGATTGCTGCAGAGATGATCACCCTTCTGGAAGGTTCTCCTCTCTCCACAGAGGAACTGGACCATCAGGCTCTTGATCTCCTCCCTGACTATGACCCTTCTCCCCTGATCTCTCAGTTTAGATGACCAGCAGCTCTAGAAGAGTCCTGCTGGTTTAGAACTTCTTCCTCTTCCAGATGATGAAGGCCACTGAGCTCATTGGGACCTTCAAAGCAGCAGAAATGTTTCTGTAACCTTCACAGAGACAATCCTGTCTCTGACATCTACAGATGATTCCTTTGATTTCATGCTTGGTTTGTGCTCTGTCCACTGTGGGACCTTCTATAGACAGGTGTGTGTTTTTACACATCAGGTCCAATCAGCTGAATTTAACACAGGTGGATCCAATGAAGCTGCAGAAGCACCTCAAGGATGATCAGTGGAAACAGGATGAGCCTGAGCTTCATGGTAAAGGATGTGATTACTGATGTACATGGGATTTCTTATTTGTGATTTTTTATAATTTTGCAAAGATCTAAAAAAACTTGTTCACATTAGCCATTAGTGTTGTGTGTAGAACTTTAAGGGAAAGTATTTGAATCCATTTTGGAAAAAGGCTGTAACTTAAACTTGGATCGACTTATTGGTGGAGACAATTCAGTGATTGCTGAATACGGGTGGGGACACGTCACCTCCGTCCAAGCCAAATCTACATCCACGTAGACCTCTGTCACACCTGCAGCCTGTCTGTGACAGCCTAATCCAGGCGTGTCCAAAGTGCGGCCCTCAGAGTGATTTTGTGTGGCCCTCAGCTGCAATTTAAAAATGATATAATTTAGTTTTTCTGCAGGATTTTGATGCAGAGAGATGCTTTTTAGATTTTTACTAACATAAAAGCCAACAAACAAAAAATCCAAGTAAATTAAAATCTTTTTAAATGCAAAATTTCCCATTCAATCAAAAATATTCACTTTATTAAAAGATAATTCAAGAGATATTGAGATTTCCGACTTTATTTCCTGGTAAAAAGAACCACAGATCCTCACTGACTTTTACCAAAACGCAGACCTGTGAGCTCTGTTCATAAAGCCTGACTAAATCCAGCAACAGGACTGGAGACAGACCCAGATCCTGGTCTGGTTGCTGAGGATGGAACTAAATGTAGAAACCTAAAAACAGTCGACCAATCAGATCCAGTGAATTTGATGCTTTTTATTATTGAGTCAAACGTACGAGATCCCTGTGTCGTATTGATAAAGACTGTTCATTAAAATGTTGCATTTATAATGAATTTTTGAGCAGAACAAAATATTTTTTGCTTGTTTCTTTTAAGAAATATTCTAACTTTTGTGGCCCTCATGTTGAAAAGTTTGGACATCCCTGGCCTAATCGGTCAGCCAGAGAAGAGGGAGTCTCATGACTCCTACCTAAATGCTGTAAGCGCTCTTGGATGAACCGGTCATACCGGGCATTTGCCTGGTGAGCCCATAGTAACTTTGGGCCGATCTGCAAAGCAAAGTGATCAAAACAGCTTGTATTATTTTGCACTTCCTGTTGTGAAGCACTGCTGAGGAGCGTATATATGGCTGCAGATGCTCAGTGACACACGCTACAGCGACTTAAAGCTGATAGAAGGATTATTTTTCTCTGTATCAAAGTTTTCTAAATGTTCTAAATGATATTTCAGGTCTAAACTATGATCTATGGGTTGAGTTCCACAACATCTGTCATTCTGATGAAGA
The DNA here is from genome assembly GCA_006937965.1 of Callopanchax toddi. NCBI lineage: Eukaryota > Metazoa > Chordata > Actinopteri > Cyprinodontiformes > Nothobranchiidae > Callopanchax > Callopanchax toddi. Next base: position 511,550 of record SSNR01000161.1, on the reverse strand, counting down.
CCCTCCTTCCTCCTAGAGACCCCTTTGCATTATTTCTGGCCGCCAACGTTTTTTAGCCAATAAAATTCCAATTTCTGCATTGTCGGCATTTTCTCAACATGCACGCGCATCGAGCAAACCTGTACCAGTAGGGGGAGCTCTCATACAGGACGCTCCTTGTGTTTCTCTGTTTGCCGTCTCAGCCGTTCAGAACTGACAGCTCATTTCTACTAAAAACCTACCCATTCTCCAGCTAAAGATGGATTTATTTTTATTTTTAAACCTTTCACCTCACAGAATGGCAAGGCTTGACAGGGTTACGCGTTTATTTTGGTCAGAAAGTTCATCCAGGGCCGAGTCAAGTTCAGCTTCAGAGTCCAGCAGCAGCTCTCTGCTAACAGAGCTAATATCAGAAGCAGCAGGGACAGAGAGGGCTCATCAGAGCCTGGTACAGTGTTGGAATAAGATTTGTGAACTGTGAGTGATTAAACCCTACACATTGAGCTGTACAGTTTATGCCCAGCACGTAATGCGCCGTGTGCACGCGTGTCCAGGTGTTTTGAGGAGGAGCCGTCGGACGTTAGATTAAAAAACTGCTCTCTTGATGAAATCCTCCACAATGTGGCTTTCACCGTCAGCAGACGACCCCCCCCCCGGAATGAACTCACAACAACGGCGTGCGTATCAAACTTATAATACTACACCCCTGTAAGTAATCATGGTGCGCTGCCATGACTGAAAATGCCAGAGAGTCCCAGTCCAGCCCTGTCTGCAAGGTAACCATAAATGATCTGATATTATAAACATGATCCTCTTTCTGTTTCTTTATTCCATTTGGGGAAAGCAGAGCTTACTTTAATGTTTATCTAAAACAGCATGAAAACAGACGCCCCTCGCCTTAAAGCACTTGTCCTCTGTTGTCTGGTTCTCACCTGTCAGGAAACACAAGGAATGCTAATGTTTCATCTCTATTTTTACAAGCACAAATATCAGCCTGTTGTCACAGTGACACGTTGATCCGCCTTTGCCACCCAGCATTCAAATAAAAACGTGTTGATTACCTCCAGTGACTCTTCAGCCCAGACACTCGGGAGTTTCAGACAAGACAATTAGCACATTTCAGACGGATAAACTATTCTAAACTTCTGTTTTATACGAGACCCAGATTCACATTTCTGCTTGCATTTCAACGTGTACTAAACTAAAACAAGTCTGATCCACTGAACTCCTCGTTTGTTTGTGTGGAGTTTAAAATACCAGAACACAATGGAATCATTCCATTTGATCAAACGGGCCTGAAAAGGTCCTGATGCCAGAAGGAGGTTCAACACACTCATGAAACTCTGGGTTAAGCCCTTGATGCACCTTTAAAGTCTCCACACATTTACTATCAAGTTTTAAATATTTTATAAATTGTTATTTTTAATTGGTCTGTTTTTTCATCCTTTAAACCAGAATCTGTCCTAATCATATATATGTATTTAAATAATAATCATTTTTACCCTCAAATTGCGACGTTTTTATCCTGATCCAACCTTATTTATTTGCGATATTTTTCTTTTTGTGTCATATTTCATAGAATACTCATGAGAAGGGCCCTTTGACACGAAAAACATAAAATATGCTCAAAATTAAAATGATAAACACTAAATGTTCTGGTGGGGAAAATGAGTTCGGCTGATTTCAGTTAATTCGTTCTGAGTATCTTCACCTTGAGTCATCAATGGAGGCCTGATACCTGGAGTCACCGTGGCAACCGCGGGTGAAACAAAAGGTTGTACGCCGCTGGAGCTGGAGGTCCACCTTAAGGTTCATGATGGATTTGGTCACAAGAGAAGCAGGAGAAGCTGCTGTCTGAGTCGGTGTCAGTTTGAATACATGACTCCATTGATTTAATGTTTCTCCTCACTTCCAGTTGGAGCATGAATGTGAAAAAGTGCAGAATTTTATGATCTGTAATCCATCAGGAGAAAGGTGGTATTTAAACATGACTTCTAAAAACATCATTCAGGAAATTCAGAGCAGATTTTCCTACTAATTTACAGTAAATATGATCCTGTTTCAGCATAACCTTTACCAACTCTCCCAATGTAAACAGAGGAAACCTGCTTCGGTCGTATTTTAAAAAATAAATGAAAACCTGACAGAAAGCAGGTTTAGTTCACAGAGTCTGTTACCATGGTGATGAACTCAGGGCTACCTCTGTTTCAAACAGACTCAGGGTACTCAGTACTCACTGCTTCATTCTTTTTAAGTGTGGTGTTCCACAAGGCTCTGATCATGGCCCCATTTCATTTGTGCTGCATCTACTTTTCTATCATATTTTGAATAAATGAATGATTTATTTGAACCTAATCTCAGCTAGTACAAATAATAATATACAAGACACAAAACAGCAGTGCCACCCTCCTCGCTGAAAGTTAATATCATAAAAGTTCTTAAACTTAAAACTATTAGTTCTACTTTTCTCACAGCCAGCAAGAAAGGAAAAGCATGTCTGTGTTTAACAGGGATGTTTGAAATCTTAAAAGGCTTTCAATAACTCCGTAAAAGTCTTACAGTAAGAACCTCGCCCTGTGGTGTCTGCAGGAACTTCAGGTTGGGAACTTCTGGTTTAAAGCTTCTCAAAGAGAAAGACATTTTGGACAGAGGGGTGAAGTCTTACCGTGGCCCTCCACCGATCCACCTTTAAACTCTCCTTCAAATCTCATGCCATCAAAGCGAGTGAATACGCCGGCTCCCTGGAACTTCCCCTGCACAAATTCACCTTCGTATCTAGAAAAAAATACATAGAAATACACATAGAAAAAGAAAAAAAATTTAACAACGTGATTTTAACAATTACCTTTAGGAATTATGTTAAAAAAAACTGTAAATGTATGAAAAAAAATTATATTCAGGGGTGCACATCATTTTTTCAATGAGGAAATCAAGGGAGTACCTGGTGCTATTCCCTATTGCCCCTAGAAATATGCACAGTAAAAGCTGAACAGTTTAACACCACAGCAGTCAAAATAGACCATGATGCATTGCAACCTGAGCTGACATGCTAATGCTAACATCTGCAGCTCATTATAAAGTGATTTTCAGACTCACGCCTGAAGTGTTGGGGATGTTTTCTCTGTCTGAGCTGCAGGACAACAAACTATTCACCTGAACTTAAATGAAACATTAAATATGTTATCAACAGTAAACACCACACCCACTGGTGACATCACCCCAAACAGCTGGAGTCTCCAGAAACAGGAAGTAGTCCTTTGATCGGAGCAACCCTCATCAGGAGAGACGCTGCTGCAGACTGGTGACAAATTAGCAGCTAATTTTCAGGTATTTAAAACAACTCTGGATCAGAAAGTTCACGCTGATGCATTTGAACCCTACATGACCCTAAACCTCTAAAAATTAGCATGAGAACGTTTGTTTAGCTTGTTTCAACCAACTAACATCTGAATTACTATGCTACAGTATGTTCTGCTTTTTGAGAAAGCTGTTTTAAATAACTGTAAATGAGCACTTTTGTTAAAAAAACAAAAAACAAAAAAACTTTCTTACCTTTTTTCATACATTTTTAAAAATAAAAGTTTCAGGTTCAGGCTCCAAGTCACAGGTGTGTCCTTTCATCCAAAAAAGGCACAAAACAACTTCTCAAAGTTAAGGAGATTTAATCAGCTGCACTGAAATAAATACAGGAAAAAACCCTCCATCAATCAGGTAGCCTGGTAAACCAGACTATACGGTATATGTAGACTATTCCTATATACTATATAAGTAGATATATAGTCTGGTTTACCAGGCTATATATGTGTAAGTAAGTAAGTAAAGTTTATTTATATAGCACCTTTCACAGAAAAAATCACAAAGTGCTTAACAAAAAACAGAATCAAACATGATAAAAAACAAATAATGTGGACAAATGTGGATATGTAGTCTGGCCACGGTCCACTGAAACGACTCATTCATAGGGGCGGGACAAACAGTTGTCAATCAAACCGTCTTCACATGCTATTGGATAGCGCTAGAGCCATTTAGCAACAACTGGAAACAGCTGGTAGATTAAACTTTTACCGTATCCTGTCGGCAAAGCGGCCAATAAAACCTCTTTCAAAATAAAAGACTTTAGCGCCTCTATCTGTTCACGTCTTAGAGAAAAGCCCAAATCTAAATTGTCCAAAGTTCATAATAAAGACGTTTCAAACGAACGCGGTTCACGAGCTCCCGCCATGTTGTTTAAATTCAGCCGGAGCGCTGACATCATCGGCTAGTCCCGCCCACCAAACCATTAGAGCGCTGTGATTGGCCCGGTACGAGACTGACCGGACCAATCAGTGGGCTGCAGAGGTTCCAATGAGCGTGGCTAGACCAAAGTCTGCAGAGCAGACCTGACGGTCTACTAGGCTATCAATCAGTTGCTCTGTGGGAGAAATGTCCCCCTGTTTGGGAGGCAGGCTCACATCTCACCACAGAACCAGCAGACTGACACAGCTCCAACTGAAGGCGTAGCCACTCCCACTTCCTTCACCATCAGCTCTGCACCTCCTGCATCAATATATGTTTAGTACTCAATGGTTACCATGGACCGCTCCATTTGCATCTTCTTGTCGTTGCATTTGATTATCCTAGCCCGTCCTATCCTCCTGTTCCTTAATGTGTTTGATCCGTGAGACTTTGAGCAGATAAAGCATTGAATGACATGTGAAATGGGACGATGTTTTTGTGAACGCTCTGAGAATCAAGCTGAACAATCTAACATCTGGATCACCGTCTTCCAACCTGGAATCTCTTGGTAAAGAAGGAAAGTTCCTAACTGTCTTCATAGTACAACCCTCTGGACTGTGATCACTGCTTTAGAACCATTCAGTGTGTGAGAGTTTTTAAAACACATACACAAAACATCAGTGATAGGAAAAGAGTGCTAAACAGAACTGACGAATTACCAAAAAAACCTCACAAAAAACAGAAAATCAGGTTGAAGACGAATGGTTTTAAAATGGGCGACTGAGTCCAGTTCTTTTTTCCTCTCTCAAAGCTGATATTAGTTTGTGACTTGGGACAAAACAATGTCAATATCAAAGGACACTCCTTTGTCAAACAACCTCGGGAATCTACGGACATTCCAGAGGAAACTCAAGGTTCAAACTCCTCAGAGTTTGGGTGGTGAGTGACTGCTGAAGCTGAAAAGACTCAGCCTAATAAAAAAGACATTTTTGTGTTTCCAAAGTCCTTCAGGAATAAATTAAATGTAGTAGAAATAAAACGCACGGCATTGAACAGCTTGTGTTCTTTATATTGTGCTGCACCAAAGTCCAACGTTTCACCCTCACCGACCGAGAGAAGCAGATAAAAACGCTGCAGGGATTGAATGTGAATTAAGGACAAATATTTTTTGTGCATCAGGTGGACAAAGACACAAACCTCAACAAAACTGTTGTCTGAAGATGACGAATGAGAAGGGTTGTGTCCATCTACCTTGGAATGCTTGGCTGCTGATGCAGGGACACTACTTCAAACATATTCACCATTTTTGGACAAAAGAGAGTTTACTGCAGGAAAATAACCACATTCCTCTAGGCCTCGGTCTAGTTGGTGCTACAGTTTGAGGTGTGTGTTACTCCCGACTGTTTAGGGCTGAAATGTAGAGATCACACGGAGCTTACTGTCATTAAAAGAGAACCTTTATGCTTAGAGTGACATATCCTATAAATCCAACATTGATCTGGGTCTGTTTCCAAACTCTTCATTCATTTTCATGATAAATTTAGCACATTCATGCTAGGACAAAATAATTGGCTCAAAGAATCAGAATATAATAAACTTTTAATGCTAATTCTTTGTGTCACAGTGTCAAATTAAGTTCTTTTTAAAAACCTGAGATTCAAAAATAGTGTGTGAAAAACTGATTCCACCTGATGACCCATCAGAACCTCCTCCAGCAGCAGAAACTCTCAGTAGCTGTTTCCTGTGACGTCATGTGGTTCTGGAGGAGTTCTGCTCCACTCGCTTCAGGATGTCAGTCAGGTTCAGGTCTGGACTCTGACTAGATTGTTCTGCTGTAGACCTGCTGCTGTGTTTGGATCTTGGTTCAGTTCTATGACCCAGTTTGGTCCAAACTTCTGCTGTCATCGACTCAAATTGACTTCTTTATTTACCGAGGAGTTCATGACTGCAAGGAGCCCAAACCATCATCCCCCCACCACCGTGCTGACGGCTGGTATCAGCTGCTTGTTCTGATATACAGTTTAGTTTTTGCCAAACATGGAGCTGTGCATTATGGGAAAACAAATCCACTTTGGTCTCCAGAGGTCCTAAGTTATGATGTCGTGTTTTTACAGAGAAGAGGTTTTCTCCTAAAACTCTTCCAAACAAGCCACTTGTTTACTCTTTCTAAAAATCAAGTCATGAACTTTAACCTTTGACCTGCTAACTGAGGCCTGTAGAGGCCATAACAAACATCAAGTTCAAACATAAAGATGCCCATTGGGACTTGGTACCAGGGCAGCCTAGGTTACAGTTTGATGATCGACTTTGTAGTTGTACCATCTGACCTGTAGCTAGGGCTGCACAATTAATCGTTAAAAAATCGCAATCTCAATTCATAATTGTATGCGATCTCATTTCCAAATGACAACAATTTAATAAAAAGAAGACAACGATTGTACCTCAGTTGATCCGGGACATAATCTGCATGAAAACAACAAAAAAAGACTATCGATCGGCTCCAAAAAGGTTCTGGCAAACCATCCGGCGCCTCAGAGGAGGAAGGCAGTAACTCGCTCACACTGTTTAGAGTGGGGACGGGGAGCTGCTGATGTCTATAGCTGGGCGGTGGAAGGAATGTTTTGAGGAGCTCCTCAATCCCACCGACGCACATTCAGAAGAGAAACCAGAGCTGGGAGACCTGGGGACGGACTGTCCAATCTCAGGCAGAAGTCACTCAGGTAGTCAATCAGCTACACAGTGGTGGAGCCCTGGGGGTGGATGAGATCTGTCCTGGGTATCTCAAGGCTATGGATGTGGTAGGACTGTCTTGGTTGACTCGTCTCTGCAACATTGCGTGGTCATCAGTTCCTGATGAGTGGCAGACCGGGGTGGTGGTCTCCATTTTTAAGAAAGGGGACCAGAGGGTGTGTTCCAACTATACGGGGATCACATTCTTCAGCCTCCCTGGAAAGGTCTACTCCAGGTACTGGAGAGGAGGTTCCAGTCGATAGTTTACCCTTGCTAGGGTGATGGAGGGGTCATAGGATTTTGCCCAACCAATCAACATGTGTTAAGTGAATTTGGAGAAGACTTATGACCGTGTCCCCAGGGGCACCCTATGGGGGGCACTCCAGGAGTATGGGGTGGATGCTCTTTTGTTAAGGGCAGTCAGTCCCTGTACCAGAGGAGTGTGAGTCTGGTCCACATAGCTGGCAGTAACTCAGACCTGTTCCCAGTGAGGGTTGGACTCCTGCAGAGCTGCCCTTTGTCTTCTGTTCATAGCTTTAATGGACAGAATTTCTAGGAGCAGTCAAGGGGTTGTCTCTGATTTTTACAGATGATGTGGTCCTCCTATCTTCGTCAAGATATGACCTTCAAACCTTGCTGGGGAGGTTTGCAGCTGAGTATGAAGCAGCTGGGATGAGGATCAGCACCTCCAAATCTGAGACCAGGTTCTTGACCAGAAAAGGGTAGTTTGCAATTGCAGGTTGGGGGAGATGTCCTACCTTAAAGTGATAATATGCAACTTTTTCATATTTTTAAATCTTTTCCTTGAGCCAGTCTGTGCTAATATGGCCCTTTACAGAGTTAATGAAAAGTCACTTAGCCCCATCTGGTGATTAGATCCGGAATACCACGATTGCAAGATCTCCGTCACCGTCACGGTACCCAGGAAGTCACGTGTCTCACGAGGGTTAGGCTAACCCAAAGTGGCTAGCTGTTATGCTAACGCTGGTGTGTTTTTAGCTCATGATTCCTGATTTTTCCCATCTCTCCCTGCTTGAACACAGCTGATTTCTTTGAAGGAGTAAATAACCGCTCCTGTAGAAAGCTATGAAGGCTGAGGAGACATTTCAACACTTAGAATTAGACGCTTATAAGCTGAAACAATAGGCTAACTTTTTAATGGCAGTGATTTAAAACGGACACCAGAGGGCGCCCAAAACAAGCAAAACTGCATATTATCACTTTAAATGGAGGATTTTGTGTATCTAGGGGTCTTGTTCACGAGTGAGGGAAGGAGGGAGCGGGAGATTGACAGCCAGATTGGGGCAGCTGAACTGGTCTGTTGTGGTGAAGAAAGAGCTGAGACATAAAGCAAGGCTCTTGACTTACAATCTACACCCCAGTCCTCACCTACAGGATAGTCATGAGCTTTGGGTACTGACCGAAAGAACGAGATCACGGATAAAAGTGGCCTAAATGAGTTTCCTTTGCAGGGTGGCCAAGCTCAGTCGAGGTCAATTTGTTGTTCCCACTTGTTATGTATCATAAGTGGCCGAAAAGTAGAGAAATTACAGCAAAAATCCTCCATGCAGCATAGCGTTCAAACCACAACAACAAGAAAAACCAAGAAAAAATCCCAAAACAAGATCACCTGGAACAAAACAGAGCTGCTGAAACAAGCTGGTGCAGCTACTACAAAATGTTGTGAACTGTATCATCAGTGTTAAAGTGTCTCTGTGTGGCTTCTGATTTATTTCTAGGAAATAAATTATAAATGTTAAACTAATCCTGAGGGCTAACTTTAAAAAAAATGTAGCAAAGAAAAATGAATGTTGATAAATCAGAGGAAGCCTTCCATTGGTGCAGCTTTAGGATGATGGTCTTTGTTAGTTAAAAAAAAACAAAGTGAGGCACAAACCTGGAGCAGTCAGGAAACATCAGGACCCCACAGCCGTTAAAGAGGCCGTTCTCAAACTGTCCAGTATAACACGTCCCATCACTGAAGGTCAGCTGTCCCAGGCCATGACGCAGACCTGGAAGAAGGTCCAACATGGAGAGCAAACGTCTCAGTCAAGATGTTTATCCATTTAATCAACTTCTAAAAACTTTCCAGCATAATTACACGGGGGACTAGTTAGACTCTGAGGTAGTCACTGTGGACCAGGTGAGATAATCAGCAGACGCAACACAGGTGAGGGATCAGGCAGAAAACAAGGCGCCAGATAATAAACTAAACTGAAAATACACTGAATATCAGAAATGTCACCTAAAAACAGAAAAACTCAAAGAATTCATGAGATCTGAAATAAAGATCCTGTGAGATCTGGTGGGGACCAGGACGGAACGGGGGCGGGGGCTCGAACGCTCGCCGAAACAGGAAGTAAATCGCAGGCTGTCCCGGTCCGGCCCAAAGTTACCATCACCACCGGGAAAATGCTAGATGGCCAGTCCAGCCCGGTCCACATCCAGACCTAGAGCTGGTGCCATCGGCGGGTGCCTCAGTCCAGGGGGAGGGCATGTCTGGGGGGCACAGACTGCAGCGAGGGGCTCCAGACACTCCTCCTTCCCCTGGACACAAATCCACACACAGCACCGTGGTCTGCTGCTTGGTGGGGATGCAGCGCTACTTCTGCACCCTAGGATCGAATTATTGGTGGGGACACGTCACCTCCGTCCATGCCAAATCTACGCCCATGCTGTTAACACTACTCAGCTACTATCACACTGATCATCAGCTGACTGAGCTTCAGTCCTGTTGAGTTCCCTCTAAGGCTGAATAGTGGTGGACATCTTGAATTGAACTGATTCCAGAAGTAAATAAACTAGATGTACGTGATGTCTCTCCGGTGCTTCCTCAGATATTTTAACACACACACACTTGAACACACAGGCAGGAAAAAAAACCAAAAACTAAACATTACCAGACACATTCTGCCTTGTGCAAAAAAACAAAGTAAAAAACGAGGAATTTAAAAACCAAATGGATCATTTAGACCTGAGATGAACTGGGCTGGTTGATTTGAGATGGTGCTGAATAGATCAAGTGAACTGAATTGAATCGTTTAGTTTTCTGTGTTCAAGATACGGTCGTTTTTTTCTTAAGTGGATGGTAATGATGCATTCTCTCTTCACATTTATGACATAAATAACACTTGCTCAAAAGCACTCGGGGTCAGTTGTCAGAGCACCAGGTCCCTCTTCACCACTGCTTTCCAAAGCACAGAAAAAGACTTTCTCTGTGACAGTGAATGATGCACCGGCCGCGCAAATAATGAAAACCGACAAGAACACGTCATTTTTACTCAAAACAAGTAATGGATCACATAAGAAATCAGAGGGACTTGTGTTTGAGTCTGAAACTGGGACACAGTTTGAAAACCGTGGATACTCTGAGCTGATTGTCCTCTAGAGACGGATCACTTTGGAGGTTTAGGACTCTGTAACTGTTTCAGGTATCATACTGTGGTTGCACCCCATCTGTTGAAGTTATTTTCATCCCATTTTTAAAATAAATTGATCGTTTGGAGAAAAACAAACTGTAGCCATAACTGTCAGGGCTGAAGATGACTAATGACCATGAACTCTCACAGTGAAGCTCCTCCAGTCACAGCAAAAACACACAGATACATGACTGACATCAGGATTTTAGTGTCACAACAAACCACGTCTGATAATATAATAACAGGAGAGGAGAGGAGAGGAGGACAACACTGAGCCTCTGGATTCTAGTGTCACAAATTCAACTGCAACCACTTCTGGCCCTGCTAAAGGATGAACAGGTGTCTAGTGGCAATGTGATTTATTTTATCGCTGTTTGATTATTTTTTAGTTGAAATCTGAAAACTATTTGGAATCAGACTAGAACCCATGGGCGTAGTGGACGCAGAGTACGTGTGGGACGTGTCCCCAACTAATATCTAAGTTCTAATATCTATGGTCTTTGGGGCCGTGCGTCATGTCTTTGCGCTGTTCACCGGAGCTGCGCCGTTCAGCGGAGGGTTACAGCTGCTCTTTGTCATAAAAGTAGTCCCGAGTTAAAAATAGTACATGTCATTCCTTCGTGTTACTTTTTATTTTCCCTTGCAGTCGATATGTTTACTGAGGTCACTAGGCCGAATTATTATCACCATTTAGTGAGTTTTATGGATGTTTTTTCTGGAAATGCTATCTGGTACCATTCACTTACAGTGTTTGAGCTAAGCTAAAGCTAAAATAGTACTGCCGGATCAGGAAAACGGCTGGGCTGTTTACAAATAGTTTTTGCCCACTGATCTAACTCTGAGGAATATGGCAATAGACAAAAATAACTTGGCGGTGGAGTATCCCTTTAAAACTAAAAGACTATTATTTCTATGGTTGTCTGGATCCAAACACCTGGGAATATACTGGGAAGATGATCCCAAATTTTAATATTTATTTTAGAAAACACGTCTCAGATAATGATGTGATGTTTCTTTCATTCCTAAAGTGTTTGCAAATACAATACACACAATAAACTAATAAATACATTTTAAAAATGATCAAACACTGAATAGGATTTGGAACACTTCTCTGAGACACCAGACAAGGAGGACAGCAGAAATTTGGACTTTTGGAAATTCTAAAATTATTTCGTTTTATCGGATCACTTATTCCTCTCTTCCTTGATCTATGGAATGATCCCTGAGAGGTGAGACCATTTCTTCCTGATACTGATGCTAATTTCTAGCTTCAAGAAGATGATGGCTGATGGAGACGGAATGAAAGGCGTGAACGTTTTTCTTTTCAACCTTTAGCAGACATAGCAGGAACTGCAGCCACAAATGAGCGTGAGGCACGGTTGGGCACGTGCTGAGGAGGTCCTAGTGTCTCCCTGACAGAAAAAATAGGATTTAACGAGACCTCAGCAAGTGCAACGAAACTAGAGTGAAGAGCAGAAGATCTGGGAGGAGTGTAACAGGGCTCAGAGCAGACTGGGATTTACTGGAGGAGGGTGCTTGGCAGGGGGTGAGATAGGGGTGAGGCCAGTGAGCGCTGTCCCTTGCTCCCAGCTAATGGCAAAGTAAATTAGGCAGTCCATCTGTCAGGGCTGCTTAAAGAGCTGCTCTCTGCCTAATCTCTGCTGGGGTTTCACGAGAGATTTGGAAAAGAGATTTGACTGAAACTAAATCTGAAGCTCTGCATTCCGTTACCATTCCTGAAACATTCCATATACTGTGGCTTAGTGTGTGTGTGTTTGTGTGTGTGTGTGGGTAAAAAGAGGGTTGGTAACAGCTCCATGTTGTGCAGGAGACTTGACAAATGAGCGGCGGCCTCGGGGAGAATAAGTGGCTGAAAGGTAAAAGTCTGAAGTGTCAAAGTGGAAGCATCCTCCACCAAACATGACGACAGCTGTTTCAGAATATAAATGGTGTCATTCCAAACAATCAGATTACAAACTGATGAAGATAACGGTTTCTTCTTCACTGAAAGTACAGATTATCTGCTCCAGTGAGGGACAGTCGTTTCCTCTTCATCTCCTCCGATCCCCGTGGACGGGCTCTAATCTGTCTCTCTGCTTCTTCCCAACGCCTCTGTCCCTGCTCCTGTTGGGTCGTGGTCTCCGGCTAATTACGGTTTAGCTGAATTTGTCCGGCTTTTATGTCAATCAATAGCGGTAATGCATAGATGTTAAATGACCGCATGGGCGAAGAACGGTAGTAAATGGCTTCTGGCTGCTGTGGATGCAGCGGGCCTACTTCCTGTAACTTGATAGCCCCCGGGCTTGTCTTTAGCCGGAGCCTGACTGAATTATTCATGTGACACCAAAGACCTCTGTCTAACACACACCTACATGTTTGTGTGCAAACAGTGACTTTGCATGCAAAGATGCAAAAGCAGTCTGTGTTCATGACAACACCCAGCAAAACACACAAAACCATATTACCACTGGCAGCGTTCATTTAACATCTCACGCTAAAAACGAACAGGATGTGTAATCACACATGTTTTGGATGTGCCAGAAAATAATGGTGTCTTAGGAAAAGGTAAATGATGTGCTGCAAAATTAAACCCCAGCAGAACTTCAGCTGTGTGTGCGCTTTGGAAAAATGTTGGATATTATCTCTGGATAAATGTTTCCTGCCCTGCTATGTGATGAAGAATATTCACCAGATTAGTACGAGGACGTATAGGATAAACAGATGTTTGGGTCATTTTGAAGGGTCGCATCTATAGAAAAGACCACACCCACTGGTGACATCACTCATGGCAGTGGGTGGAGTCTCTAGAAACAGGAAGTAGTCATTTGACCGGAGCAATACTCATGACCAGTCAGATCAGGAGAGACACTGCTGCAGAGCAGTGACAAATCAGCAGCTAATTTTCAGGTATTTAAAAAACCTCTTGCTAAAAACAAGTGCTGCTGCACTATGGTAAATCATAGAATTTATTTTTAAATAATTAAAATGATAAAACTAAAAAAAAGATGCCTATAGCTGGATGTCAGACTATATTCTCACCAGGGTGTTACAAAGTTATGAGCTAAAATTTGTGTGTTTTAGTTGGAATCCTATCAAAAACGGTGCCAGATTGAAAAAAAAATGGAGGAAAGGGGAGGTGATTTGTGGCCAGATACAGTATGAACAGTATATACCTGTACAACATTTGTTCTCTGATCTTCCCCAGCCCTGAGAAGCAGCAGTCAGTGTTACGACAGCTGGAGGTCATCTTACCCGAGGACATGTTGACACGTGGCTCAGGCCGGGGTTTGAACCCTGATCTCCTGATCAGTGGACAGCCTCTCTTCCTCTGAATCCACAGTCGCCCCCTGAAACTGTTCTTCAGATTTTATTGTTGCAGTTTAGTCAGGATGTTTAACTATGTATCCATTTGTTTGCAATTTGACTGCCAACCCCTCCAAAAGTTGTCTCAAACTTCTGACTAACAGACACTAAGCTGAACAATGACTGCGTTGCTAATTTGAGAAAATCAGCCACACAACAGTGAGGCTCTGTGATGCGTTTTAAAGAAAGTGAGAACTTCCATTAATGTTTGCAGCCTTGTGGAAACTCCCCTGTGAATGTTTACTATCAGTCACTATCAGTCACTATCAGTCACTATCAGTCACTAACAGTCACTAACAGTCACTATCAGTCACTAATAGTCACTAACAGTCGCAGCCCAGTGAGATGACACCAAGTGTCTTCATTACCTCTCATTTTTTTCAAAAATTTCCCATTTCTTCAATGTTGTCTCACATTTCTCCTGCTTCTTTACTCACAGAATTTAAAAGCAGAAACAACTGAGAAGGATATAATAACAGTTCCAAACAAGAGTCAACATTTAAAAAGAAGTGATGGTTTAAACATGTTTTAAAATCCTGCAACACAACAGAGAGGTCCTGAAACTCAGGTATGACTCTGAGGACTCATAAGGGTATGAGATGTTTTGGAATCTCAGGAAGATCCTGTTTTTAATTAGCCTCAAACAGCTGGAGGCCAGTGAGAAGATCGATCGATCGATCGATCAATCAAATCAACTAAACAATTACCTCATCCATCCAACATCCATCAATCTATCCATCCATCATCCATCCATCCATCCATCCATCCATCCATCCATCCATCCATCACCCATCCATCCATCCATCCATCCATCATCATCATTCATCTATCCATCATTCATCCATCCATCAATCATCCATCCATCATCTATCATTCATCCATCCATCATCCATCCATCCATCAATCATCCATCCATCATCTATCATTCATCCATCCATCATCCATCCATCCATCCATCAATCATCCATCCATCATCTATCATTCATCCATCCATCAATCATCCATCCATCCATCAATCATCTATCATTCATCCATCCATCATCCATCCATCCATCAATCATCCATCCATCATCAATCATCCATCCATCCATCAATCATCCATCCATCCATCAATCATCTATCATTCATCCATCCATCATCCATCCATCCATCCATCATCTATCCACCTATCATCCATCCATCAATCATCCATCCATCCATCATCTATCCATCCATCATCCATCCATCCTCATTAAAAAGTATTTACTAATCACAGAGATAAATTATTTAAATGGACAATTATGATATTTTAAGTTACTTTCATTATCATTATTATATTAAATATTAGCATATAATTAATCATAATAATGGGATAAATACTGACTTTTTCCCAGCAGATTGGAACAATTTACCTAACTTTGGCAAATATCTACCAAATATAGTGAACACATTTTAGTTAGACAGCAACTACATGAACTTTTTGATGAAGTTCTTTTCTCAACTACAACTTCTGGTGTCTTAAATCTACATGTTTAACTAACAGGGAGAGAAGTCCTCTAGACTTTCAGACCAAACTGCTAATAAAAACCAGAGCTTTTGATCAAAACACTCAACAGCTGCTCTGTGTTCGAGTGTCTGTGCTGAGTGTGTGCTGGTTTACATTTTGGACGTATTTTAAAGGCAAGACCACTGAAAACAAAGTAAAACATGACAAGTAGAAATGCTGGCAGTCCAAACAGGCAGTGGGGAGATGCAGCTATTTAAGGACTGAGTAGTTGTGTGAATTAAAAGTTTCCTCCACACTGAGCCGTGACAAGAACACAAGCATAACGAAGCAAACATTGCGGCGCCGCAGCCAAACTAGTCTAACAGATTTTTACTAATTGTGCAGAGAACATATGTTTCTTCTTGCAGCATCTTGGCTGATTTGGTGCCAAACTTTTGTTCTTTGTTTAACCTCACTCAGAAAGGTTGTCTAAGTGTTTTTGTCAAAGTGCAAATACTGGTTCAGGTGGTGCGATGTGCTGTCTCAGAGACTCCCTGGCACCAGATGGTCTCTGTGTGTACGTAGATTAGTTACTGACTTCGCTTTGCCACCTTTTCTGGAGTTTTTTTTCTGGTGGTTGGTGTTAAACACAATCTGCTTGTGAGTGAGTGAATGTTTATTTTAAAACAGCTTTTCCTGTAAGTGCACCACGTTCTCTCCTGGTTCTCTAGTGGAACATGAACTCCTGCTTTAATTAAAAGCTGCCACAGTTAACTCTGGTTTGTCATGTTTACTGATGTCCCTCGTTACCATTTATCCTAACGGATATCCTCAAGTGAGGATCCAGGCCTGCAGCCCGTCTATATCTAAAATAATAAAAAAGTGTTGAACTACAGGTGGTTGTGTTGGGGTGGGTGATGCTCCCCCTGGGGGACGGCCTTCCTACTGCTGGACTAAAGGCTCCCATGTAATGAGAATCATTTGAAATAATCATGATGGTGTTAACGGTGCTCCTGTGAGAGCCTGTTTTACATATTCTGCTCTATAATGTCCATGAACTGCTGAGCATGCAGCAACACACTTTTATCAAACAGCAATGAAGTCGACCCAGGCTGAGTCACGACACTGAGCATGACTCAGGACTCCAAAAGCCAGCAGCTGTAAATGCCCCCAGGTGAACAGCATCGTGACGGTTAGGAGCGTCTACAGCAGCGGTGTCCAACCCTGGTCCTCGAGGGAAGCAGTCCTTCGTGTTTTAGTTATGTTCCTGCTCCAACGCACCTTAAAGTGATAATATGCAACTTTTTCATATTTTTAAATCTTTTCCTTGAGCCAGTCTGTGCTATTCTGACTCTTTACAGGGTTAATGAAAAGTCACTTAGCCCCATCTGGTGATTAGATCCGGAATACCACGATTGCAAAATCTCCATCGCCGTCACGGTTCCCCGGAAAGTCACGTGTCTCACGAGGGTTAGGCTAACCCAAAGTGGCTAGCTGTTATGCTAGCGCTGGAGTGTTTTTAGCTCATGATTCCTGATTTTTCCCATCTCTCCCTGCTTGAACACAGCTGATTTCTTTGAAGGAGTAAATAACCGCTCCTTTAGAAAGCTAAGAAGGCTGAGGAGACATTTCAACAGGTAGATTTAGGCGTTTAGAAGCTGAAACAATGGGCTAACTTTTTAATGGCAGTGATTTAAAACGGACACCAGAGGGCGCCCAAAACAAGCAAAACTGCATATTATCACTTTAAAGAGCAAGTTGCAGGTTAAAGACCCCCTTAAACAAAGGTTTGGAGAAATATAATAGAAACATTTTCTGAATAAAAATGGACACAAATATAAAACATATTTAGGCTTTTGGAGTCATTTTTGTGAAGATGTTCAATTTTTCCACCAGACCGGAAGTGACGTAGCTGCAGGGGTACGCCTTATCTCAAGATATAAATACTGATTTTGATGCCGGCTCTGACACAGATACATCTTTAAATGTTTACAATTACTTAATACCGTATTTACCGGACTATAAGTTGCTCCGGAGTATACGTCGCACCAGCCCAAAAATGCACAATAAAGAAAAAAAAAACATATATAAGTCGCATTGGACTATAAGTTGCATTTTTGGAGGAAATTTTATTTTACAAAATCCGAGACCAAGAACTGGTATTTCACATTATTAGCTGCTTTCATAAAACAATGCCGGCAATTTTCCGTGAAGCTGAGCCGGTATCTGGGAGCCTTTGGTCGTTCATAAGGGTTCAGACCGTGCCGGTAATGTTGCGCAATCATCTGCTTTTCACAAAATATTACTCACTGGCGGTATGGGGGCGGTCTTCACGCTGTTGGCGTGCAGGTTTACAGAGACGGACGTTCCCTTAGTAAACAAACAGGCGACTTCTGCTTCTGCTCATAACGCCAGAAGCACCCGGATCTCGGAGTCGCTCCAGTTTGCATCTCTGCTGAGTATGCTAACAGCTGTCCGGTCTTTACCTGATTTTTTAATACTTTTTCCAGTCGGGGGTCAGCTCACCTTTGCTACGTTAACAACACCTTCTCTGTTGCGCCAAGACAAAACTTACACAGCTCTAGTTCGCTGAGCCTCTGACCCGGTCTGGTCTGACTCTGGTCCCTCCTCCTGCCTCCTACCGGCCGGCTGCATCTGAATCTGCCCCCGTTAGCTCCTGTTAGCTGCTGCTAGCCCGAAAACTACCAACTCTGGCTCCAGCTTATTTGGCGGAGTTGTTGGGACTACGTGTCCCTGCTCGATCGATCCGCTCCGAGAGCCAGTTGCTGCTGGTGGCTCCTAGAGCTCGGCTAAAGACAAGGAGAGACAGGGCGTTCTCCTAGCAGGACCAAAACTGTGGAACGCACTTCCCCTACCTGTGAGGCGCTCTCCTTCAGTAGCAGTTTTTAAGACGAAACTGAAGACCCACTTTGATGGCCTGGTTTTAACTCTGTGGGTTAGATGTTGATCTTTTACATGATTTTATTCTGTTTTATAAGTTGGTTTTAATTGTCTCTGTGGATTTGATCTGTTTTAATGTGTAACTGTGCAGCACTTTGGTGGCGTCCATCATGCCTGTAAGGGGCTATACATAATAAAGGTGATGATGATGATGATGATGAACTCACCACAGGGAGCCGAGAGTGAGCTGAGAGCGAGCCGGCAGACTCAGCGCCACCTAGCATAGAACTCCCCTTAGTGATGTCACAGGTCGATTTTTTTTATTTTTTTTTTGTGCGTTTTTAGAAGCTTTGCTGAAAGGGGGCACTTTTGACTAGAAAAATGGTTTAAAAATATGTATTGTAAAACAAAATACCCTCAATGAACATTTCAAATAGTATTTTAAGACAGCATTTTATCTGAATAAAAAAACAACAACATGCAATTTGCTCTTTAAGCATGACCTCAGGGTCTGCAGAAGCCCAGGAATCACCTGATTTAAACCAGGTGTGTTGGAGCGATGTATTAAAAAAGTTCAATCCAAACACCCATAATCCCAACCTCCAGAACGTTTTATCAAAAGGTGGGCAGAGGGAGGCTGTTGGTTCTTCAGGTGCCTCACCAACATCAACAGCTAGAATAGAATCACAGGTGTTTTACTACCTGTCTTAAGGAAATGCATCTCTTCTATTCAACTGCTCCTCCAGTGTGTTTGAACACGTCGTCTAACTGAGCTGTGGGTTCAGGGTTTTGGTATCTAGTCAAATTGGTATTGAATAAATCATTGTTGCTACCCACTTGTGAAATGTTTCAAATACAGAAGTTAAACGTGGCTGTTGTGCTGCTGTTTTCACACTTTAATGAATTTAAAAAAATAAAGGACATGCAAATAAAAAAAGTCAAAAAGAAGGCTATAAAGGGATGTTTGGGACATTCTGAAGTGGCGTTCTATCGGTTATCTAGAATAAGAACCATAAACACTGGTGACATCACTCAAAGTGGGCGAAGTCACTAAAAACAGGACATAGTCCTCTGACCAGAGCGATATTCATGATTGGGAAAGACACTGCTGCATTTTCAGGGGCCTCATTTATAAAACTAGCTTACGCTCAAAAAGGGTTCTGAAAGTTGCATAAGTCACTTAGAATACTTCCTGTTTGTAAACCTCTACAATTTAGCATGAAACCATCAAAACCAAAAAACCTACAATTTACTGCTGCTGCAGCATAAACACCACAAACTAAGCAAAAACACAAACAAATGAACGCTTTTCTAACAAACATGCACTAATCTAATGAATGAAACTAGTTGCCTTCAGCACCAGATGAGTGAGAAACTGAGGAAGACTGAACACAACTGTGAATGAAGAAATGTCACCAATCAGTTTAAATTCTGTCTATTCCAGACAGTGCTGCTGCACATGTGCTGCAGCAGATTAACATTATTACATTTAAGAGCATTATTCTGTTATCATGTGGTATTTACAGGAGCTTGGCCCCTGCCTGTGCATTTCTGTCCTAATCACATAATAACAATGTTTGTGCTGCTCATGCAAATGCAGCCAGTGATGGAGGACGGGAGGAGCAGGTGAGTCTTGCCTTCTTTCCACTCCCCGTGGTACTCCTCTCCGCTGGAGTAGGTGAAGGATCCTCGTGTCAGGGTCATGGGTCCTGCCATCGTTCATGTCAACACACAATAAACATCATCAGGAGATGGAGCTGAAGCTGTGACACACACATCAACACTCTGAGGATTGGCGTTAGTTCTTAGATGCGGCTGAGTGCCTTCAGAGCAGACCGGCTCAGATTAGACTGGCTGGAGCCCCACAGGAAGTCCACAGGCCGCCTCCACTGGACAGAGCGCTCAGGGCTTCACTTCTCATGATAAGTGAGAAAAACTAGTGAACAGCACAAGTACAAGTAGAGGAACTATATGTGTGACTTTATAGTCTGGCTGCTGGATTATGGAAAACATACTTTTTGGTTGATATTAGAATCTAGATTACTGACTGAGGTGGGAAACTGTTTCCTGATTTCAACTTTTATTGGGATATTTGGGTCATTCTGAAGCGATGTCATTTGTTTATCTACAGCAGGGGTAGGGAATCCTGGTCCTGGAGAGCCACTGTCCTGCTTTTTGTCCAACTATCTTTGTTGTTTCTGCTGTTGATTACCTGGATCAGGTGTGTTCAGCCAATCAGAAGCTCAACACGCCTGATCCAGGTAATCAACAGCAGAAACAACAAAGATAGTTGGACAAAACGCAGGACTGTGGCTCTCCAGGACCAGGGTTCCCTACCCCTGGTCTACAGTAAGGACCACACCCACCAGTGACATCACTAAATGTGGGCGGAGTCTTTAGGAGACTAGCATGAGACCGTTTGATTAGTTTATGATGTTGACCCATGGCGTAGATTTGCTCTTGACATTGGTGGGGATGGGTGATGGGGGGATGGAGGTTGTGTGCCGAAACAGGAAGTGCAGATTAAAGCGATCCGTCCTGTAACGCTGGTCTGGACCAGCCCAAAGTTACCAT
Source organism: Callopanchax toddi (assembly GCA_006937965.1). Lineage (NCBI taxonomy): Eukaryota > Metazoa > Chordata > Actinopteri > Cyprinodontiformes > Nothobranchiidae > Callopanchax > Callopanchax toddi. The sequence continues at coordinate 490,904 of SSNR01000161.1, read as the reverse complement.
CACCAGCAAAATGCCCCATGGCCAGTCTGGTCCACATCCAGACCTTGCAAGCTTGGATCTAATTATTGTGGGGACAATTCAGAGATTGCTGTGTATTGGTGAGACGTCACCTCCATGCTAAATCTACGACCATGACGTTGACGCTGCTGCAGCAGGGCGTACAGCAGCATAAAATTCAGACGCTGTTCGGATGAAACAAATGGCCTCATGGGAAACTATATCCTGTTGAGTTGTTTTAAATATTCAAAAATGAGCTAATTTATCATGCTCTACAGCAGCGTCTCTCCTGAACTGACCAGCTACGAGTATTAATCCGGACTACTTCCTGTTTTAGACACTATGCACACTTTGAGTGATGTCACTAGTGGGCGTGGCTCTTACTGTTGATAAATAACTGATAGAATAACACCTTAAAATGACCCATAAAACCATTTAAATCCTATGAATTTGAGAAAAACAACCTTGAAATGAGTTATTAAAATCTTTTCTATTTCAAAGTGATGAACAGCGAGTTTTTAAATGAAGGCAGCCTTTATTTCTGTCTGTCTTCTCTCCTCACTGGTTCACTGGTGTTGGAGTTTCAGCTGTTTTATTCAGGACGTGTCATCAGCTTCATTAAAGTATAATTACAGATGTTTTAAATAGTTGTTCCTAGAAAAGAAAACTGGTAGTGTGTGTTTAAACTGATGTGCTGAATAGTGATGTGCTGATATTGGACACAGCTGGTGGCTAATACAAAACAACAGAGAGCTGTTGGGGGTCTGTAGAGAAACTCCAGCCACTGAAGTGTGTCTGTGTGTAAAAGTAATAAATTACTATCTAATCTGCTGCAGACAGCTTCCTGAACAACCTGGAATTTAATTTAAAAAAAAAAGCATTCAGCACTGATGGGCTAACGGCTAGTCAAGACCAGAGAGTGTTGCTGTTTCTGTTAATCAGCTTTAATTTTTTAAATTTCATAACTATTTTATTGTCTGCCTGCTGCATTCAGCATTCATACTATAATAATTAGGGATGCTCGATATTGGCTTTTTCACCGATATCCGATATTGTCTAACTCTTAATTTCCGATACCGATATAAGCGAGGTAGCCCTCATTAAAAAAAAAAAGACAAACACAGTATTTAATGCAAGGTGTGCCCAAAAAACTAAAAATATCTCAAAAACTATACATCAGATTTGTTATATTTTGACATTTTGGGAGAGAGGAGAAGTAGCCGAACACTTTGATGTATAATATGTGCACGGTATGTAATGTGTCATCATTACAAAAACTGATACCGATATTTACCGATATTGCCAATATCGGCCGATATTATCAAAAAAACTGATACCAATACCCATCCCTAATAATAATCATGTTTGGGTTTTTTTCTGTACGTTTTTGAACCTCTTCATCTTCATCAGCTATTGCAACAAATTATAAATGTTCAGCTCCTTAGGGTCTTCCCAGCCTTGACTTTTGGTAAAAATATTAATTTGACATTTTAAGATGTTTAGAATTTTGGTGCCAAACTGCTTCAAATTTTTAGCTAAATGTTTCAAATCTCAATCATTTTATCATACGTCCAGTAGGGATGCACCGATACATCGGTAACTTTAACCGATACCGGTATCGGTATTGGTTAAAGTTACCCGATACCAGTGGCTTCACTGTCTGTGACTTGTGATTTCTGTTGTAGTTTCCTATATTGAACACTAGGGGGAGCTATTGAGCTAAAGAGGAGCAGTGTGGGTTGAGAGCTGGAGATGGTGCCAAATAGTTCATTTTATTTGGTTAAAATGTGGAAAACTGCAATAATTTCACTGTGAAATCACAGAAAATGGTTATTTTTCACCTTATATTTTAGTTTTGTGATCATTTTTATTAATATATATATTTTTTTTTATCTAACTCAGTTAGTTGTTGTAAAAAGCAGAGAAGAAAAAATAAAACCTGTATTCCAATTTGTTGTATTTTTTTGTGTGGTAGAAGTATTGGTATCGGTATCGGCGAGTACTCAGATTTAAGTATCGGTATCGGATCGGTTTTGAAAAAAGTGGTATCGGTACATCCCTAACGTCCAAAGTCTCCAGACACTACGTTATCACGTATTGAGGCCATTTCTTGGTATATTTTACAGTTCTTGTAGAATCTTAGTGAAAGTTTTATGAATATATCTGCAAAAGTTTACTTTACTTCACTCTGGTGGTGATGTCATCACACCACTCCAAGTCTGAGAGCTTAGATATTTTTGTCCAAATTGTTGCAAACTTTATTGTTCCTCCAACACGTGTAGTACAGAAACAAACTATATATCAACACATGTAGTTTTTTGTCTGCTTTCAGGACATGTGCCACCTATGGTTTTAGGAAATCTGGTTTCTTCACAATCCACATTTTAAAATCCTTTTAAGACACTATGTTTTAATGTAGTTTATCTGCTTAAACTTCAAAATGTAAAAACATTTCAGTTAATATTAATATAGATATTTCTCTTCTTAAAGTTCAGATCTTTACAAGAATTTAGCCTGACAGCAAATAACCACTCAGGTCTTCAGTGTTTCAGCACTCAGCCTTGAATTTCTGCCAGAAAAACATTTTCTAGTTTTATATGATGTCAAGTTCACATCACGGTTGTTTCTTTTGCCAAATTTGACTCACAGCTGCTGCATTTAGCTGCTGGTGATATTTATGCTTGTAAACTAGGGAAAGGCATTTCAAGCCAAGTACCGGTAAATTTTAAAATTTGTGAATGATAAAAATCAATTTTTCTCTTCAAATGTCACCACCATCCAAAAGCAACGTCTGCTGCACATTTCTGTTCCTTCACCTTCACCTGTCTGATCGATCAGTGCAGCAACACACTTTGTTCTGAGCTGCATTCAGACCAGCGCAGCAGAGCTGGAGGACATAAACTCTGTTTCTCTGACAGGAGGCCATTCAGAAAGCTATCTGCTACCTATAACGGGTAGAAAAGTTTGTTTTTTTTTACTTTTACACATAAACACACTTCAAAATGACTAAAAAAATCAACTACTCAGTGTATTCAGTGAACTAATCAATTAATATCTGGATCTATCCCAGTTTGTTACTTGCTGTCAAATAAAAATGACCCTTAAATTAATTGTCAGTAAACAACTGGAGTGTTGGCGTTTCATGAGGTTTGATTACATCTGAAACTGCTTTCGGGTGGAGAAGTCCCAGCTGAAAACTCAAAAAGTGGACAGATCTCCATGAAAATCACTTGAAATAACTCTTACTGCTTTAGTGCTGGTTTTCATACACTGATCATCAGGTATCTGTAGGATTGGAGTTTACACAGTCCAGTAGGATTCATGATCGTTCTTCTCCACCTGATCTGATCTGACGCAGCTGTCAGCGCGGAGCTCGGTCTGTCCGTCTCCGATGGCCCTGGAACTTTTAAAAGACTCTGCTCATCCTAAACTTTACATTTGGATCATGGTCTGATTTTCTTCCTGGTGGTCTTTGGGTAGTGTTTGCACCAACAGGATGAATTTTTATGAGTTTTTATCTTTTTAATGCTTTTATCTGTGTTGTTGTGTTTTAAAATTTTGTTTTTATTGATCTATGAATCTAATACCAGCTAGGGACAGACATTGCAAATTAGCTTAAGCTACAGATGTTAGAGTGCTTGGTGTTTGTTAACGCTTAACACTGGTCCCTCTACAAATAAATACATTGAAACTGAAATAACAAAGAGCTGATTTAACTCAACCCTTTCACTGGCAGGTCAACCACTTGGTAGAGTCCATTTGAATCTGTTTCTTACTGAAACAAGAACTGAACTTCACTGCAAAAAAACACTAAACTAATAAAATCCTAATAAATATGTTGATTTAAACCTTAAACATTATTACCTTACATTAGAATTACCTTAATAAAAACATCTGTATTTTTATTTTAAACAATGCTAAACCCTTATTGCCTCAAATGAATATGAAAAATGTTCATTACTTTTATATGTGGACGTTAAAAGACTAAAAGTCACGTTTGACACATTTAGATGTCTGTAGAGTTATAACAGAGTTTGTGCTTTTATTTATTTTTAAACCCTATAATTAAAATGCATTTGGTTCTCAGTGCTTTAAAATGACATTAAAGGGACGTTTGGGTCGTTCTATCAGATATTTACCTACAGCAAGGACCACACCCACTGGTGACATCACTCGAAGTGGGTGGAGTCTAGGAACAGGACGTAATCCTCCGACTGAAGCAGTATTCATGGCTAGTCAGATCAGGAGAGACACTGCTGTAGATCGGTGATCTTGTTAAAAACGTCACACTGTCTGGCAATTTAGTTTATACCCTCTAGTCCTACAGGCGCTCACACAGAAACAAGGCACCACACATTACAGTCAGTTATCATCCAGTCAGTGACAGCAGGTCAGCTTCAAACAGGAAGAGATTAGAGATATTTTAGTCGTTTAGGAGTCTGACAGCTGAAGGAGTATTTGTCTTCCCTGGTGGAGAGGGTAGCACCTTCCTGAAGGCATCAGACACAACTCCTGACTCAGATCAGGATCGTTGATAATCTGTCTCACTTTCTGGATCAGCTGTTTTTCGTCATAGAGCATAAATCAGTCTGATGAACACCAACGACTTTACATGATTATGCTACTGATACCTCTTCTTCACTGACAAACCCTAAAACCAGCAGATTAAAGAAAACCTCGACAGACTTTCAATAAAAGAATGATAAAAGTTCTTTTAAATGACTCCAGAATCACAGCTGCTGACTCAGCAGGTAGACGCATTGTTGTTGAGCCCTTTTCATAATTGACTCTGAAATCAAATTTGAGTCTGGATCAGACTTTTATGATTCAACAAAAGAACACGATGTTATCTGTTTAAAAACCTCTACAATGTCACTAGTTCATGGTGTTCATGCTGCTGCAGCGACACGTACAGTAGAGTGATTCAGATGTTGTTCAGTTGAAATTAAATAAACAATCTCATGCAAAATTGTTAGTTTACAAACAGGGAATATAGATATCTGATGCACAGGTGTGACATTTTTGAACAAGAGGTTTAAATACAAGACAATTAGCTTCTAATTTGTCACTGATCTGCAGCAGTGTCTCTCCAGATCAAACAATTTGTTACTTTCGCTCCAGTCAGATGACTACTTCCTATTTCTAGAGACTCTGCCTTATCAGCGTGATGGCACCACTGGGTGTGGTCCTCACTGTAGATAAATAGATGATAGAATGACACCAAACATCCCTTTGATGACCTTTAAAATGTGAGCATTTAAAAAATTTAAACATTTAGGAGTTTATATAAAATACTATTACAATTTTATAAATCTGTATTGTTTTAAAAAAAAAACTGCCCCCTATAGAAAAGAGCATTTTTTTCTCTATTTTCCATATATGGTAAAAATGACATCATCAGGAAGAAAATCCTTCAGAGCTCAAACTGAAGCCTCAAGCCTCAAATCAGGAGGAGAAATGAGGAGATGCAGATTTTATACTTTTCATTTCAGAAGGATCAAATATTCATTTGAATGGGTTTATATGGGCACAAAAAATTTAAGCACAAAATATACTTGGATGAAACATTCTGGACATAATCATAGTGAGATACTTATGTTACCTGTACTAATCATTTACATTTGACAGTAATTTATTGATGATGTTTGTATAAATTAAACACATTGGTTATTGTAATGCCATTTTACTGATCCAGGTTTATAATAGTGACCAAACATTTAGTTTATTGTCTCTCTAGCTTCGTTTCTGTCACTGTAAACTAAAGCAGAGGGGAAGCGGATCATTACAGGTGCTGCTCAGTTACACCGGAAACGTCCACAGCCCGTTTATTAGACTAAATAATTGCGCAAATGCCATCAGGCGCAGTGTCAGACTAGACGGGAGGAGGAGTGTGTATCCCTCCATCTAATGTTGCCACAGTAACGGCGCCCTAATCCCTTTCATCCTGCCGGCATGACGCTAACAGCCTCCGAAACACACACTGGAGCAGGCCTGAGGAAACAACACGAAGTCTTTACCTGTTTCTGAAAGAGCAGCTCAGTCCCGCTTCTCTACATCGCTGAAAACCACGCGGGGCTGAAGGATTTCTGCTCCACTCAGCGAATATTTTGTTGTTTTTTTGTCTAGCTCATTTTTGGCAGAGCTACATCAGAGCGGCTCCAAAACGCCGCGATGTGATTGGCTGTTGATTAGTTACCCCTATCCAAGGAGCCTTCCTATTGGCTGCTTGGCCCCCGGGCTGTCCAGCGCGATGCCGGAGACATCTTTGTCGAGGGCACCAGGTTCAATGCCTTAATTAGCCGGAGTGCCTCTGTGTGGAAGTGTTGCCTTTTTATGTGCTGCCCGCCGTCTCTGTCGGAATTATAAAATGGCAGCGAGATTCCTTTTATTGATACGGTGTCATTTCCTGTTTTAATCTGGTGATTAGTCCTGCGTTTTTGTGAGTTTTATGGAACTTGATTTATGGATCACCACCTGCCTAAACATCTGGAGAAAGGTGGTGACATGTAGCCTCTCTCTGGTGAAAAAAAAAAAAAAATATATATGTATATATATATATATATATATACGCCAGCTCCTTTTCATGCTCTCTAAAACATTTTTTTCAATAAGCTTCATCAAAACTCTGTTATTTATAATAAACACTGCAGCCAGTTAAAGATTAACTGCAACATTTATTTATTTTCAAAAACATTTTTGGGCATTGTCACATTTCATAAACATCAAGGGCCCTTTGACACATTTCTTTGTTATTTAAAAGGTTTATTTCATTCAAAAAAGAAAATAAATCAAAATGTACATTACTTTAAATAAATTAGAATGAAAAGGAGCAGATAGAAATAATCTTATAATTTCTGCCCGTTTTGACACAAAAGAATAAAATACATTCTTACTTTGAGTTTTCAGACACACAGATGCAACACCATCCTGCTCTAATTTTCACATTCGATCATAAACTAATCATAAAACACAAATGTATTTTACATTCTGATAATTACATATTACACTCGATTTGACGCATATTTTAAAGATATTTAGTGATTTTGCCTGTTTCATTTCCCTGTGAAGGTCGTTCCACAGTTTCACACCCTTCACAGAAATACAACGTTCCCTAATTGTTGTTCTAAATCGGAACCTTTTAAAGACATCAGTTCCTTTCATCATATAAAACACAAGCAATAAAACGTGTATACATTTTTATTGTTTTTTTTAACTGCCATCTATTTAAAAATCTGGTATTTCCTCTTTTTTTTTTCTTTCTTGCAATATGTGGTAAAAAGACCACAGGTCTCAAATGAAGTGGAGGAGTGAAGAGATGCAAGTTTCATCGTTTTTATTTTAGAAAGATCATTGTGATTTGAATGGGTTTCTATGAGCACATTAGTTAATGTTAGTATTTTAGATAATGTTTTTTTACAAGGCAAAAACAAAGACATTTTAGAACACTCTAAAACACACCTTACATGATTATTTAACAATATGCATGAAAAATTTACAAAACATAAACACTTTTTGCAAAAAGAAAAAAAAACCACGTTTAGGTGTATCAGAGGGTTAATAGGATATTTGTCTTATTTTGAAATGGAGGTTTATTTAAGCCTAAAGGTTAAAAAAAAAGAGAGAAAGAAATGGAACTATATCTATTTTTACTCCAAAACTTTATTAAAAGTCCAAGATTAACAAGATAGAAAAAATGAACAAATTAACACAAGTGCCAGGTAGGCTCAACTAAAAATATATGAATAAATATTGAATCACACAATGTTAAACAAAAAGTTCGCCTGCTTTCACATAATGACAATGTTGTCCTGGAAAATGACCTGATAATCAGTTACAGGAAGGACCATGTCTCTTTATAGGTGATATATTCTTCTGATGCATCGAAAACCTTTTCTGATCAAATGTTGTTTTAAATCTAAGGTAATTTGCTGGTTATTTTGTCATTGATCTGCAGAGTTACTTCCTGTTTCTAGAGACTCCACCCACTTTGAGTGATGTCACCAGTTCTTACTGTAGAAACTACCTCAGAATGACCCAAATATTATTTTAATTCAGTAGAAGCTTAAAAAAATAATCAAGGTGATCCAAATGTTACAAAACCCTGTTGATCTCATTTTGTTTCTCCATAGAAAACCCTTAAATTATTGTAATTTTACAATTGTTCCCTGCTTCATAATTTTTATTTTAATGATGTCACATAGCCTATCTATAAAACTCTTCACTTCAGAAAAGAAAAATGTGCAAAATATTCCAAAGAAACTGATTTTACTGCAAATATCTCCCTTGTGCAACCAGTTCTTATAGAGTTTTGATCAAATATCTTTACACGTTGACAGTTGTTGCAGCTGAAGCATGTTCAGACATTCAAAAGCACTAATGATTATTTTGTATGTTGCTGCAGAAACAAAAGCTGTCCCAGTGCATTCTGTGAGCAAGATCTGCAAAACGATAAATGCAGATATTCATGTATCAAAGCTGCAGTTTGTTGTTACAGTAATAAAGGTATTAAAGCTGTATAGTCTTCATGTTTCTCTTGTAGAAAAAAACAGCTTCTGTTCAGAGAAAACGTTTTCAAGTTCATCAGGACTGAAGAGCTAAAGGCTAGTCCCCCCACAGTTGATCATGTAAACATCATTATACTGTGTGAACCTTCCAACTTTGCACTACTATGTTATTTGGACAGAAATATCAATTCCTGCTGAACTTGACCCCTGGTTCACTGGAGGTGCTCCATGTTGCTGCAGCTACAAGAAAACAGAGAGATTTAAACAACCATAGAAAATGATGATGTTAGAAAAGTTTCTAAAATAACATTACATGGACATTTAGAGGTTGGGGCATCTTTAAAAGGTCATTTAGAAGTGGTGTTCTATCAGTTGACATAACAACTGGTGACATCACTCAAAGTGGGCGGAGTCTCTAGAATCAGGAAGTACCGTGTTTTTCTGATTATAAAATGACCCGACTATTAGAAGACCTCCCCTTTTTTTACAAGGAAAAAAAGAAGAGAAAAAGAAAAGAAAAAAGAAGACCTCGCCTTTTTCAATACCTTTTAGAAAAAGTTTTTGACAACAAAATCTTTTATACAGAAAATGTTTTTGAAGAAAAAAAAACTCCATATAGAATTTTTAAAAGTTAAAGTATAGTAAACTGCATTTAGAATTAAACCTTTCATAGCATAAACAAATCTGTCATGTGTCTGAATTTAATAACCATAATGTTCAGTGATTGCTAAAATTTGGTCTTTCTTTCTAGGCTCTCCATCTCTAACGTCACTCTCTGTATTATTTGTCTGACTGAGAGTTGTTTTCTGACTGTGTTTATAGTTATGCATCATACTTTCTCCTAAATCACTGGTTTGTTTGCCTGCTCTGTTCAGGGTTTTCACTTCCATCATTCAGCAGTTGGTTGCAGCTGATTTTACCTTCTGAACTTGTGCAGCTAAATTTGGGCGACAGGAGATCATTGTCTGGCTTTGACCTCACGATCCAGTCTGTTACAAAAATTGGCAAATTTTTTCAGATATGTTTAAAAAAAGGTATAGTATTGAGACTAGAGTTTGAATATTTTTTATAGTTTTGTCTTTGTTTTGAATAGTTTTGTTTGTTTTGTGGCCCTCAGAGGGATTTTGTGTGGCCCTCGGTTGAATTTTAAGAATGACATAATTTAGTCCTCCTGCAGGATGTTGATGCAGAGAGATGCTTTCTGATATTTTTGTTTAGATTTTCACTAAGAGACCCAACAAACAAAAATACTGGTAAATTTGAATATTTTTAAAATACAACATTTACTATCTAATCAAACTTTTTGATTTTTATTAATCAGGTTGTTCAAGATAATGAACATTTCTGGTAAAAAGAACCAACACCTTCCCTGACATTTACTAAAAAGCAGGCTTGTGAGTTCTGTTCATGATTGAAGTTTTTAACTAGAAACGGTCGACCAATCAGATCCAGTGACTTTAATGCTCTTGATTATTGAGTCAAACATATACGATCCCTCTTGTATTTACTAAGATTCTGTTCATTAAAATTGTGCATTTATAAAAAATTTGGGAGCAGAAAAAATAAATAAAATCATATGTTGCCATTTCTTTTTATTTAAAAAATATTCGAACTATTGTGGCCCTCATGGACTTTACACTTGGTGATTTCGGCCCTCGTGTTGAAAGGTTTGAACACCCCTGCTATAGATGAAGAGAAAATGGGAAAGAAACAGTTCTTGGTAACCATGGCAACTGGGCCATGGTCCCCATTGCTTCTGGTTCTGGGTGAGATGTGAGTCTGCCTCCTGAACAGGGTTGATCAATCAAGGATCGTTCCTGTATTGTCTTCGTGGCTGATTCAGTAACTTTGACTAAAGTTTTTTTGTCCCTTTTTTAAGTTAAAGGATACACCTGCTTTACATTTTGATTTGCACCCTAAACCTGACATTTTTATAATAAAAACATTTTTTTTACGTTTGTAAAAAGGACAAAGAAACAGTAACAAAAATTTAACCAAAAAAAGTTTTAAATAAAAAACCGACCGCATGTATTTGAGTGAGTCCTGTCTGGCCGTGTTGGTGTTTTTTACCTATACACACATTAACGCTGCTCGGACTATTTATAAGATTTTGAGCCCGTTCTGAGTTACACTGTAAACATCTGTTGATTGGAACAATGCTGCGCCTTTATGCGCTCCTAAATCCCCGCAGCGCACGCGCCCTTTGACACACACGCGGCTCTAAGCCACGACGTATTTGGAGCAGGCGCCCATGTGCCGCTCCTCTGTAGCTGCGCAGCATTAAAACAGACAAACATCCCATTAAAACCACCAATGACAGCACATCCTCGCGCTGAGATGCTGGGAGCCACGGGGAGGGGAGGGCAGGGGAGGGGGAGGGAAGGGGAGGGGGGAGCCTTCGGTGGGTGGGACAAACAGCGGCATAGAAAGGGGGATGCTGCAGCCCCGTCCCCCTCACATCTCTCCACCCAGCCCTAGAATAAAAAAGCACCGGTGACGTGCGCGCAGGGAAGCACCCAGCAGTATGTGCGCGCCCACGGGAGGGGCCGATAGAAAATGGCGAGTCTGTGCAAAAGGCAGCAATGCACGATAGAGAGGCGCGGCTTTCGGCAGGAACTTGACTCTTGGAGGCACAAACTCATTCACTGTGTAGGTAAGCTCGCCTGGATTATTGCGCGTGTGTGTGTGTGTGTGTGTGTGTGTTTGGTGTAGGGACCGATGCGTGTGTGTGCGTGTATGTGTGTAACGGTGTTTTCTTTGGGCTTGTTATGTTAAAGTGCGAGGAGCAGACCTCCGGGCTGGACCGGGAGCTGTCCGGGTCTCCAGCCCGGTGCTGTCCGCCTCTCTCTCCGGACGCATCCTGGATCACAGAGCTCCCAAGTTTCCAGGGTCGGGTTCGGGTCCAGGTGATCCACCTGCCCGCTGCGTGCCCGTGACGCGCCCCGCGCGCTTCTTTAGGACTTTCTGCTCTGTGCGTGTGCTTTCTGCTGTGTTTTTCTCCTGATTTCACCCCCATAGCAGTTTTTATTTATTATAGCCGAGCAGTGCAGGTCACGTGCGTAGATTGAGCTCCGCTTCGGCCAATCAGAGTTCTCCCTGGTCGGCCGGCCCGTGCACGCTTTGCGCGCGCCCCAGATTGGAGCGTTTGAGAAGGCGGTGCGCGCGCACTCAGAGTCCAAACAGGAGTATCCTCCCCCCTTCCTCCCCTCCCTCCCCCCGTCCTCTGCCCTGGAAATCGGCTCGTGGGAGCGCGCATTGCTGCATTGAGGGGAGATGTCAGAGAAAAAAAAAACCAAAACATTTTAGGAGGAATCAGGTCTGTAGGTCCGCGTGCACGAAACAGAACAACAACACAAACAAGAAGCCGGATTGGTCGCTTTGCTGTTGATGTACTTGTTGATGGATGCAGCAGGAAAGTGTCCGCTCCACATTGTTTACTTCACTCCAGGATGTCTTTGGCTTTATTTAAAGAAACGAGGTAAATAACAGGATCCATGCTGGGACAATTATCAGTAACGACCTGAGAGAGAAAACAGAACCAGGATCAGTCTTAATCTTCGCCTCCAGTCCAGATCAGCTCTTCTTTTAGACCCCCCCCCCCCCCCCCCCCCCCCCC
>SSNR01000161.1:425828-478777 GCA_006937965.1 Callopanchax toddi | reverse complement strand
ACCCCCCCCCCCCCCCTGAGCTCACAGGGCCTAATGATCAACAGACACCTGGTACCACCCAGAACCCACACTCTAAAAAGTAAAACCATAATTTACAAAAAATGTTTGGTGCAACATTTTTACACTCAAGAATTTTGAGTAGATTGGAGACAATTATATTGATAAAGTTGGCTTTTACTTAATATAATTGTCTCCAACCTACTCAAAATTCTTGAGTGTAAAATGTTACACTAAAAAAATTTAAGTAAATGAGGGTTTTACTTTTTAGAGTGCAACACCTGTCTCATTCAGCACCAGAAATGTTTAAAGTCACTTATAACCAAAACAACATAAATACATTTAAATCTTTAGAGTCAAATCTAAATAAATAAGTCTAAATATAAATGTTAACAGTAAATGTTGTCCCTGCTCATATCTCCATTGTTTAAATATTATGTATTTACATAAATCAGTTCATATTTCACATTTTTCGCTGGTTTGATGGATGATTTTAAGTGTTTAGAAAACCTTGTGACCAACCGGAGTCTATTTATTGTAAAGGAAAGATTAATTTAAATAAATCATAAAAATATGAGGATACGAGGTTTTTGTTTGGCAGAATTCAGAAGTCTAAACTATAAATTTAAAACATTAACATGTCAGGATATGGATTTAGATCTAGTTTCACTCAGGCTCCACCCTGGTTTGTGAAGATCATCGTTTAGCTCCTCCGGTCTCCAGAGGCGGCCCCTGAGGGCCACTATCCTGCGTGTTTTAGACGTTTCTCAGTATAAACACAGCTGATCTGAATCAGTGGGACATTGAGAGGCTTCTGATGAACGTGAAGGCACACTGAGGAGGTAGCTCAGACATTTCTATCAGGTGTGGTGAAGCAAACATCTAAAACATGCGAGGTCCGGGGTGGCCCCCCTCCAGGTCTCCTCTCAGCTCCTGGTGCTTTCTGGGGACCAGCTGTAGCGTTCTCTCTCTGCTGGTGTGGTTTTTATGGCTGTTTGTCTCCAGATCCTCCCACTGATGTACATTTATCCATCACACGGTCTGATGTGAGTGTGGAGGTTTTTAGTGCAGACCTAATGAGTGGATGAAGCTGAAAATGAAAAGGTGTGATCACCTCTGACCTTCACATGGTGTGAAGCTTTAAGCAGCAGATCAGGGGTCTGACTTTCTCTCATTTTACATCTAAATGTTCTCTTGTTGGAGTTTTGTGTTGGTTCATTAGCTCTGGACTCAGTGGCTCCTCCTGTTGTGGTTTATGATTTGGACTGTTGAAAGGATCTATCAGGTCACTGAGTTCAAGTTACAAGCAGCAGAGATTGAAGTAGTTCCTCCTTAAAGAGAGCGCCAAAAAACAACAAAAACCCTCATCCTGCTAATTCAGTCAGATCTGCAGGAGGAAGAGATTCTGACACCTTTAAGTGATAAACACAATGCAAGTTCACTGCTGTGTAGCTTGAATCCATATACAGCTGTGGTACCACAGGGTGTACAAGTACCACAAAGGCCAGCAGTGGACTCACACAGGAGCGTCGCAACCGGCAATCAGTTGGCGCATTTTCATAGTAGCACACACGCTATGTGGGGCCGAAGGCTGAAGCAGCGCTTATCTGGAGTCAGTTAGAAGCACAACAGGTTTGTTAGAAAGATAATTAAGAAGGATCAAGATCATTCTGTTTATCTGTTTAAACGTCTGTTTAGTTCAGAGTTTAATGGTAGAGAAGTGGGTCAGTTTGTTTACAGGCTGCTGTAAGTCCCTAACAAACAAACAAACAAACAAACAAAAACACTGTATATCACTATAGTTTAGACAGATTTCTACACTGTAAAAAATTGTGTTGACTCAACTTACCTCAGTCTAGTCTACTTTTTGCTTTGACTGAGTTAAGTTTTGTCAACTTTAAAAGGTAAGTTCTAAATACTTAAGAAAACCAATTAATACAATTTAAAGTAAGTTGACTCAACATGTCTTTGCAACTAAGTTCTACTCAAAATTTTAAGTTTAGCAGACTCAAAGGAGAGTTGTTTGAACTTATTTATTCAAGTATTTACATCATATTATGTTGGTAAAACTTTAAATGTTAAGTTTTAACGCATGCGCGTTACATTAAATAATGCAATAACTTAACTTGATCAATTCTGCCAACCTTAAATTTTAAGTATCTAATCTTTTATTCAAACTGAAGTTATTGCAACTAATCTTATTAAGTTGTAACTGCTGTTGAGTTCAATGAGCATGATTACATTTGTCCAGACAGCTAAAACCTCCAGTGACTTTTTACAGTGTATTAATTAGTTGGTTTTTCTATTTAAAAGTAGGGATGTCCCGATACCGATATTGATATTGGAATATCGACCCTCAAAAAACAATATCGGATTATATCGGACTGCATCAAAAATCTCCAATATCAGCAAGTCTGTATTATAAGTAGGAATTGTAGTCATCCTTTTAGTTAACCAACTATAATTTGTTTTCTGCTCGTTATGTTTATTTTGTTTGCACTATTTTTTGTGGACACTAAGAGCAGTGATCTCAGTCTTTTGGGCGGTGTGTGTGAAACTTTGAACACTCAACTTGAAGTAGTTGGTCAATGAACAATATTGTGTTCATTTTTTCTCATGTCTTTTTCTTATGTATTATATCGGATTGATATCGGTATCGGTCAATACTTAAGGCTGCAATATCGGTATTGGAAGTGAAAAAGTTGTATTGGGACATCCCTATTTAAATGCAACTATCACTGTAATTATTACTATTATTAGGTCAGTTTTGTACAAGACGACTTCTCTGGAGCGGCGGGGGATGGGGTGATCACGTGTACAACAAAACACAATAAAGTGCATAACATAAAATATCATTCTATTATTTATTGTGCACCTAATTCTATTACTGTCACTAATATAAATAACTAGATTGGTTTTCAAAATAAAACACCCTGCAGATCAGTGTAGTGTTTTTTTAATTATTATTTCTGTATGGCCCCATAGACCGAACGATCTCTGGACTGGTCCTGGCCCCTGTCCTAGTCCTGGCCCCAGTGGTTTGGGACCCCTGCTGTAGAGAATGCAACACCTATGTTAATTGCAGTTTTTGTGTTTTAAAACCCCCTTTGATCCTTAGAGAAGTGGACATGAGACCGAAGGAGTCTTTTATTGAAGAACAGTGATGAGCGTGAATGCGGCTTGTCGACACGTTGAGCCTCGTCTTCGTTCCCGGTGCCGTACCGATAATAAAGTAGGGCCTGTATGCCACAGAAAGGTTAACATTATTAGTTGGTAGCAATTATAGCCTGACTGCTCATTCCTTTGGCACATATTCTGGGTAAGAGAGTGGAGCTAATTTGATTGCTGAAAGGTTGTGGCAGCGCTGGTGAGAGACGAGCTGTGAAGGAGACAGAGAGGTGTGAGTGGAAGTGGCAGGTTGCTGTTTACTTCAGACTCCTCGTCAGACAGCGTACATTTGGGGGAGTTTGTCGGCTGCAATTTGGACTTTGACTGACTAAAGTTTGAAGCTGTAAAAGGAAATGATTTAGAATCAATCCGAGCAGGGATTGGACTACATTCAATGCATCCATTATTATTAAGGACAAAATACTTATAATGCAGAATGTGACATGAGAATCAGTATACTGGCCTGATATTGTGTTTTTTACTGATAAATGTGTCAATTTTTACCACCTAATTTTGTCAATACTAGGGGTGTGTATTAGAAAGAATCATTGTGTTATGTATCGTAGTACAGGGGCAGCGATACGATATATTGTGATACTATAAGCAAGATGATATGTTTTAAATAAATTCATTGCAGGAAAACAGTCCCAGCATAAACACTCGATCTGAACCAGAGCTTTTCACTACAGAAATAAAACACTCGTTTTTAAAGTGAGAGCTGAATGAAGACACCAACCAGTGCTATCGTGAGATTTAGTTGTTCTGTTGGAGCGTAGGAGGTAATCACTGCTGCCAACTAGTGGTCGGAGTCTTAAATTCAACACAGAAATAACCCCCCGTCGTTAGTGCTCGCTAGGGATGGACAATAACATCGTTTGCAATATATCGTTGAAAATTCTCCTCAGTAACGATAAGTCTAGTTGGCGTAGTTTTGCATGTGCCCGATTTACGTGCGGAGTGCAAACAATCATGGCAGAAGGCGGACATGAGACTGAGGAGGAGCTTCACTGAACTTCTATCAGGTTACTTTAACATGTTTGGTACTTTGCCAGGATTGATTTGCAGTTGTACTCTGTTGTTTTCCGAAATTTTGCATTGTGGACAGAACCGGACTGGGATCAGCAGGACCCGAACCGAATCCCCCTTTCTGCATTTTCATAAATCGCTCACTGCACTTTTACAACGACTTGGCCTTTAGAAACCGAGGTGTTTCTCAGTTAGACCAGTAAGTGGTGCATAGAAGTCTGTCTCCTCATGGAGTGAAAGATTAATGGCCAGAGGAGAGACTTTTTAAATACAAGGTAGCATAGCGCTGGACAAAAATATATACATATTATAGTCATTTATTGTTATTGCAATAAATACCTGAAATTATCATGATACATCTTTTGGGCCATATCACCCATCCCTAGTGCTCGCATGTAAATTATTACTAAAAAATATTGATGTAGTGCTTTTGAATATTGATATACACATGAAATATCACCTTATTTCAGTGGATCAGTATATACACCCATAATTATTACTAATACAAGTATAGGTTTATTAAGCATTTTCTAAATTACAAATAATTTCTGCTTTTATTGTGAAGGTCCTTCACTTAAGAGGAAGACAAACAAACAAACAAACCTGTTTAATTTATACATTTCTAAGTTAAAGCCCTGAAATAAACCACAGGTAGGTTGAATAGTTAATGTAAACAATCTGTTGATACGTGTAGTCAACCTGTCATTTTTATAAATGTAAAGGTTTTCATTTTTTAAAACATTTCAACATAAATAACAACAGTTCTCCTCTCCACCACTAGTCTGCACTAGGGGTAGAACGACTTGCTATTTTTACAAGTTGACTACCAAGTAATAAAAGTCGCGTCGACTTTGACTAATCGCTGATGACGTCATACATACGGCGTGTACAGGACGGCTTTATAAAACTTGACAGACTTTATTGCAAAAACGTATTTTTATGCCGACAACAAACAGCTGAGAGAGAGAGAGCAGTTGTTTTAGGAGCACTTTGGTTTTAATATCAAGTCTTTAGACTAAAATGCTGATTAGTTTTAGTCACATTTTAGTCAGGTTTATATGCAAAACAGTTTTAACAGATTGTGGTCTATTGTTCGGCCATAATCATAACAAAGACATTCGCTATTTAATGAATAAAATCACTCAAAGCTTGATAGCCGAGCCATTAGCTCGTTAGCTTAGCCGTTAGCACATCGGAGGTTTGAATAGCGCCGCATTTTTAGTAAAACAAGAGATAAAGAAAGCAAAGACTCACCGTTAAGTTGGTTAAATCAGGACAATCGATTGGCAAGGGCATCAAAAGCTGCCAAGAAGTATTCTGTGAGTAAATATCAATTTTAATAGCGCAGCGCCAGACCGGAACACATCAAAGGAAACGGAACAAATCAAAGGAAACCCCTTCAAAATAAAAGTTCACGTGATCAGCGACTAGTCGACCTTTGGTTTAAAAAGTCACTACAGCCCACAAAAGTTGACTAGTCGACTAGTTTGTGCAACCCCTAGTCTGCGCTGTGTCCGTCAGTCTGCCATATTGAAGCTGCAGCAACTAGGAATGTCCCGATACAACTTTTTCACTTCCGATATGATACCGATATTGCAGCCTTCAGTATTGACCGATACCGATATCAATCTGATATAATACATTAGAAAAAGACATAAGAAAAAATGACCAACTGCTTCAATTTGAGTGTTCAGAATTTCATCCACTGCCCAAAAGAATGAGGTCATTGCTCTTAGTGACCATAAAAAACAGTACAAACAAAATAAACATAACTTTAATAACAAGCCGTAAACAAATAATAGTTGGTTCACTAAAAAGATGACTACAGTTCAGGATTTTAATACAGACTGCTGATATCGGAGATTTTTGATGAAGTCCGGTATAATCCGATATCGTATTTTTGGAGCGATATCCGATATTCTGATATCGATATTGGGACATCCCTAGCAGCAACAGCGTCGTCCTGGTGGATGAAGCTGGGTCTCTGCTTCGGTCTCTACTTATTCAAAGGTCTCATGAACTGAAGGAAGATAAAATTATTCAAGCGAGCAAACGAGATGCACCGAAAATCCTCTGGTGATCAGAATCAGACGATGTGAGCGTCCGGCCCGACGCGTTTCTTTCATTTAACATTAATTCTCTAGCAGCAACAGACGCTCACTTCTAGAATCAAACTTCTTATTTTTAAGTTAATCCATAAAACATACTCTGTTAATTATATTTCTCTGAAATAAATCAGCTAAATTAGTTATTGGCAGGTCAGAACTGAACAGAAATTTAAAAATCAGTATTGGTTCTAAAAACTATATACGTTTTTCCTCTCTGTGGGGTTTCTCAGTGCAGCAGCTGGATGAGCATCTGAAAAGGAGGAAGAGGCTGCTGAAGCTGCTAAATGAACTCTATAAAGTTAATTAGACTCTGCATCCAGCGAAGAAACATTTGAAGAGACGTAAACTGGCCTCCCGTTTGACTGATCACCGCTGTGCCTCCGCGTGTTGTTACAGGTTTCTCACGTTCATCTAGACACTTTTAATTGTGTAAATAACGTTAGTAATGACATAATTAACATAAAATCAGACAAATTCTCCTGTCTGGCTGAAATGAGCTGATTATTTCCTGTTGAATATTCACACGTTTATTCTTTTAACCATTAATATGAGCCTTATCTAATTAATAGGTGTCATTTTGTAATTATAGATGTTTATTCTACATTCTTGAAAATGTATTCTTTTATAGTGACGTGAATATCAGAGCTGGCTGTTTCTATAAAGTGGTTTTTAGCTGCAGCCAGAATAAAGCTAAACCTAACCTGAAATCCTTTCTCCTGCTGATGACGCAGAGTTTACCTGGGGAACCCTGGAGGTCTGATGAGGTGTTATTAGTTTATTCATTTGATTTTACAGTCTGAAACCTGCTTTCTGCTGCAGAGCCGGCTTGTTTTTAGTTGTTGGATTTTTGCAGATTCATTTTTATTGTGAAATCTCGTGCATTAAGAGCCAAAGCAGCTGTGGTCCAGCAGCAGCGGACTCTATCTCATTAGATCTGTCAGCGGAGGATTCTGAGGCGTGTTTGTTTGAACCTTATTGAACTGAAGGAACCCCTCTGAGGGCGCTGGGAGCTGTACAGGAAGTCAGCGCCACTCAGGACAACATCAGACCTACAAACACGTCCAGGCAGAAAATAACACTCTGACTTCAACACCAAGAAAACAACATTTTTAAAATGTTTTTGCATTCATTTGGGGGCTACAAGGGTTATAATATATTGTAGATAATTAAGAAAATATCAAATATTAATGTGATAATAATGGAATGTTGAACCTTTTATTCAAACATCCACTTATTTTTTAAAAATTTTCTTTAGTTTTAATAGTTTTCAGTTCCTATTTCATTAGATATAGAGACTAAAACATGTTCTACCAGGTTGGAATAGATTACGGGTCGACCGTGGCCCTCTGAGCAGGAGGCGAGGGTCCAAACCCTGGACATGGTGTCAAAGTGTCCCTGGACAAGATACTGACCCCGAGCAAAATGAAGATGGGTCAAAATCTGAGAAACAATTTCCCTACGGGGATGATTAACGGATAAATGATTATTATCTACCAGTTGATGGTGCAGGAAGAGTTTAAACAATCCGAACTCACTGTCGTCTTGTTTTATAGGCTGATGTAAACGCTGCCAAACTGTTTCTGTTTCCACCTCATTTCCTGTTGCTTACTGATTAATGATGGAGTTGAAGGAACCTCGGTCTAATTCTGCAGGAGGAGCTGAAGACGTGGGTTATAAAAACAGCAAAACGTCTTCTCTAATAGTCGCTGAAGCAGATTATCCGTTTGGGGCTGAAGGTCAGTACATGACCAGTCCTCCTGGTGGTTCTGTTTATCTGTCCGTGTATCTGTCTCCAGTCCCTCGATTACCCGCTGCGCTCGGCGTCAAATCCCCGTCTTATCAGGTCCACAAAATCCCTCCATCGCGCCTCCCTCTCAGAGCAGACAGCTTTTATTCCAGTAATGGACAGATGGACGCCCCGAGAGAGCTGCCTGCTACTTTCTCATCTTGCTAATTCTTTTCATGGGCTTTCTGCAAAGGAAAACAAAACATGGTGCATCTATCTGGAGCTGCTGGGGGGGGCAGGGGTCCACCCGTTTGACCAGACCGGATGCCAGCACCATAAATCTGCACGCAACTCTCCATTGCACATGCACACACACACTGTGATGTGTGTGTGTGAGGAGGTGCCAGCCAGGAGCCCCCGTTAAGAGGCAGGCTGCTCTCTTTGGGGTGGGTGCAGGGTGTTGATTGCAATCTGCGGAGCAGCACCACTGGCAACAAAAAAAGTGAACGTTGACAGAAGGTGCGCACGTGCACGGAGCGCCGTCCTGCCTCCGTTCCAACACACTAACACATTAATCTAAAGAGCCAGGAGGACACAAGCAGGCAGCCATCGCTCCGATTGCGCCGGCGCCTCTTTCATCCCGCTGCCTGGATTTGTTTCCTCGAGACGGAACTCTTTCATCTTGTTTTTGCGGACTGCCGAGAAAGCGTGACGACTTTAAAGTGTCTCTGAAAGAAGAGAGACGCAGCTGACTTCCTAAATAAAAGCAGCCTTTTGACGAGGTTCTTGTTTTTGTGTTTATCCTGGAGATGAAGCTGCTGCTTTGTTGTTCTCGCCCCCCTGAGATCATTTGCATGAATCTGTAAACAGAAACTTAGAGTCTAATTATTGTGACCGTCCTTAACAAGTCTCTGCTGGAGGAATCCAACATGTAGCTCTGGAGGGGTGGACAGACACTCCTGGAGACATCACCCTGTTAGTGACCTGATGTAATCACTACGGAACTGAAGTACTTGTTCTGCAAGGTTTTAAGACAAATGTCCCTTTTTATTTGCTCTTTTCCTCTACAGTCTACTCACTGTAGATCTATAGAGCCATGACATCCATTTGGATCACTTCTCCCCCAGTTTTAAATTGATTTATTTTGTTGTTTAATTTGATATTTTGGATCATTTTATATAAAATGTTGAAAAAAAAAAACAGAAAAAACTAATTCTGTGGGAGAAAAAAAAATCAAGCTCTAAAAAACGAATAAACAGGGATTTAATTGGACTCTTATTATAACTACAGACAGGAAAGGAACCATATATGGACATTTGGAAAATGCAGTGGCGGATCTAGAAAAAAAAGAGGGGGGGGGGCAGCTGCTATTTTAAAGGGGTACATTCTAAAACACTAAGCACTTAACATGGGGCCACATGGTGGCCGGGGGGGTTTGTCAGGGGGGCACGGGCTCCCCTGGCCCCCCTGGCCCCCCCTAGATCCGCCCCTGGGAAAATGTTCTCTTTTGCACTTTTTATTCATTTGAGGCATTTAAGGGAGTATACTATAATTAAATGATTATTATTATTGCAAAAATATGATTTCATTATTCATATTATTCTGATAATGTAAAGTAATAATGTCCTACTTTTTATTCTAACAAGTCCATATTTATTCAAATTTACTATTAAAAAAATATTGTTATTTTTATTAGGGACAAAAATGAGCTCCACCAGCTGGTTGACCTACATCTTAAAGCAGGGGCGTCCAAACTGTTCAACGCGAGGGCCGAAATCATCAAGTGTCAAGTCCTCCAGGGCCACAAAAGTTAGAATATTTCTTAAACAAGCAAAATATATTTTGTTCTGCCCAAAAATTCATTATAAATGCAACATTTTAATGAACAGTCTTTGTCAATACGACACAGGGATCTCTTATGTTTGACTCAATAATAAAAAGCATCAGATTGACTGGATCTGATTGGTCGACTGTTTTTAGGTTTCTACATTTAGTTCCATCCTCAGCAACCAGACCAGGATCTGGGTCTTTCTCCAGTCCTGTTGCTGGATTTAGTCAGGCTTTATGAACAGAGCTCACAAGTCTGCGTTTTGGTAAAAGTCAGTGAGGATCTGTGGTTCTTTTTACCAGGAAATAAAGTCGGAAATCTCAATATCTCTTGAATTGTCTAAAAAAATTGAATATTTTGATTGAATGTAAAATTTTGCATTTAAAAAGATTTTAATTTACTTGGATTTTTTGTTTGTTGGGTCTCATGTTAGTAAAAATCTAAAAAAAAAAATGTCATAAAGTGTCTCTGCATTAAAATCCTGCAGAAAAACTAAATTATATAACTTTTAAAATGCAGCTGAGGGCCACACAACATCACTCCGAGGGCCGCACTTTGGACACGCCTGTGTTAAAGGGTTCAACTTGAGATATTACTGTAAAAAATATGTTACAAAAGAGAAAAACCTCATTATAATTCAAACAACACTCTAAGAAGAGTTAAATGATGAGATTCCAGTATTTCAGTGAGTGTCCCATAAAAACAGCCACTGGTTTTATTGAAGTCAACTGGAAATCAAGTGTTTCCAACTTGTAAACGGAACATTTCTTGGTCTTTCATTTAAAAGGTGATTGTTTAGGACTTGTATTGGAGAGAACATCCTCGACCGACCCAGTCCAGAGCAGATTGATGACTAATGGAGATACTCTCTGGTTTAAACCACAGTTCCAGCCTTTAGGCTCGTGTCTATCTTCATTACTCCTAGAATAACCCATCAGATCGTTTTGTTTATTTACTCGCTGTCTTAAACGTGGGATTTGTGTAGTTTCGCTCGGCGTTAGGACTTCCTGTCGTCGTCTTAAAGCTGTGAGTGTTTCTTCCTTCTGGTTTGACCTGCGAACAGAGCTCTCCGCTTCCTTAAACTTTGTACACCGTGTCCCTGACTCAGCCCAAAATTTTATGTAAGTGTTCCATTGTGTGTACGTGAGCGCGCATGAGTTACCTTTGTTATGCGAGCTACCTGACCTCCTCGGTGCGTGCCATGTGGGCTCATGCACAGTTTGGAGTTAGTGTTTGGAGTACACACACACACTAAGGTACACACAGAGGGCCGGTGAGGAGAGGGGGGGTTAGGGTTTAGAGGAGCAGGAATGTTTACCAGGACCCGCCTTCACAGAATCCCTTTTTGTTCTTCAGTGGCTGCTTTTGTGTGCAAGGTCATATTTAAGCAATCTGCCTTTCAGAGGATTTGATTAATGGCAGGACGAGCCGAAGTGCGCGCTCGCTGCACCCTAGCCTCCGCAACAAGGAGCCTCAGACCTTGAACTTGAGAACAATTTTGGAAAGTGAGGACATTTTGTTCTGTCTTCACATCAGCTGAGCGCCTCCTGAGGGTTAAGTCTCAGGGTTAATCAGCTAGTTGTGACGACCAAGCTCCAGGAAGGCCTTATTATTTTAATAAGTAAGGTCTCAAATCTTTCTCTTCTCACTCAGAATGAAGTATTAATGGAATTAAAGTGTGCGCTATTCACATTTAATTATTACTAAGTAGCACCTTTGTGTTTCTGAGCCAGAGGAGGCGGCTAATGAGATAATAATGGGACGGAGCATTCGGTTAAGCAGTGGTAAGCTGTCACGGTCAGCGGCCGACTGCACCTGTGAATCGCTGGAGGAGGAGTCTGTTTCATCAGAATGTGTTACAAAGCAAACGGCACATTTTGATCGTTTTTAAGTGTTTATTGTGATATAATTAGACAAAGAAAGAGACGAGAGATTAGATCTGATACCAGGTGGACGTTAAACAGCATCAACGCCATTAACTTCACTTTTTAGAGCAAAAGTTGCTTTAAATAAATAAAAATTAGACACTGATCTGCAGCAGGGTCTCTCCTGATCTGACTAGCCATGAGTATTGCTCCAAATGACTACTTCCTGTTTATAGAAACTCCTCCCACTTTGAGTGATGTCACTGGTAGGTGTGGTCCTTACGATAACTCGGCTTCAAACGTCCCTTTAGGGTTGAACGGTGTCTGTGGTTACAGAGGGTTGTATGGCTCTATGGAAACAAACTAAAACACTGTATTTACTAAATTTACTTAGTTATGATGTAAAAATGATTTGGTGTTGGAGTATCATCAGGTGCTGTACAGGGGGCCCTTGTTTATTGCGGGAGTTACGTTCTAAAAATAACCCGCAATAGGCGAAACCCGTGAAGTAGTCAGCTTTATTTACAGATGTTTTAATGTGAAGAACTTGGAGTGTGTGTTAATGTTCAGCTCCTACCACAACAAACTGTAACTCAATGTTAGTAAAATTAGCTCATTTTTGTGTTTGCTAATATTAGCAGTGGCAGCCATCTTGAATTGTGTTGACTAAAAGGCTGTGTCCGGATTCAGGGGTAGGATTACGCAACAGTAGCAGAAAAAACCAGAGAGCAATACGGATTTAAATGTCAGTTTTTCAAAAGATTGCGATAAAAATGATAAAAATGATAAAAAGCTTGTGTTTAGGAATTTTTTTGCTTATTTTTATATGACGTTTAATGATAAAAGTTTCCACAAATGAGGTTGAATGTTTTATTTTTCATGTAATTTAAGACAAGAAATCAATGTAAGCTAGCTTGAATGTTTTTAATGGAATTTTAGGAAATAAATCACCATAAAAGAGCTTAGAGTGTTTCTTTAGATCCATTTAATTAGCTTTAGCCTGTCTGTCGGCGCTGTCACAGTTGCTAGGTGACTGGACTGAGGGGCGGGGATAAGTATGAGGCTAGACCGTCTGAATTCAGAGCCGTTTATTTCCGGTCTTAGCGGTCGAGCAAGGACCCATCCTAGGTAGACCAGCAAGTCCACGTCCTCGTTAGGGATGGGAATCGGTATTGGTTTTTCGATAATATATGATTTAATATGGCATTAAAATGGAATATTGGTAAATATCGGTATCGGTTTTTGTAATGATGACACTTTACATACCGTGAACATGTTATACATCAAACTGTTCGGCTACTTCTCCTCTCTCCCAAAATGTCAAAATATAACAAATCTGATGTATAGTTTTTGAGATATTTTTATTTATTTGGCACACCTTGCATTAAATACTGTCTTTTTTTCAATGAGGGCTAGCCCGCTTATATCGGTATCGGAAATTAAGAGTTAGACAATATCGGATATCGGTAAAAAAGCCAATATCGGGCCTCCCTAGTCCTCGTAAGCATCCTACCCCTGAATCCGGACACAGCCAGCGTGAATGTGGACTGGGTCACGTTAATGACTTCACCTGAACTTTATGACTCAGTGACAGATCCACTCACTGATCTAAGGTTGTGTTAGCTCAGGTCCAGATGAATTGGCGAACAGGTGACGTTGTATCGGACTCCTTTGAAGTGACAGTGGTGTTGCGTTTAAGACAAGGTAACCCTTAGCATGCCTGTTACTGGGCGTAGCAGCACACTGCTGACAGATGAACTCTGGGAAATAGAGTTCCTCAAAGAGATGGACGGATCATGTGGCGCTGGAACAATGGAGAGACAGTAAGCGTTGGAGGAGGGAGTCTTTACCAAGCTACGTTGCTTTTATACAAAAAAAAAGGGGGAGAAAAAAACCTGGGAGGACATGTGACGGATGAGGTTTGCACAACAAATGACGCGGAAACAATAGGCAATTATTTGCAATTCAAACACCGAAAAGGACTTCATTATGAACTGGCCTTAGACACGGCGTCGCTCAGAGCTCTGCTGCTGAATCACACCAAGACGCCGTGCCTTCAAAACACCATGAAATCATCTGTGCTCACTGTCGGGCTTCAATGGGCTCCAGGTGAAGTGAAAGGACTTAACATTCCATTTAAAAATACCAGGAACATATTTAAGATTGATGAGAAACATGAAGGTGTTCTTCTTCCTTCACTTAAAGGAGAAGTTTTACTTTATTAATACAACCTTTAAGGGCTCTGAGAGGTTCAACTACAGTGTCCCTATTGTGAGGAACTTAGAGCGCTGCTCATCAACATTTCTGACATAAGGGTTTTGTTCTGGTCAAAAACTATTCAATCATGTGGGAATCGCTGCTATTTCAGAAGTATGGTATGTGTGAAACTCTATTATTTTTCTCCTCTGACATGTGCTGTGATGGGGTGGGGGAGGGGAAGGACATGTTTTTAAACTCATAAATTTAAAGTTTCAACTATTCAGTGTTGTTTTGGTTTATTAAAAGGATTTTAGTTTGATGTTTATCTTTTATTTTTTAACTTCCTTTTTTATCCTTTTAGTTTTTTACTTTACATTTAAAACATTTGTTCTTTATAACTTTTATTTATCTTTCATTTTAAAAAATGTATGAGTTGGTATTTAATTTACTTTATTAAACCTTAGAACTTTTTAACATTTCAGTTTGTTTTTTATTTTATTTTATTTAGTGATATAGTTTGTACATTTGTACCTTTTAACCTAAATGTCAGTCATTTTTCTTTAATAAAATGTATTTATTTATTTTTGTTGATTATTTTAAACATTTGTAATTTTTAACCTTTAAATATATTTTTTAGTTCTTGGAATTGATTTTATATTCAATTAAGTTTAATCTTATGAGCATTTGTACTTTTAGCTTTTAAATTTCAGCGATTTTTATTTAAAAGATATTTTTCCTTTGAACATTTTTTATTTGAAAAAAAAAAAAACTATTTTCTATCTCTTACTCTTTTCTTTCTCTATGAAACATTTTGGTAAAAGTTTTAGATTCAGGCTGCAAATCAAAACTTTAATCATAAACAGTCACTTTGGTTAAATGCTTGAACTTTTGAAACTTTTTAAAAATGTTTTTACTTTTTAAAATTTTAAAGACTCTGAGGGTGAATTTCTTCAAACCAGTGGCTCAGAGTGAATGAATGAAATAACCCAACATGACCCCTAACAGCTGTTTCAGTGTTAATATCTAGAAAACCTCAGTAATTCTGACCAACCTGATGTTTCTACTTTTTATTTGTTCTATAAACTACAGTTGTCGTGAAGTAGCATCATTAGACACTGAATACTGATAGTCAGATTTAAAGCTTTACATGAAAATGTGTCTCTTTTAAAGTTTTAACATTTATGACCTCAACATGTTTTAATTTGCTGCAAAAAGCAAAAAGTTGATCAAACTTTATCAGGGATGGTTGATGATTTACTAACAACTCAATCAGTTCAAACTGTTGAAAATCCAGTCAGTAAATTGAGCTCATCTTTAGTAAATCTGACACTTTTCAGCCATATTTAGTTCATATATATATATATATATATATATATATATATATATATATATATATATATATATATATATATATATATATATTTAGGGCATGAGAACATATCAGTATCTCTTATTAAGCAGGTGAAACACATTATTTTAGAACCACTCTTTTACGTATATATTTTCTTTGTCTCTTCAAACAGGTGTTATACCAAATGATTTTAAAATAGCTAAGGTTTCCTTCCCCCCTGCTTAAATCAGGAGATCCCTCCATAGACCCATATCTATTTCACCTTGTTTTTCAAAATTTTTTAGAAAAAATTGTTTTTAATAGAAGTATTTATCATTTAGAGACCAATACAATTCTTAATGACTACCAATATGGTTTTCGTAAAAATCATTCCGCCTACATGGCTTTACTTAACCTGACCAACAAAGTTTCAACTGCCCTGGAAAATAATGAATTCACTTGTAATATTTTTTTAGACTTTTCTAAAGCATTTGACACTGTCAGTCATAAAATACTTTTATATAAGTTACACAAATATGGTTTTAGAAATACTAGTTACAAATGGTTATCCAATTACGTTTCTAACAGAACTCAATATGTTTCTGTTAAAGGGTTCCCTTCTAACAGAGCTAAACTTCATTGTGGGGTTCCACAAGGTTCTATTTTGGGTCCTTTGTTGTTCCTTATTTATATAAACGATATACTTAATGTCTCTGACATGCTATCTCCTATTATGTTTGCAGACGACTTTAGTTATGTCACACTCAAATTTTGATACATTGGTTGAGAAAGTCAATTATGGCTTAACAGCAGGGCCGGATCTAGCCAGCCCCACTAAGGGGGGCAGGTAGAACATCAGGGGGGGCCAGTCTGGACATGCTAAGAATTTTTTGGTCATCACACCCCCCAATCCCTTAAATGCATCGAAAATTACACCATCATCATATCAGTTCCTCTATCCACATATTAATTTTCATATTTGATCCCTCTGCATTTACCCGGGCTTGGGACGGAACAAGTAGGAGACTGGCTGATGCCCTGTTGAGGCTGCACTCATTGGTTTCTGTTTTGTTTCTGTTTTGTTCTTTTGTGTGTTTTTTGTTTTGGTTTCTTTTTTCTTTTTGTGTTTTTGTTCTTTTTTGTGTGTTTTTTGTTCTTTTTGTGTTTTGTTTTTTGTTCTTTTTGTGTTTTTTGTTTTGGTTTCTTTTTTCTTTTTGTGTTTTTTTTCTTTTTTGTGTGTTTTTTGTTCTTTTTGTGTTTTGTTTTTTGTTCTTTTTGTGTTTTTTGTTCTTTTTGTGTTTTTGTTCTTTTTTCTGTTTTTTGTTTCTCTTTCTTTCTGTGTTATTCATCAGTAGCTACTTTGAATGAGGACAAATGAAGAGAATGCTCACTCTGACCATTTTTCACTGAAATATTTTTGAAATTTGTTATTTCTGCATGCAATCACATTTGGGGGGGCAGTCATGGAATTTGGGGGGGGCAATGCCCCCCCTTGCCCATGCCTACATCCGGCCTCGCTTAACTGCCTACAGTAGATGGTTCAAACTGAATAAATTATCTTTAAATATTAAAAAATTTCATTTTATTATCTTTAGTGGGAGAAAGCCATACAATAAAGGTGTAAAACAAATTAAAACTGAATCTTATGAACTGCCACAGATATCATCAGTAACATTCTTGGGAGTTATTGTTGATGAGAAATTAAACTGGAAAATGCCTGTTGATCACGTTAGTAAAAAGATCTATAAGTCAGTGGGTATAATAAGGAGGGTGAGCAATCTTGTTTCTACAAAATGTCTTCAAATACAGTCTTGTGTATCCATATCTACTGTAATATGATCTGGTAGTACCTTCTGTAGTACTCTGGACAAGATTTTACTCCTTCAGAAACGCTTTGTTAGAACAGCTAGATCAGAACCACCAGCACCTTCTGCTCCTTTATTTCAGAAACTCAACATATTGACAAGTGAATATTCTCCAAATATGTGTTTTTATATATAAAATTTGATGTTCTAATGGCAAAATACCAAAGCAGTTTAGTCATTTTTATAAAGCCAACCCCTCCTTTCATTCTCATAATACACGTCAGTTATTGTGTCTTCATCCCCCAAAATATCTTTCTGGCCTATAGGACAAGATTCCATCTGCTATAGAGGTTCAACTCTGTGGAACCGTTTTTCTCATTTGTCCACTCAGTGTTCTGCAGTGGAAGTTTAAAAAAACTGTTAAAAAACATTTAATAAAGGGAGAGTAGAGTCAGTCATTTTACGCATTAAAATGCATTAAAATAATTAAAAAATTAATTTAAAGTCTTGCTTTAGCATCTTGTTTTTAGCTTTTTGTGCTTTTTATTGTAATTTTAATGATGTTTTTATTCTTGCATTACCATTTCTTGTTTGTTTTGGTTATCTGTTTTTAAGGACATCGTTCTTGTACGTTTTATAGTATTGACATTTTATTGTTGGAGGCTCTAAATAAGCGTAATTGGCTTTTGCCCCCTCCTGCACTGTATTTTAAATTCTTTGTCTTATTATTTTTTGTATTTTTATTGTGCAAAAAAATAAAATGAAAAAATAGTAACCAAGCTAAATAACGAATCTAGCAGTAAGTGTTTGGAAATGAAAGCATTCAGAGGAGAGGTGCTGTCAGTGTGGACAGACTGTATAGTGAACCTTTTGCACAAGAAGGCCGTCATAAATCTACAGTGTAGATATCCTATAGCTCCCTGTAATCAACAAGCCAGTAAATTTTTACAGTTAGAAGATGGCTTCAGGGAAATTAGTCCTCATATACACAAAGTCAGCGAGGGAATTATTAACAAGAGCGTTTATGGCAGACGGTATTTAGCAAGAACATGTCCAACCTTTGAAGGTTTAGTGCTTCAAATGTAGTTTTTATGAGAAGGGAGGCATTTTCTGAAATTTGAGAAAAAAAGAACAAAGAGTGACAGAAGAGTTGCTAACCTCGTGGACACATGCTCCCGTCGTGTTGGAACTCAGAGGTCACCGGTTTGATCTCCGCTCCTCCCAGAGCGTGAGTTACACCCGGCTCCCCAGAGCCTCGTAGGAAAAGGAACATTTTCTAAATGTCTCGGCATATAAAAATCAAAACCGCCGTGACAGGAAGGCACCCTCTCAGGCTGTGTGCTCGCTTCAGCTGCCTTTTTCTTTTTTGCTTTTACAACTGCACGCCTTCTCTTTCGGCGCCTTTTTTGGGTCTTTTTCTGACAACCTGTCAAGTCGAGCATGTGGAGCAAAAAGCCGGAGAGAAAAAGCCTGAAGAGAAACCTCTGTTGAGTCGCTGCTCTCCCACTTCCAGCTTCAATTTAACGCCGTCTCATTTTTGCTCTTTATTCTGTCTGCGCAGCTCTCCCGTCGGTGATAAACTTAATGTGGTGAAAAAACAAGCCGCTCGCCTCGTTCTTTGACTCAGCCTGAACCTCTCTCTCTCCAGCTAGGCGATGTCAGCGCTGCTAAGAAGACACAGCAGACATTGTATGAAGACGAGCCCAGCAATGACTTCTGAGGGTGTTAGGGTCTGACTCACATCGCCGGAGGAAGACTGACCTCATTGTCAGTCCTCCATACAAACCAGCTGGGGCTGAAACTTGTGTTACAGGTCACAGTCTGTGCGGATGAAGACGGAGGTTGTTGTTAGACAAGAGGCAGCTCGGAGTGTGAGATTAGAATTTAATTGATTTGCTGAAGCCTGAAACTTAAAAAGTGTCTTGATATTTTCTGGTAGTCGCTGCAAATACTCATAGTTCCCTGAGAGTGCATCACGATTGCATTCTGTGGCCCAGAGTGTGACAGCAGCATAGTGGAATCCCATGACAGGTGCTTTTCACAGCAGCATTCAGTCAGCTGTGTTGGTGTTCTTCATTCAGGATCGTAACAAAAAGGCCTTTGTAGTGTCAGAACGCTGAGGGGGGATCGGGACTAAATCAGTCCGTTTTCTCACAGCACGTCAGGTCTGCCTGTGACCAGCTGTAATAACATGATAATCAGTGGAAGCTACCTTAAACCTTATTGAACAGGAAGGGATAGGTTGGCAGGTTTTCACCCTTGCAGAGTTTAGTCAGTTTAGATGGAGGCTAGCTCTGGTCTTTGCTAGGTATCTGGATTTTGATACAGTCAAACTTCCTCCGTTTTTCCCTGCAATGTACGGTATAACCGGCTGGACTGGGACCATAAATTGGCCTGGCCATTTTCGGTCATGGCTCCCACCATGAGCAGCGTGATGTTCGGTTCGGACAGCTACGTTGTGGGTTGTCCGGGGGGGGAAGCTCACCTGCAGTTCAGCTCTGACCATGCATTTATTTCATGACGTATTGAAACTGATACCGCTGCTAATTTTAAACGCCGGGTGTATACGGTTTCACCATAAAACTGCCCAAACCTCGTCTGTTCTCCTGGGTTCAGTTTGTTTGCTAGGTGTGAACAGTAATCATTCTAGGGTACAGTAGACGCGTTGGAGGAGGCGGTCTCGGTTCGTTTATAGGAGGGGAGCCCAGTCCAGTCCTCGAGAGCTACTATCCTGGAACCTTTAGATGCATCCTGCTCAAACACACCTGAATCAAGTGAATGTATCGTTCCCAGACATCTGCAGAGAATTTATCCATTTGATTCTAGTTCATAGTGTAAACGTGATCCAACCTCCATCCAATACAGCAGCCAGTTTGAGCCACATGCCCTCCCATAGTCAGGTTTGCGTTGCATTCTGAGATGCACACATTAGCTACAGAGTAGCTCCTAGCTAGCTAAAAGACTTTTGGTACGTCTTTTGGTGTCACAGGGCGCGTTCCTGAAGTAGAGCGCCGGTGAGCACTGAGGGAAAGTCACAATATCTCACAGGAACTGAGAACACCAGAAATCAAGAGGCACGAAGTGTTTACTACACTCTGCTGTTTCTCTCAAGTTCTCATCCTGCCAACAACGCCAAATGTAGTGAAACCGGGAAGGCCAAGGTCCCCTTAGCACGCTTGCATACCTTTATTAAATTATATAAATTGTTTTTTCTATTTAATTGGTTTGATAGGAAATGCTGCTTTTTGATAGAAAACATGAATAACTTGATGTTTGTAACTGAACTGATGTTCAGCCCTCAGTAACCTGATGCACATCGGGCCCTGGGCCCTTTCACAGGCTACGTTTATTTTAAAGTAACAGATCGTAAAGCACAGGAATTTGAACCTGTCAGGTCTGTGGGCTAGAAGCAAAACAACAACAAGAACAAAAAACAAAGAAAAATCACATCTGCTTTGTAAATGGGCCACCAGAGGCATGCATTTATTAAAAAACGACAAACAAATACATCTGTCAGCTTCTGTCTTTGTTACATGTTTGAGAGTTGGGCTTCAGCTCTGATGCTGAGCCAAATAACAGAAAACCTGATAACAGGAAGGACCATAATGTCTAAACATTTCAAGTTAAAAGCACTGGCACCACACAAATGTTTTTATTTTTAATAAAATTAAAAAAAGATGTGTATTTTTTAATCTGTACTGCTCAAAAATAAACACATTTTTAGTAAATCTTAGTGGATACATGACCTTTAAAGGGTCTGGGACATTTGTCCTGCTAAAAAAACAAAAGCATCGGATTCCTTTTTCTTTCTTAGTCTGGAAATCCATCATCAACGTCTCTGTTCCTTCAGTGATGCTGGGTTTGGTCCGGTTTTATGAACTAGCTAGTCAGTGAGGGTTTGTGCTTCTAATAGCTTAAAAGAATAAAACCCTTCTCAGTGAAACATGAGTACTTTGTGTTGTTCTTGATCTTTTCCTTTCTAAAAGATTTTCACTTATTGAGGTGTTTGTCCTGATTTTAGTAAAGATCTGAACCTAAACAGTTTTAAAGTGTCTCCAGATCCACATCCTGATGAGATGCGTTTGAGGACTTTGGACCTTCCTGCCATAAAGGCTAATAATTAGTGTTGAGCTGTAACACAAAGTGAAGAATATCCAAATACACTGAAGTTAGAAACACCCTGTAACGTGTTCCTTCTGTTTTATGAGACAAAATAACAAATCCATAAGAAATTTATTTATGAACACTGAATCAACCTCAGACCTGTCATTAAAATGTACATTAGATTATTTATAGTTTACTGTGCTGCAGCTTATTTTACGTGTTGTGTTTAAAAACATATTGTCAGGTCTAACGAGGCTCTATAAAGTGCTCCTTTTATTGTTTGTTTTTCAGAACAAATAAGAAGTCACATCAAGAGAACATTGAATTTATAGATGACAGTTTTGTGACCATCAGATTAGAACGCCGCTCAGGTTGAAAACAACAAGCGTTCAAAATAAACACAATCTAAATATCATGAGAAACGTTCGTTATCAGCCACCGTAAACATAACGCCTGTCCCCTGAAGGCCCACTGTTGGACACTAATGACCACCAATCAGAGGTCAAAGATTTTGTTCCTGCTGTATTCAGGAAGTAGATAAATAAACCACAGCTTCTCATCTGAGAAAACAGCAGCTCTAAAGGAGGAAAACCAGTCCCGTCTGTAAAGTGATGATAAATTAGCCAGTTTAGAGTCAGACTTTCTGTGAGCAGGTTCATTTAGATCAGCGGTTCCCAAACTTTTTTTGCCACTCACCCCCTTCTATGTCTCAGTCGTATTCGCGCACCCCCAATCCCCGGATGGAGACCTTTGACATTTGAACAAATTCCTGGTACCTACGAATCATTAATGTTACAAATTTTTGATACTTTTGAGTGTTTAATAATTAAGTCATATGTAACCGAGGATTACTGTGAGAGTCGCGCGTCCTACGGTCAGTAAATGCCCCTCGTATTTCCATGTGACGCGCTTATCTTGTAAAGACAGCGGGTGTGTATGGGGGAGTGCTGATCAAATGTTTGGAAGTGAGCAGGAGGTTACTACACTGGTTTAAGCTGACGGTTCACTTAACTAACTGCTTTAATTGATGCAAAAATTAGCACCCAGCTCCGTTAGCCATTAGCTCATCGGCGGCAGAAAGTAGCGCTGCATCTTTAGTAAAAACAGAAGAAACAAAGAAAACGACTCACCATGGAGTTGATTAAATAAGGACACACATGGAATCAATCAGCAGAGTTGTTACAAGCTGTCAAGAAGGATTCTTTGAATAAATAATATCCATTTGATGAGGTAAACAGCTCCTCGCAACTTTGCCTCAGAACTAATAGTAAAAGTTATCGCCGTCTTCAAAATAAAGGTCTGTTCGAAAGAGTTCACATGATAGAAAAAAGACTCAGAGTTCATCAATATAGTGTCCCACAGCTCCACACAATAATGGTATAATGTTTATTTACACATTTTTACTGAGTGGGGGAAAAAAAACACTGTAAATGTGTAATTATTTCACATTTCCGCCATTACAGTTTTCATCTTGTGCACCCCCTAGTGGCTGCTCGCGCACCCCCAGGGGTACGCACACCACATTTTGGGAATCCCTGATCTAGATGATGGGTGAAACCTGCTCTGTGTCCTCACCTATTCCTGATTTCAGCTCTAAATTACCGTCAAATGACCCGAGACCCCAGACTTCACCCTGACCTTTTACCCCCTGAGAACCAATAGTCTGTAGCGTTTTTAATTTTTTTTGAATAATCCTAAAACAGCTGGCAAAGACAGTTTGACTCAAACAGAATGAAAAACTGCATTTGTTGGAGATTATTTTCAGCAAAGGATTAAAACATATTTAGTGCCCCGCTAAGTCTGGATGCTTGTGTGTGTGTGTGTGTGTGTGTGTGTGTGTGTGTGTGTGTGTGTGTGTGTGTGTGTGTGTGTGCGTGCGTGTGCACTGTGTAAGGTATGTTAGAGTTGTGTTAATAAAACGAGACGTCGTCATTGATTTGTATAAATGAGACACCTTCGGTTTGTCTCCTGATAAAGAATCACGTGTTTTATTTATTGCTGATCAGTTATTATCTATTATTTATTTGTCAGGTTTTTTTTTTAATGTAGTGATTTTTTTCTGTGGACATATCCCAGAATCCTCAGCAGCAGAACAATCCTTCAGCTTCGTCTGCTTTTGACACGTTTGCACAACATTTTATTTTTTCTGTCTGCATTGAGATGCTTCTGTCTACAAAAACAGATGATGTCATTCAGTCTGATGAATTATATGAATCCAGTATTCTGCAGAATAATCCACGGATTCTTCCAGTCCTCTGATTTAAGCCTGGTTTAAACCTTTGAATGATTCACGGAGTCGTTACGATCAGTTTGTTCCTCGAACTCAAAAGTTTTTGTTGCTGCTGTTTTTCCTGTTGCTGTGATGGATGAGAGCCTCAAAATATAATTCAAGGTCCTTTGTGACGATCTAGTCAGAAATGTAAACAAAAAGCAAACCGTTGCTCTGCGACTACAGTCTGCAGGTAGAAGCATTTCTAGAGGTTTTTTCTTAAACTTCTGCACAAAATGCTGTCACCTCATAAACGGTTCTTTTTTTTACACACCAGTGTGACATCACACTGCATTTAACCACAGATTATATTATAATTTATATGAATATTTTCACGGGCGATACAGAAGCCTGGTTGTGTGTGTGTGTGTGTGTGTGTGTGTAACAAAGTGCGCCTGCTTTTAGTCGAGGGTTGTTGTGAGAAGCGCGTTCTTTGTTTTCCCGTTCCCATCCCTGATGTGACGTTACATGTTTGGTTAAATCCTTGATGGAGCTTGAACAAACTCAGACTTTATCCTGACACTTTGGGACTAAACTGCAACAAAACAATCTGCATGACAGTCGCACAACTGTGTCCCTTTGCAGCTACATTGTGTAACGACGTCAGAAAACCTCTACGGCTTAGTGCATGAGACGCGCACGCTCACTCAGACACTGATTGGTTGAAACAAGCTAAACAAACAGTCTACATATAGAGTTCAGTGTGACAGTGTTGAGCTAGAGTTCTGATCTGCAGCAGGGTCTCTCCTGGACTGACTAACCATCAGTAATGCTCCAGTCAGAAACTTCCTGTTTCTAGAGACTGTTTTGAGTGATGTCACTAGTGGGTGTGGTCATACTGTAGAATAACGACCCAAACGTCCCTTTAAAGCTCAGTGAGATCAGCTCAAAAACCTAAAAACGACCTTCTAAAGCTCAAAGAAGAGTCTCAGTTTACACTAAATCATCGTTTGAGTCCACTGCTGAACTGATGGATCCTTCCAGTACCTGGTAGGAAACCAGCAAGTCCGTTTGCAGCCTGAAGGCCTCCTGTTCCTCCACGTCAGGGCTGGACTTCAAACCTGGCAACCCTGGAGGATAATTCATGGTAACACGGCAAATTTAATTTGATGCACCTTAACGCTCACAAGCTTTTCCATCTGGCTCTCACCCAGCGCCACGCTGGGCACACACTCAGTTAAAGTGCACGTGGGCTGCAAGATCAGTGGAGGTGGCAGACCCAGCTGTGCATTGTGGGAGCTGGGTGAGGGTGGGGGTGCTCAGCTCTCCTCAGTGTGCCATCGAGTCACTCTGAGTTAGATGTTCAGCTTGCTGAAGACACACACACACCATTAGAACTGCTGCGATGAACTTCCTGTCGCTCCTGTTTCCATTGAATGAACTTTGACCCTGGTTCGTCTCTCCCTCTCTTCTTTCACCGTAGCGCAGGTTTCATTTTCTCCCAGCATCTTGTCTTTATTCCTCTCATTTTGTGTCACTCGTCTTTTCTCTCCGTTTTGTTTCATCAGATCACTTCTCGTTTTGCCTCTTATATTTTTGTGCTCTCATAAAGGCCCTCTGTGATTTTTGTGCGCTGCCTTTTTTTTATTTTGACATCTCCTCTGAATGGAATTCGCTCTCCGTCGCTGCTGGTTCACATCTTGAATCCGGAGGAATAAAGAAATCAGTCTGCAGCTCCTTGAAGGATCTCTTCAATTGTTTCATTTCATTTCTGCCAAGAGGCTCTTATAACCAGCAACTTTTTTATCCTGGCAGATTTTCCGACACCCACCTTCAGAATAATCGTGTGCGTGTCTAGACACACACACACACACACACACACACATGGAGTGTGTTGTTGCAGCGGCAGCTATAGATATTTTTCTCTCAGACTTAATTGAGGCGTAGGCAGGAGGTTTTTCTTGCTGCATATTTCCTCTTTGTTGGTTTCTTTAGGGGTCTGGAGGTTTTAGAATATTTTAGTACTGCCTATGTACAGATTTGCTGCTGCTGTGGTCAGAACATTTGAACATCTAGACCTCTATAGTGGAAACGCACCCTGTTGCAGCTGCTGCTCGCAAAACAACCACAGAAACATGTGATCGCATCATTTGGTTCATTGATTTAAAAAAAAAAATCTGTGTTTGTGTTTAAAAGTTACAGGTAATCAGCTGATATTTATCACTTCCTACGTAACCAGGTGCAAAAACAAGATGCTGTTTAACAGGTTGCTAATTGTAGAGGAAGCAAAAGATGGAAGGACATTAAAACTTACTGAAACAATATGAAAAAACAATATATTAGGGATGCTCGATAATGGCTTTTTTACCGATATCCGATATTGTCTAACTCTTAATTTCCGATACCGATACCGATATAAACCGATACCGATATAAGCGTGGTATATGGAACTAGAATTGGGACTTTAGTTTTGTACTTGTAACTCAAGTTTTGTACTTGTAACTTACATTTTGTACTTGTAACTTACATTTTGTACTTGTACCTTTTAGTTTTGTATTTGTAACTCAAGTTTTGTACTTGTAAATTTTTAGTTTTGTATTTGTAACCTATGTTTTGTACTTGAAACTTTAAGTTTTGTACTTGTAACTTAGTTCTGTGACTTGTTTGGCATGTAACTCATAGCTTTGTGCGCGTGTAAAACCCTGCAATTTGAACATGTAATTTGAAACTTATATATTTTTTAAATGTGTACAAGTCACAGAACTAAGTTACAAGTACAAAACTGAAAGTTTCAAGTACAAAACATAGGTTACAAATACAAAACAAAAAATTTACAAGCACAAAACTGAAAGTCACAAGTACAAAACACGAGTTACAAGTACAAAACTAAAAGGTACAAGTACAAATCGTAAGTTACAAGTACAAAACTTGAGTTACAAGTACAAAACTAAAGTCCCAATTCTAGTTCCATAGTGGTAACCCTCGTTAAAAAAAGACAAACACAGTATTTAATGCAAGGTGTGCCAAATAAATAAAAATATCTCAAAAACTAAACATCAGATTTGTTATATTTTGACATTTTGGGAGAGAGGAGAAGCAGCCGAACACTTTGATGTATAAAATGTGCACGGTATGTAAAGGTCATGTGTGTCATCATTACAAAAAAACAATACCGATATTTACCGATATTGCTTTTTATGCCGATATCGATCGATATTATCGAAAACCCGATACCGATTCCCATCCATAATATATATAAATATATGTATATAAAATTAAAATAATCACTAGAGGAATGTTTCCTCTTAAAACTCAATCCCCAGTCCGGACATGTGCTGAAGTATCTTTCTGAGATGCTCACCCTCGTAGTCCTCTGATCAGAGAAATACTCATGGCCAGATCAGGAGAGACACTGCTGCAGATTGGAGACAAATCAGTGGTTCATTTTCAAACAACCCTGGCTCAATA
This sequence comes from Callopanchax toddi, assembly GCA_006937965.1. Lineage (NCBI taxonomy): Eukaryota > Metazoa > Chordata > Actinopteri > Cyprinodontiformes > Nothobranchiidae > Callopanchax > Callopanchax toddi. Next base: position 451,944 of record SSNR01000161.1, on the reverse strand, counting down.
AGTCAGAATGCTATTAGCTGTTTTTAAATTTCTGTTTTAACATGAGACTGTTTACCTGACAAACGTCTGAATTTCTACTTTACTTACTGCTGCAGAATGTTTTTCTGCATGAACTTTTAAAATATTTTTGCCAAAATAACCTTGTAAAGGTATAAACTTCTCTTTTGCGTTACCAGACCTTTTTACAGTCTTAAAGGTATGCAAGCGTGCTAAAGGGACCTTGGCCTTCCCGGTTTCACTACATTTGGCGTTGTTGGCAGGATGAGAACTTGAGAGAAACCGAGCAGAGCGTAGTTAAGGGTTAAAGGGTAAATAGAGGTTTTAGTCGAGTATAAGGAAGCTGTAAAGCAACCCGGTTTTCTGTTTTTGGTTTTGAGATCAATTGAGCAGCAGGGGCATAGCTGCAATGAATGAAACAAATTGCATTAAACCACCATGCACCCGCTCCATCAAAACATAATGAAAAATGTGTACTCACACGGACATCCACTTGCACCCGAACCTGCCGTAACAGTAACCCGACAGTTCAATCCAAATTAGCGACCAACTCTGTTCACCTCCAACCATCTGACCTCCACACACACATCCGTCTTTATAAGCTACGCCATCACCCAGAAATGTCAGACAGGTGTACCAATGCATTCAATGACTGCCGGAGATGCGACACTCACCATAACCCCCGGTTACAGATATAAGAATAACACACTTTAATCTGGGACAAAGCATCTATTTCTCCTCACTGAGGCTGTTCAGGAAGCAATCTGCGATGGCTGAGATAAGAATCTTTTATAATTTTGAGAAAAACACTTTAAAATTATGGAGAAATCCTTTAAATTTAGACATAAAGCTGTGATCATGTGGAGGAAATGGTTCTCTCTAATTGCATTTTCATTGCCTAAAATGGATTCTTGTGAATGGTTTCAAACTGTGACTCTAATCTGTAGTTCTGCTCCAGTTAAATGACATGATGAACTCATGCAATTTAAAGATTTTATCTGGCAGTTTAGCAGATTTTGACTCAACAATGAGCCCACTGTGTGAGATAAAGCCCGTAGTAATGGATGAGAGGCTCAGAATCACAACAGATTCTTTTGGAGGTTCAACAAAGAGACGAATGGTGGAAGCAGGCGGGTGAGTGTGGCGGTGGGGGGTCATCAGGGTGGGTGGGCGGAGCTTTGTGTTTGACTGGAGGTAAAAGTCAGTGATGACTCGCTGACCGCTTGACTTTCCCAAAATCTGGACAGATGTGAGGCTCATTACCGTCTGCACCGGAGAGATGAAACTTCAACTCCCAGAAGGCTTTGTGGTGAGAAATATTCAAACAACTGGTTTTAGATGCTTTTCCTCATCAGCTTGCGTTCAATTCTAATGTATTAGACCTGTGTGGAGGGTTTCTTCTGTCTGATGGTAGAGGAGGTCCAGGTCAGAATTTCATTCAGAATTTTAAGCTGTGCATCTGGACAGTGATGTTTTCTGTGAGAGGATCCTATACTGGAGAGATGTTCACTGATCTGCAGAGGCTCTGTCAATCAACTGAGTCAGGCTAGAAGATGAGGAGCAGTGTTTCCTCCAACCACTGCTCCAGCAGGTTTAAAACAGAGGCGTCGTCTTCTAGCTAGCGCTGCAGCCGCTTACAAGTACTACAACCTATCACAACACGCCCTATAGGTCACCGAATGCTTTGGGAATAAACATAAACAACCTGCAAAAACAATAAAAGCATGCTCACATCCTGGGAAGCTGAACGGGACGCAAATCAGTTAGAGAGACTCAACAAATGTCAGTAACGTGGGTAAAATGAGGCTGTTTTATAATAGGTCATATTTGGTTATTTTTGTTTATATATTTTTTAAATGTATTTATTTTATTCAAAAAAATTTAAAAGTAACAGACACAATATACATAAACATAAACAACCTGCTACAACAATAAAAGCTTTCTCACGTCCCGGGAAGCTGAACGGGACACAAATCAGTTAGAGAGACTCAACAAATGTCAGTAATGTGGGTAAAATGGGGCTGTTTTATAATATTTGGTTATTTTTGTTTATATATGTATTTTAATTTATTTGATTCAAAAAATTAAAAAGTAACAGACATATTATACATAAACAATAACAACACAGAGTTGAATGAAACCAGTTTGGACTTTAAACTATTTTCTCCTGGTTCTTAGGCCGTGTTTACACTAATACTGTCATTTATAAGCATTATACAGTATTTTTCTTTATTTATACATGGTCTACACTTTTTTAGTTATTTTGACCATTCAACACAATTTATGTTGAAACCCACAGAGCACACGCTCACACACATTCATACAGATCACACTTTGACACGTGGTGTCAAACCGTCGACCCCTCCTCCCACCGATCCACAGCTCCTGCCAAAGATATTATTTTATTTGAAAAAATATTAATAATATATAAAACGCTTTATATAAAATATTACGTCTCAACATTATTCAGACAAAAAGCTGCAATACCCCACTAAACCACTAGGGGGAACGCTGACCACCTAACAAAATACAGAGAAAGAACAGTTTTTAAATGTCATTATTGAAATGTAACAATGAGCTGACATGAACTAAATAAATATAATATCAGAATATCCAGATAAAAGACGAGCTGTGAGTGAAACTCTGCAGCGAATGGACACAAAACTAAAAGGATAAAACAAATAAATAAAATGGATCAGATCACTGAGGCATATAGAAATGTAAAGTTTAAACCTTTCAGTGTTGTTGGGGCTAATAAAAGAAAACATTCTGTTCTTTTTTATGCATTTCTTATTCATTTATTTTACTTACAAACATTACGTTTGTACTTTTCAAACCAAATAAAACAACTTTTTTCTGTACTTCTATACTCTTTCTATACTTTTCTATAAGAATTTGAAATGTTTTTGTAAATGTTTTTATTTCAAGCTGCTGTAGGAACATTCAGCGAGTCAGAACACCGGTCCAGTGTTTATCTGTCTGACAGATTCAGCTCAGTCTGACACAACTAATACAAAATTTAACTAAAATCAAAATAAAAACCTCCTTCAGTCAACATGAAGCTTCTATTAAATAAATCTCTGCTGCAGGTTGAAGTCTCTCTGAGTGATTTGAGCAGCAGCAGCTGATAGCTCTGTTAGCTTAGCATCCTCAGCAGGAGGGTGAACTCTACATGTTAGCTGCCACCTATACGTGTGAACAAGCAGCCGGTTTAAAGCCAAAGAAATCCCAGATAGGAGACTTTGGTTTTTCGGTAACTAGTTCCTCCGTTTTTGGACTTTTGAGTTCTAAATTGGTAAACCAGTCTGTAAGTGTTTACATTGCTCCGCCTGCAGACATATCTAAATGTCACCTGCGTGAATAAATCTTGTGATTGGAAAAAAGTTGCATATTTATGGAAGAAATATACTATCATCAGAATTCAACAATTTTTAGACATTGAATTTATAACACTGAAATTTTTTCATGTTCAATTATATGTATGAATTTTTTCTTACTCCAAATTTTCCTGCAAAAATATTCACCTGCAAAAATTCACCTGCAAAAGTGATGACCTTAAATAACCCAAGTAGGACTAGGCGTTCTGTAATGGTCTCTGTTTAGGAGAAAAACTTAATCACTTCACATTTAAACAGCTCTCTTTAGGAGACGCGCCGCTGGCTGGCTAACGGTGTCATGTGATCAAACGAGCGTGATTTGATTGGCTGAGAGCCGCTCGACTCGATCTAGTGCTGATTGCTCAGGCTTGGGTCATTTAAGTTCATCACTTTTGCAGGTGAATCTTTTGCAGGAAAATTTGGAGTAAGAAAAATTCATACATATAATTGAACATGATAAAAATTCAGTGTTATAAATTCAGTGTCTAAAAATAGTTGAATTCTGATTATACTATATATTATTAATATTATTTTTATTATTAATAAATTTATTTCATTCAAAAGAAAAAAAAGAATAAAATACAAATTATCATCAATATTTACAATACAAAATTGAATGAAAAGGGGCAGTAGGAAGAAAAAAAATCTTATATAATCTGCCCCCATTACAAACAAAATTCTTAACAATTATCTACTAAAGTTACAGTATATATAAACTCATTTTTAAATTAACTTCCTGTTTCAATATTTCCAAAATAAACACAGTCACTAACTTAGTTTACACTTTCATAATTTCTCAATAGATTTGATTTGAAGCATTTTTTAAAAGCTTGAACATATATTTTCCATACATATTCCAATCCTAGCTCCAGTGATCTTCGTCCTGTTAGTTTGATGTTCTTCTGGTTTTTCAGTGCAGGAAACAAAAAAAGTTCTGAGCTCCACTGAAGATTCTCCCATTTGTCTATTTGTTGTCAGTTACAATTATCATATGTGATCAATAGATCAGAATAAAAGAGCTGTAAAAACAGATCCATTGTTGTTTTTGTTTTCGGGGATCAACTGATGGAAATCGGCTGTTAAACCATAGCGCTTCTTTTTCCCGTCCACACAGATAAACCATGAGCAGAGTTTTTAAAAAAATGGACCTGTAAAATCATCCAGAGCGTAGACTGGGCCTCGGTTCTATTTCTGAACCTTTGTCTTATAACATTTCACTCCAACGTATGAATATGTCTTTAGTTTCCTTTGAGCTCTGATAAAAACCGTGTTCCTGTTTTATTTTTTCCTGACTAAGGAGTTATCATTTGAGAGCTTTGACAGACTGTAGTAGAGTAAATGAACTGTAGTGTTTTAAAGCTTTCAAATGTTGCCGTTGGGAAATTGCTTGTAAAAGTCTCAGCAGCGCCCCCTACAGTGTGTGTGACTAGTAAACTGTAGACTTTGACAGCTGATTACGATGAAAACGACGTCTCTTCGAGGTAAGCCATAAACACACGGGGACATTTCAGCTGGAACAACCAGAACCTTTTGGGTCAGACTCCATTTTGGTGTTTAACGCCGTTTGAGCTGGGTCTACAGATGATGACCATTAACGGCTTTAAGGTGACCAAACCAAATCACAGCAGACACAGATCAATCTTTGAGGCCGATTTCAGAATCTGACCCGTCCAGATGAGTGAGTTTCTCTGAGTCTTGTGTTCCCGTTTTGGATGTGGTTAATGAGTCGTGGAGGTTTTTGTGGACTAAGGTGTGTCTCAGCGTATCAGCGGCTCTTTGGACCAGTCCACCTTTAGACTGGAAACACAAATTAGGAACAAAACAGTTTGAGGAACAGTCCAAGGATACAGATGGCTATATAACCACAGAGGGGGCTGACTGTGTGTGTGTGTGTGTGTGTGTGGGTGGATGGGTGAGTGAGTGGGGGAGGGGGCTGTAGGCGGAGCCAGCTAACAGAACATTCCTGTATATTAGTGATAATATCATGTAATATTAATGTGAGGAGGCTCCAAGGCTGCTCGCTCAATATTAAGCTTCTGGAGCCAATCTCCTTGTCATTAAATTCCAACACACACACACACACACACACACACAGATGTAAAGAAGCACGTGCACATAAAACACACACACACACACTCATAGGCAAACTGAAAGAGTTTGCCGCACCTTTGATTTGCAAAAGAGGGAAATATTTATGACCGGTTGTTAAAGCCCTCCTGGGTACAGTGATGTGTGTGTTCATGTGTGTGTTTTTATTCGTGCTCGTGTGTGTTCACTGCTATGGCACATATTTTTATTTCAGCACCTCTGCTTTGGGCATCGTGTGTGTGTGTGTGTGTGTGTGTGTGTGTGTGTGTGTATGTGTGTGTGTGTCAGGCTGAAGTGAGGTAAAAGCAGACATATGGTCATGCATGCAGCATGTGTGCATAAAAAAACCTGTGATTCTCTTTATGTGTGTGTGTGTTTTATGTATGTATGCCACAAAGCGAGGCTACTCTAGTCCTCAGCTGCAGCTCTAACCTGACTACAGGTCTCAGGTTTACAGCGTGGGGTATTTCTGTAAAGTGTGTGTGTGTGTGTGTTTCACTCATGTGCAGCTCGGTGTGCACGTGAACCAGGAAACATTCAGCTGTTTCCGCTTCTGAAACTAAAGCCTGGGTCTGACAGGAAACGCCAGCACAATGGAAGCGTCTTGAATCGGGTTGTAGATGTTCGCCCTCAGATTCCACAGATCTGCTCCGACGAGGCCTCAGTGAACCGTTCCAGTCCTCTACAGGTTACAGTCCATCAAAGGCTAGTTTCTCCGTCTGCGTCAGTACGGAGACGCCATTATCCGCTGTCGTGAGGGCTCTCCGACAGTCTCCTAAGGACGGATAGAGTAGAGCTCCCCTTTCTAACTATCCATCGAACGAGAGAGCACATCTCTGATTGGTCGGCTTAACAACCCAAAATCAAAACAAACAGTGGTTCCAAACCATGTGAAAATATTTGAAGTGCATTTCACCATCAGTGTCCCTCAAAGGTTGAACACGAGCTGCATCTTCGCTCGTCCTCTGCCTTGTCCTGTTCAGTGGACGGACGCTGTCTCCTTCACTCCCGTTTCATTCTTTTTAACAACATTGTTTGTTTCTCGACACCAATCCATTCCAGCTCAATAAAAAATTCTCTCTCTGTCGGCCATTACTAAGCTGAAGTAAACAAACTGTGGTCGACCACAGACGTCACTGCAGACCCGCCAGAAAAGTTAAATGCCCCCTACTGTCCTGGTGGGGAATAGCTTCACAACGCAGACGGAGAAGTATAAATCAAAAACGTCTCCGTCAGTACGTGAGTGATGGAGACGTATAAACTAGGGTTAACCCAACTGAGCAGCGTTCTGTAGAGACTGGAGTTATTCAGACTGACGCTCCATTTGGTGTGTGTGTGTGTGTGTGTGTGTGTGGGGGGGGGTATTTATCATTTTTCTTTGCAAGAATTTGTGTTGAACACAAACATCTTGTTCTTTATGTTCGTTGCTTTAAGTGAATCAGTTCTTTTGTCCTTTAAACTGTTAGCAGCATGACTTCATGTGAAAATCATATGATAACAACCCCCACCTCCAATGCACACACACACACACACACACACACACACACACACACACACACACACACACACACACACACACACACACACAGCGCTCATATTTAACACAAACAGAAGGATTTCACTCCCCTGACCTCTGACCTCCTGATCTCCAAATGCCCTCAGCATCCATCAGGCCTCAGACTGCAGCCTTTATGTTTATATATTTATATATTTTTATTGTTTATATGTTTATATTTTTGTTTTGTTCTTATCAAACCATAACACACGTTTATCATAGAGAACACTTAAAGGTGCTCTAGGTAATTTGCAAAACAAATTAGCTTAAAAACATTTGTTTCATGCCTCTTAACAACAGTCTAACATAGTATAGTTATAAATATATTGTGGCCATAAAAAAACAAACAAAAGAAATCAATAAGGTGGTTTCCTCACAGTTCTCTAAAAACGTCAGCCAATCCTATGTTTCGGACCGAAAGCAACTATTGGACAATCCGGCTGTCTGTCTCCTGAAGCGCCTCCCTTCCTCACTGCTTGGATCCTCCATTAATGGAGCGTTTTTCAGCAGAACATCCAGGAAGTGAGAGGAGGACAGAAACAGCTGTTAGCGCTTCGATTATAGGAAAAAATACCAGTCCCAAAAAGAAAAACACCTTTTAAGCTAGCAGGAAACTAAAAACGTAGAAAGAGGAGAAACCAGGGGGAACGTTAGCATAGCGTTTCAACCGCTGGTGTTTAGCACTTTCTTGTTCCTCCTGTTTTCCGTGGGGGAGGCGCGGCATAGGATTATACCCGGTGGGAGGGGTGTGACGTGTTTGTGTAATCGATACCCAGCTTGTTAGAAGATTACTGAGTGCATCTTTAATATTTCTACTGAATGAATATTATTGTTTAGTTTTCAGGTTGTAGTGTGTTCACGTGAGGATGCTGGTTGTTTTATAGAACCAGGCTGTTTCTGGTGAGAGGTAAAGAGAACGTTTGTATTAAATAAAGCTGCAGTGGTTTAGAAATATCTTAGCATGTCTTTAAATGCTAATTAGCATCATGCTAATGACCTTGGAAGTCTTTAATTTGTGACCTTGATCTGCTACTTGAGGCGAGATCTGGACATCACTCAGAAGAGATGGAACCCGTCATGAAGAACTTCCTCCAACTCCTTCCTGCTCACCGACGATATCTGATAAATCACCGCTCTTCTGCTGAGATCACACTCTCTGATAAAAGTGAAATTCAAGCTTTAAAACACTTTCTGCCCCCTGTTAAAGAGCTGGCGGTGTCTCCGTTTGGCTGACAGCGCTGCTGCTTTCCAGCAAAGTCAGGCTGGTGTAAAGTGACAGGCTTCTGACCTCGGAGCTCCACGCAGGGTTACAAGTCAGACACGATTTCCTTACAGACACCAGCATGTTGCTATATTTACATTCATCGCCTCTTGATTCTTATGTGATGAATGCATGTTTGGATTCTGCAGTGATTTCCTACTGAAACCATCCAGACCTGCAACAGACCCGCCAGGAAACGGATTTATGGCCAGAGTCAACGGAAGGGTTTCGATTTACATCCAAAGTCCTTTAGAGAGCGAGTGAAGATAATCAGAGGTTTATGATTTTATAGATCATAAACACATTAAACTGGATCGGTTTAATTTGAAAATAAAAGTCAAACTAAGTGTGGTAAAATCATAAAACCTGGAATTCAGAACAACAAAAGAGAATTAAAAGCTGAAAACAAGCAGCTTTTAATGTTAATGCTTCTAAAAACAGAAGGAAGCAAAACATTCACCATCCTATAAAACGTGTTTAATTTTCTTCTAAATTCTCTTTTTTTCCTAATTTAGTTTTTTCTCTTTTAACTTTTGGACATTTTATGGTTTAACAACTTTTTTCATTAAAAAGTAACTCGTTATATGGTGAACGTTAAAAATTCAAACAACTTATTAGGAAAAATGCCCAAATGTTTATGGAAATTGAGACGTTTCACCCAAAATTACAGTGAAAATCAACAGATCATTCAGTGTTTTAACCCTTTAACTGTCAGATCAACCCATTCAGATTATACACTGTAAAAAGAAAAGGTTGAATCAACTTAATTGAATTGCTTCAGTTGGTAACAAGCAATTGAATTAAGTTGATCCAACTTTAATTACTAGGTACAAATTTATTTGTACAATTTATTTACCAATTGAAGCAATTCAGTTAAGTTGGTTCAACTATTCTCTTTTTTCAGTGTAGTACTTATATCTGATTAATGTATCTAACTGGCAAAAAACCTACAAACATAAAAAACATTCAAAATTAATTTGTGGATGTTTCAATAAAAAGTTCATTACAATAAAATAAATATCAGCGTTTTCACAATATTATTACCTTTATTACATTTGCTTCAATGAGCAAAAAATGTTAAAATATTTTTTTCTTTACATAAACTTAAAGGATTAATGTGCTTAAAAATCTGTAAATCAATAAATCTAAGATATTATAGAGCCTTTGTAAATGAACTACTTCATATAAGTATTCCATATGATAGTAAAGTCTTCCTTTTTCAAAATAAAAGCCTTTCACATAATCTTCAAATTCACACTCGTCGACGGTCAGCAGCTGCCCGGTGCTCCAATTCAATTCAATGTCAATTCAATAAGTTTATTTCCCAAAAAAATTTCATGTACAAACGTCAAATCAAAATACAAAATACCAACCAGAATACAAATCATTTGAGTGAAAAAGGGGGAGGAAGAAGAAAAAATCTTATACCCCTTCAACTGAAGACAAAATAAATGACAAAATGGCCGTGTACGCAAAAAGTAAACAGCTTTCTTTTCTTCACAACAATATCAGAACTAAAACACATCAATCCTCTATCATTAACTCACCAGATCATAGGATTTTAGCATTTTTTCTCTATACATTTTTTTAATTGATCAGTAGTAAAACATTTTTTTAAATCATCATCCAGGTTATTCCATAGTTTTACTCCATATACTGAAATGCACATTTGCTTTAATGTAGTGCGAACAAATATTCATTTAAACTCAGATTTCTTTCTACTTTTTTTCATTATTTGTGATCAAAAATAAAAACTTCTGTAACTTTGCTGGCAGTATTATTTTTATTGTTTTTAGCCTTGAACATAATTAGTAAAGTTTTCTATTTTTAACCAAATCTCTGAATTTTATAATTTTGACTGAACAAACAATCTATTAGTATGTTCTCTTGGATGTACTTTATGTAAAATTCTCAAATCTTTCTTCTGTAACAGAAACAAAGGATTAGTATTTGTTTTATATGTATTGCCCCAAACCTCTATACAATAAGTCAAATATGGAACAATAAATGAGTGATATCATGTCTGAAGTGTTGATGTTTCTACAACACTTTTTACTTTGTTTAAAAGACCAATACTTTTAGAAAGTTTGATATATTTTATGTGAGATTTCCAGTTAAGTTTATGATCCAACACATCTTCTGCTCTTCGGCGCGGTTTAAACTCATTTCCTTCACTTTGACAGAAGTTGTTTTGTGCCTGTTTGGATAAAAGTACACGCCTGACCTTACACTTTGATTTGCCTGAACCTGGAACTTAAAAAAAAAAAGAAGTTTTTAAAAAATATAAAATAAAACAACTTGGTTTTAAAGTCTTTTAAAGTACAAAAATTTAAACAAAATATTAAAATTTGTTGTAAAAACATAGTAAAAAGTATTCCCGTGAGCACTATTTGAAGGGTTAGGTCTGTGTTAGTTCTATTCTCAGCCTAAATACCCGATCAGCACCGTGGAGGTGAGCTGCTGCAGGAAGCAGACATTAGCAGGTATTATTTAATCCTCTAGTTGTTTGCATCAGCTGTTGTTGTTGTTTTGTTTACCTTCACTTCTGTCTAGATTACTAACCGGTTTAATCTGTGTCACTGGGTTGTTGGCTGACCTCATGGAGCTACTTTTAGCTTCGATGGGTCCAAATGAAGTAATAATAGAAAGTTAAACCCATTAGGTGAGCTTTGAGGAGCGGCTGAGGATGTAGATGAAGACCCAGAAGAGCTTTAATTCTGTTTGCTCTGTAAATGCATTCTGGACTCTGTAATTTCTGAATAACAAACTGCTGTTTCACATGTAATCACATCTCACTGCAGTCGGAGACTCTAATCCTCTTAGTTGATTTCAAACGTTGTTATCCAATAAAACCTTTTTGGACCTAAACCATTACCGTAGTTAAACATTCGCTTCTCCTCCCGCTGATGCTTGAAGCGTTTCCAGTGTTCCCTCGTTTTAGTTCAAACGCAGACGTTTTCTCTGTGAGGATGAGTGGACGCCGATGAGTGGACGCCGATGAGTGGACGCCGATGAGTGGACGCTGATGAGTGGATGCTGATGAGAGGACGCTGATGAGTGGACGCTGAGTTATCTTGGGATGGAGAACGTGTGTCTTCTTGTTCACCAGCTCTCCGTTTCCAGTCAGCTAATTGTCCCACATGGGACTCCGTAGACCTGAACAGCCTCTCCTGGGGCTTCTGATCAGATCTCCAGGAGTGTTTCCCTTCAACTGTTCCTGCTGCTAAAGTTGTTGCTCGTTTTGAGGCAGCGTTTGGTTCTGGTTGATGGTTCTGAGTCCTCCCCGTGTGTTCCAGGCTCAGATGTTTACCGCTGACCCAGTGACCCCTCAGTCCTCTACAGCGATGCAGCTCAGCTCCTTTAGCGTCAGCAGTTTTCTGCAGGTGACATCATTTATATGAATTTAGTTTAATTTCCTGACTCTTTATTGGTGAGTGGTGATGTCTGGTAGCTTCCACTGACTGCACTTGTTTTATAATATTCATTTCTTATATTCTTTTTTATAAACTCTCATTGTGTGTTTATTTTGACTACAGACAGGAAGGTAACCATATATGGTCATTAACCCGTTAACCTCAGGAGTGGGCGTTGTTGTTGTTTTCTCAACATCTGGAAGACTTACAGTAATAACTTTTACATTAAACGTTGTTGTTTTGTGTAAAAGACGTCTTGTCTGTGGTGGGATTTGAGATTTACAGAGTTTATTATTAGTCAGTGAAGGCAGCATTCTCAGACAAAGTAAGAACTCATCAGCCAACTAGATTCCACCATCTAAAGGACAAAAATAAACTATTATGTTGATTTGTAGGAGCAGGCGTTCCATGGAGGTTTTTATGGGACCTGTCATTCACTCTTATTATGTCTCAGACTTACATTTGTTCAAAAAATGTTTTTACAAAAATGTACTTTTAGGCATTGCTTATAAAATGATTTGGCTTTTTTCAGATATGACACCATTTCTACTCGCACAAGTTATGTTTTTAGAAGACATTTCACTTCGTTTAAGTTCAAATTTCTAATTTTTCAATATTAAAGGTTCCATATTCATCACTTTCTATCCACTCTGAATCATTTCTTTTATAACAGGTCAAAGCTCTGCGTTGGTCAAACTGACCCTTACTTTAAGGTCAGCTGTTGTTCATCCAACCTCCTGAAGATAAACTTTCCTTTCAAATGGGCGGGGCAGTTGGGGAGCAGAGCTTCTCTAAGCCCCGCCCACCTCTCATCTCATTCATGAGACGTCAGTGGGTCTTCAGGGTCTCAGATGAAGGGAGTAACTCGTTGATCGACCCTCTACAGAGCGGCTGCCGTGCTTTGCTCGTAGCGTCACCATGACCGTTTGCTAACGTTTGTGAGGATGAGCGCTCCCGTGGTTTTTAAAGGACGGGGTGGGCTCAGGTAGCCAAAGGTGCTCTGATTGGCTCTGCCCTCTAGGGCATTGGTTCCCAAAGTTAGGGTCGTGACCCCACTGTGGGTCCTGAAACAACAAATGGGTGTCCTGGGATGAATCTCAAAAACTAAAAGTGAATTTGAAACAGGGTTCCAGCGGGGTCTTGAAAAGTCTTAAAAGCATTGCGTTTATGAATTTAGAAATAATACCTTTAAAAGACTTGAATTTGACTAGAAGGAACCTGTAGGAACCCTGTTTAAATCCTTGCTAATACCATATATTTGCCCAAACTGTTACAAATAGTTGGATAAACATGGTATCATAGTTGTAGATGTTGGTGTAGTCATTATATCCTTGTTTAATTAGTTTATTAGCAGTGTTTGGCTATTTTGCCAGTGATGGTTGGGTCACAAGTCTCTGCCACTGTCATTTTGTGGGTCAGAAGCCAAAAAGTTTGGAAACCACTCCCTTCTTGACATCAGCAGGGGAAAGATTTAGAAACCACCTGTTTTAGCATTAGCTCAAAGCACATTTCCCTAAAATGAGAATCAGGAAGTGAAAAAGGTGAAAATATTTGAACACTTTTGGGTCTCAGACACAGTCTTTGTGACTGATATGACTGTTAGAAGATCTGTAGAAAGTGAATTTTGAATAATATGGGACATATAAGGCTAAATATTTGTGTCCTGTACAAACAGTCTTTCATTCTGATTATAGCTGAGATTATTCTGCAGGTGTTGAAATCCATCACATCAGGTTAAAAAAGTACATTTAAAAGTAATTATATTAAGAAACAGCAAAAAGAGACATAAGAATAGACTTTAATAGGATTAAATATGACATATTAATAATAAAAAGTCTAGATTTTAAACCTGAGCTAAAGTTAATATAACAACTATAGCCTATAATCATGAGTTCTTTTATGTAATCACATCACAGGTTAAGAGTAATAAATGAATAAAATAGTCCCTCTCCATCAGTAGATCCTCCACCAGAGGGCAGTAGACACATCTAGGACAGGTTTGAATGAACGTACTAATCCTGATACTCTGTCTGGTTTATCTAAGGGTAGAAGTGGTTTGATGCTATGAGACAACAGTCTACAGTAGCTTGATCTGTTCAATGAAACAGAAACAGTTCAATCCAGACCCTCGTTCCACTGTCTGTGACCGTTTTATGGACTCTACAGAAAACTGATTTTATTGACTTTTTAAGCACATTAGTTGTGTAGAGAATTAAAAAAACAAGAAAAACATTTCAATCAGATAAACTCCTGTTCAATTCACATGATTTATATTCTAATTAGATTCGTCATCGGGTGGGAGCCGAGGAGGAATCAGGAGCAGAAAACGAATCGAGTCTAACAATAACATTCACATGTTCAATATTACTGTTAATACATTACTGGGAGCTTATTTTTATTATCAACGTTTTTATTTAAAAAGAAATCCAAACGTTACCTTTAAAAGATAAAATCATGGAGTAAAATGTGTCATTTAGAGTAACGAGTGAATTCATCAGGAGGTATAACTTTGATTTACATTTCTATTATGGATGAAATTAAGTTCTAATTGAACTTAATCGCAAAAAGTTCAGCTTTAAATGGTTTTGATGAGCTCTCTGCAGCGCTGTGACGTTTCCTTAGAAAATGAGATGTGCATTATAAATATAATGTATTAATGTTATTAATTAGAACATGGATGCTTCTGAGCTGCAGTCAGGTCAAAGTGTGTTTGTGTGAAACCTTCATCACACTGAGAGGAGCTGCATCACCGTCAAGTCAATCACAACCTGAAGATCTGAGCTGGTCTGGAGTTGATTTATTCATCTTTATTTTCTGGTAATGTTTCATCCTGTTGATGCAGTTTAAAACAAAAGAGAGACTTCACTTAAAGTCTCATTGTCACGTTGTTTCTTTGTGGGTCCAGACTCCTCGTTGTGTTCAGAACGACTCGACTCAAACGTTTTGGATTTTCTTCACTTTCAGTTTCTAAATGAGTTTAATGTGACTCAAGGTTTAAAGCTAGGAGTGTCTGCAGGAACCAGAGTGTTAAACGTCTGCTACCTGCTTCACTCTCATCTCTGTCGGCTGAAAGAACACACACACACACACACACACACACACAGGCACGCATAGACAAGCATGCACGCACGCACACAGACGTGCATAATCACTGGTAAATATAGAGTTTGTCAATCAGTGAGTCAGCGTGATGCCCCAGTAAAAGCTTCCACTGTGTGTTTATGGCGAAGGGGGCGGAGCCTGTGCAGCGGGGGGGTATTCAGTCCAGACCCCTGCAGGATCTCTGCTCCATCACATCCTTTGTGTTTTGACGGCCTCCTTTTCTAAATGTATTATGATATAATGAGATTCTCATTTAACGTGTCAGTGTGTGTGTGTGTGTGTGTGTGTGTGTGTGTGTGTGTGTGTGTCTGTGTGTGTGTGTGAACTTGCACGATGGCACCATCAGCTCGGCGCCGGTGCAGACCCGACTCCTGGGTTCTAGAGTCCAGGCTACGGAGAGTAAATGTAACATTTATGCAGTGACAGCCTGACGCACTCAGAGTCTCCGTTCTGAGTTCATATTAATGGTTACGACTCTCCTCCTCTCAGAATGGCCGTCCTCTTTCTCTTTTTCTTTTTTTTTTGCGATTAAACGGCGGTCTGGATCTTTCAGCCTTAAGTAAGATTTTCACTGACCAACTCACTTCGTCCCTTAACTATAATTTAGTTGTCATGTGGAGTCGTTGTGAGAGTGACAGGTGAGAATGGAGGAGAAAAGGTTTGAGAAAACTATTAATACGAGCCGCTTCACAACCCCCACTAAACCATTCAAGGAGCCGGAGAACGAGTCGCTTCACAGAAAATAGATCCGCAGGTTTTGTTCATCTTTAAAAAACATGTTTAAACATTAAAAGTCACAAGTGATGCAAAGGAAGCAATACAAATGATTAAGAACAACAAATAAATCAGTCGAGACGAGACAGAAGCACGAGTTAGGTGTTGACTTCAGGAAGGTTTCAATAAAAACGTGATTCTTTTTAATGCATTTAAATGAAAATAAGGCTTAACAGCAACTAAACATTTTGCTTTGTGTTGAGGAAACGTCCAGGATCCTCAAGTCCTCTAACAGTCGTCACTAAAACTTTAGGTTTGAGTGAAATAACTCTGTGAAATAACTCTGATCATTTTCTAAGGTGGTCTTGAATTTGAGAGAATTTCAAAAAAGATTTTCCATGAATAGATCAATACATTCACGAGGATTAAATGACATTATTTACCAAATCTACAGACATAAATACATTTCTTTGAGATTAAAGTAAAGACGTTAGTGTGAAGTGGAACTTTTATACAAAAGATTTCACTCATTTATTTAAAAACACAAAAAGGGAAGCAGTGATTCATGTTGGGCCCGTAATTAAATGGAGAAACATAAAAAATATTTAAATGAAAAACAAAGTATTTTAGGATAAAAACGCCTTTAAATCCTAATTCATCAGCTCAGAGTGTTTTAAATGTCGTTAAAGGTAGACACACTTGGTTTTTATTCCTGTGATTTTATTCTGTAAACCTTAGAAAACATCAAGATGTAATAACGCGCTGCTTTAATTAGTTTTTGCTTTTTCTCATTAGTTAAAGCTTTATTTGCTAAATGTAGACATTTATTCTGACTTCATTTATTTGTGTTTTTGCAGATTTTTAACTCAGCTTTATATAAAATATATTTGAGCTTTTATTCTTTTAAAATATTCACATTATTTGTGCAGATTTAAGACTTGTAAACATCAGAGAATATCCACTTATTCTCCCCTCATAAGATATTTATTTATGAGCCTAACAGGCTACCGTAGCGTCTGCAGCAGCAGACAGCTTCATGTTACAGCCCGTCGCTCTGACTTCCTGTTACAACCTGTGCTTCCACCAGACAAAACGAACAGATTTATAATAACAGTCACTGTAGTTACTGGTGAATTCAAAAAACTCATTATAGAAAAAACTAAAGTTCATCAAATTGTCATTAAAAACTCAAACTAAAGTTAAATTAGAGCCGTTTTAATGTATTCCTGTGAATCCATTAGTCAATAAAGAGAATGTTGGTTTAAATGGTAACAAATAGAAACAGGTTTTATATTTTAATAGTTTTCAGATTTTTAGAATTTTATTTAAACATAATTTTTACTCCAGTTACTAAAATGAATGTTATTTGTTGTCTCCTAAATAAAAAAAAAAACCTGCAGCAGTTTGAGTTCACGCTCTAAGATAAAGAACCTTCAGAGAGGAAACCTGCTGCTTTTCAGCTGAGTGTGTGTGTGTGTGTGCATGTGTGTGTGTGTGTGCATGTGTGTGTGTGAGAGAGGCCTTAGCATACGCTGAGCAGGTGTATTGTTAAAAGCACAAAGCTTCACCCAGGACTGGAAGGTCGACAACAAACGATCAGTTAGAAAGAAACGATTAAATTTAGAACGTCAGAAACAGATAAATAATCAGAAAGAGCGTGTGTGTGTGTGTGTGTGTGTGTGTGTGTGTGTGTGTGTGCACTGTGTGTGTGTGTGTGTGTTTGGGAGAACTAGATTAAAATGTATAAAAGGAACACCGAGGCAAATGGAGGGAAAACTAGGTGCTTTTTAAAGTTGTGAACATACTGTGTTCTAATAATGTGTGTGTGTGTGTGTGTGTGTGTGCGCGCATGTGTGTGCGCGCGTGTGTGTGTGTAGATGATCACGCCTAATCTCCTAGAGAATTTACCCACGTGCCCCGGGGTTTGAGCGGGGGCTGGAGTGAGGGGGTGTTAAAAGAGTTCCTGTTTCAACCTTTGAAACTGAAGCAGAATCTGAACAGAACCCGACCCAAACAGGGGGGTTCTGTTCAGCCGTGGCTGTCTTAGTGAACTAAACGAGACGCATGTGAGTCAGACCAGACAGGATGGTGTCCTGGTGGCGCTCTGCTCCAGTGACGGCCTCATGGGCGGCGCTCAAAAGAAAAAGAGCTGATCACCGGGAAAATAATGAGTAAGAAACCTTTCAACCTTTAATGGAAGGAAGGGATTAGTGCAGGATGTGTGAGAAGACAGTTAAAAGATTTTCACCATGAAATCACGAGAACATCAATCAAGTTTTTAGTTTTATTATAGATGTTTATTCTGTGGTTAGTATTTTTTTATTATTTATGATGTTGGACAGTGAAACACAGTCGAGTTAAACCAGACTCAGTGTTTTCTGTTTCCACACCTCAGAGGGACTGTCTTCTCATTTTTACTAACAATGTTTTTATATCTCATCGACATTTAAAGTCCTTTATGAGTTCATCAGCCGGACACGTGGATCCATGTTGGACGCTGTGATTGGTTTTTTGTTCTTTTTGGTTTTTTGTTCTATTTGTGTTTTGTTTTTTGTTTTTTTTTGTGGTTTTTTTTCTTTTTTGGTTTTTTGTTCTTTTTTGTTTTGTTTTTTGTTTTTTTTTTGTGGTTTTTTTTCTTTTTTGGTTTTTTGTTCTTTTGTGTTTTTTGTTTTTTTTTGTTTTTTTTTTTTGTGTTTTTTTTTTTTTTTTTTTTTGTTTTTTTTTTTTTTTTTGTTTTTTTTTTTTTTTTTTTTTTTTTTTTTTTTTTTTTTTTTGTTTTTTTTTTTTTTTTGTTTTTTTTTTTTTTTTTTTTTGTGTTTTTTGTTCTTTTTGTGTTTTGTTTGTTTTTTGTTCTTTTTTGTTTTGTTTTTTGTGTGTTTTTTGTGTTTTTTTTTTCTTTTTTGGTTTTTTGTTCTTTTTGTGTTTTGTTTGTTTTTTGTTCTTTTTTTGTTTTTTGTGTGTTTCTTTTGTTCTTTTTGTGTTTTTTGTTCTTTTTTGTTTTTTGTTCTTTTTTGTGTTTTGTTTGTTTTTTGTTCTTTTTTGTTTTGTTTTTTTGTGTGTTTTTTTGTTCTTTTTTGTGTTTTTTGTTCTTTTTTGTTTTTTTGTTCTTTTGTGTTTTTTTTGTTCTTTTTTGTGTTTTTTGTTCTTTTTTGTTTTTTTGTTCTTTTGTGTGTTTTTTTGTTCTTTTGTGTGTTTTTGTTCTTTTTGTGATTTTTGTTTTTCTTTCTTTCTGTGTCATTCATCAGTAGCTACTTTGAATGAGGACAAACGGAAGAGAGCGCTCACTCTGACCATTTTTCACTGAAATATTTTTGAAATTTGTTATTTCTGCATGCAATCACGTTTGGGGGGGCAGTCATGGAATTGGGGGGGCAATGCCCCCCCCCCCTTGCCCATGCCTACATCCGGCCTCAGGAAGCTGCACGGAGGATGAGCCACCAGCTGGGAACGGGCTCATCTTCGGACTTTTTCCTGTATATTGGACATCTTCACAGAGGATGTAGGGTTTGATCCACCTTTAGGATCTGTCAGGAGGACGACGTCCTGCTCATGTCTTCGTGGATACATTCTGTTATCTTTAGGAAAATCAAACTCGGTGCTTTTTGGAATTCTTTGAGGCAGCTGGAAGATGATGCAGGGATTAAACATGATCACAGCTGCTCCGAGCTGTGGATGTCCCACATCTGCCCCCCCCCCCCCCTTCCACTCTGCTGTCAAAAAAAGAGAAGGAAAGAAAGAAAAACCCACATTTACTCAGTGCTTAGTGAGGACCCTCGATCCTCGCCCCTGGCTTTTAATCACGGGCATTAAGAGCTTTAAAAATATCCATCCCACCCCTCTGTGGGGGAGTGGGGGGGAGGGGCAGCGTGTGACAGAGGGAGGCTGAAAAGCCCCCGTTGGTGGCGTTAGGGTGGCCGAGGTTCCTCCTGCACAAATTGGATTTTCCTTTTCTCCCGTGTGGAGGTGCTGCTGGCTGAGCGTGCTCGCTGCAGATCTGCTTCCATCACCACGCTCGGGGGTGAGGGCGTGAGGGGGGGTCCAGCAGGGTCCAGATGAGACAACACAGAGACGCTGCCTGATGCTGAACATCCAAACGAGCTGTGCTTATCGCTGCACATTTTCTGCACGTGTGCAGCTCGTCTGGCCTCGGCTGTGTCTGTGCGATGAGACTCTGAGTCACCGAGTCTCGTCAGAAATCCGTGTGTTTGTGAGCCGGAGTCAGATTTACAGCTCAGTGACCTCTGAAACGGAGCTTCGCACTAATCGTCCTGCAAATCCAACGCCTGCCTGAGTAAATGAGCGCGTTGGTGTGAGATCCTTAACCCTCCTCCGGTCCAGAGCCAGGTCTGGGCTGCTTCTAAACCCTGCTCAGCACCTGGGCTGTTTTTCCTTTCTAACATTTAGATTTCTGTTTTAATCTGGAGCCAACCGCCAGCCAGGCAGCGTTTCAGTGTGAAAGCATTACAGGAAAGGATGTGACAGCTTTAAGGGACGTGTGATTTCACTACAGCAGGATCTAACTTCATGTAAAGAATGGAGGGAAATCATTTTGGTGCGTTAGAAAAACAGAGACGTGTGATAAAGTTCCCAGGAACGTGTTATAGGGGGAAAATGTCTTTTTCTCGTTGCAGTTCCAGACTTTAATGAGTTATTTAGAGATGACATCAACGTGCAAAATGACAATTTCAAGCGTCTTTTATTTTTAAACAGACGGCTTGTAACCAGAACGTCAGGGATTGGAATTCTTAGAATAAAACCTGACTTGACCCGAGGAACAAAGTTTCTTCCCAGTCGGTTTACAGGAGTTCAGAATTCCTCTTACTAAAAACTAACTACCCCCCACTGGGAGCACCATGATGATTTTTAGATTTAATGAGGTCTCTTTAGCCGTGAGGTTGGTGAAATAATTTTAAGTTATCAGGTGCAGAGCAGGAATTTAATGCATATTTAATTAAAGTCTCCTGTAGTTGTTGGTCTGGAGTAAAATGTTCAAAGCTCACTAATCAGGATCAAACTCCAAACAATGAAGTCCCAGAACATTTTCAGCAGTGAGAGAAAAACCAGCTGGTCTGATGTTTTAAAAGTTAGATTTAAGGGATATGGTTTAAGGGATCTGGTTTAAGGGATCTGGTTTAAGGGATCTGATTTAAGGGATCTGGTTTAAGAGGTCTGATTTAAGGGATCTGGTTTAAGGGATCTGGTTTAAGAGATCTGATTTAAGGGATCTGGTTTAAGAGATCTGATTTAAGGGATCTGGTTTAAGGGATCTGGTTTAAGAGATCTGATTTAAGGGATCTGGTTTAAGAGGTCTGATTTAAGGGATCTGGTTTATGAGATCTGATTTAAGGGATCTGATTTAAGGGATCTCATTTTAGGGATCTGGTTTAAGGGATCTGGTTTAAGGGATCTGATTTAAGACATCTGGTTTAAGGGATCTGATTTAAGGGATCTGGTTTAAGGGATCTGGTTTAAGGGATCTGATTTAAGGGATCTGGTTTAAGGGATCTGGTTTAAGGGATCTGATTTAAGGGATCTGATTTAAGGGATCTGATTTAAGGGATCTGGTTTAAGAGATCTGATTTAAGGGATCTGGTTTAAGAGATCAGATTTAAGGGATCTGGTTTAAGGGATATGATTTAAGGGATCTGGTTTAAGGGATCTGGTTTAAGAGATCTGGTTTAAGGGATCTGGTTTAAGGGATCTGATTTAAGGGATCTGGTTTAAGGGATCTGGTTTAAGGGATCTGATTTAAGGGATCTGATCTAAGGTATCGATCATTTTCAGGTTGGCATGGTGACACTCCACCACATTTCGATTGTTGACCTGCTTTCTATGGTTTTACGTCAGTCGGACTGTAATATGACATCAACTCTTTACAGGACTGTTCATCAGGAGCTGGAGGCGGGCTCAAGGAGGCTGACAACCAATAAAAATGTTGTGAGCTCCCAGCATTAATTTTACTTTTACTCAGGTTAATTTAAGACCAAATTCTGGTGAATAAAGGGTCAAATTGGCAGGAATGACACAAGCTCTTTTCCTGAGTTTCTAACATTATTCCACCAGCTGGTGTTTATGGATCCTGCTCATTAGTAGCTCCTGCTCACAGCTGTGTTGAAAAGACAAACATCAAAGATGAATAAAGAGTGGTCACAAGTTATAACTGTTTTTTAAAGCAGAGTCCATCACAGATATGTCAGCAGAAATGATGAGAAACACCCAGTGATCTACGTAGATAAACTGTCTCCCTACACTGTGATCCTCTGGACGTTTTAAGGATCTGTTCTGATTAAAAACCGTCTCAGATTGAGACTCGGAATCAGCAGAAATATCATCTTAATTGAAGGGTTGAGCCGTGCTCCTCGTGGGAACATGTAAAGAGTCGAGTTTGCGTTTAGAACCATTCGTGTGAATTCTGTGTGTGAAGCAGATTTTGTGTTGTCCCGTTAGCTGGAGCTCACAGTGCGTTTGAGAAGGAGCTGCTGATGGACCTAATGATGTTGTAGTTCTGACTGCTGCAGGACACATCGCTGACTTCAGCTCCGCTAACGAGATTAGATGTCACCCTGTTTGCTTTCTGTCCAAATCCGGATGTTTTCCATTTGGCAGAGTGTCTCAGTTGTGTTGTAGATAATCTTTTTTTGTGTGTGGCTAAATAGTAGAACCATTATGTTTCACTGTATTGGACTAAATGTTCATTTAGATCATCAACCGCCCCCCCTCAGTGGAGGACTGGACTCCGAGGCTCCGCGTGAGGAGATAACGAGGCAGACAAAGATCCTGGTTTCACAGCTCTTTAATGCTAACAACACTCAGCATGTGATTGTTGACTCGTGTGCCACAGCAGCACTACTTCACCACAGTGCTGAGATTTTACACAACAACAAGCACACAAACCTTACAGGGACACATGGTGGTGATACACTGGGAACCGAAAGGCCCCGAAGTCTTCATCTGACCCATCTTCAGCGGGACGCTACGCGAACAAGATGGTGGAACTAATCTGCACTATTTAGGCAGTGAGTGAGTGAGGTAGTTCTCACATCATTAGACTGGTTCATTAAAGTCGATAAATAAAAAAAAAAAAACACAGTTTGGTTTGAAAGCGTCTGGATTGTTAGTGTTGGTAAGAAGGACCTCAGAATGAGACTCTTTAAAAAGATCTCTGCTAACTGTTGACTGGAAAGAGCTCCTGCATGTAAACAATTATCTCCTCAGTGCTAATCATCATTAATTACAGGAAATTACTCGAGCCATAATTATTATCTGTCACCAAGCTGAACAAGTTGCTTGAGGAAAGTTGTTGCTGGTTGCTGAGCCGCCTCCAGAGAACAAGTTAAAGATCTTCTCTCATGCTGATGGGATGTTCTCCCCATGCATGTGTGGGGTTCCTCCGGGTTCCTCCCACAGACCACAACATGCCTGATAGGTGAAGATAGTTACTTTGGATTACAAAAATCTGATAAATAAATAAACATAAGCATATGAGACTGTCGCAAAACTTGGTCTCCTCTGTAATCTGTTGTGAACTCGAGGCCATTTAATGGTCACCGCTGGGGAATGGCGTCCTGCACCAAAACACACGAGCCCTGCTCGAGGACTGGGAAACAAACTTTACTGCATCGT
Source organism: Callopanchax toddi (assembly GCA_006937965.1). NCBI lineage: Eukaryota > Metazoa > Chordata > Actinopteri > Cyprinodontiformes > Nothobranchiidae > Callopanchax > Callopanchax toddi. Next base: position 428,814 of record SSNR01000161.1, on the reverse strand, counting down.
ATCGTAACTTCACAGGTTCTTTTCTTCTGGGGATTCACCACATGATCAGGTTAGCCACAGATGACCGCACATTTCCTGCCCATTAGAGTATGTTACCCAAATTGTAGCAACATATTTGTATTGAAATACAGCAGTTCTGGAGATTTTGTGATGTTAGATTTTGTTTGCACCATAAGTTGCACAACAGGATATCTCAGCCTTCAGAGCTGCAGGGAGCCAAAGCCAACCCCCGTATTTGGTGCATTTGTTGTTTTTTAAAATTAATTTTTGTATATTATAGGTCTGGGTGATATGACCTCATATCAATATCATGATTTATTGAGGAGTTAACCTTGATAACGATTAGGGGTGTGTATTGGCAAAAATCTGTCGACACGATATGTAACACGATACAGGACAGACAATACGATGTATTACTATATAATGCGATACTGTGAGTAAGACCATATATTGTGATTTTTAAAAAATGATTTAAGAGTAGAAAAACTGTCACAGCAGTCTAAAAACTTCAACCTTTTTTATATATAACACATCCAGTTTTATTACTAGATCTAGTTGATCCACTGGAACGAAGAAGGTGAAAACAGCCACCAACTAGCGGCCATACTTTTAATTTTACTACAAAAACTACTGTCATCATTAATGGTTCCATTAAATTTTTAAAAATAAAATAAAAATTGATAATTTGCTTTGATTTTTGATACAGCAAAATATTGCGATACGTGCATCACAATATCGATATATTATCATGACAGAAAATATTGCGATACATTGACGTATCGATATTTTCTTACACCCCTAATAACAATTAATGGACAATAACTACCTGTATGCTCAAAAACTGTAGCAGCATAATTGCTCCATAGACTAAAATTTCCTGCAAACGCAAAGTATAAGTATAGTAAGTAAGTAAGTAAAGTTTATTTCTATAGCACCTTTCACAGAAAAAATCACAAAGTGCTTCACAGAAAACAGAATCAAACATGATAAAACAAATAAAATTCCATCCATCCATCCATTTCCTGTAGCCGCTTAATCCTCCACAGAGGGTCGCGGGGCAGCTGGTGCCTATCTCCAGCGGTCAAGGGGCGAGAGGCGGGGGACACCCTGGACGGGTCGCCAGTCCATCGCAGGGCCAACAAATAAAATTAATAAAACAAACAAAATATCATTACAAATCAAAATCATTAAACAACAACAAGAGAACACAAAAAGAGTTATTTAAAAGCGGTTTTGAATAATTGGGTCTTCAACTGCTTTTTAAAGGAGTCCAGACTGTCTATACAGCGTAAAACTAAAGGAAGGTCATTCCAAAGTCGCGGTGCAACAGACTGGAAGGAGCGATCACCTCGACTTTTAAATCTGGTCCTTGGAACTGTTAGGAGATTCTGGTCTGTGGACCTGAGGACTCAGGTTGGAGCTGTTAGTAGATTCTGGTCTGTGGACCTGAGGACTCGGGTTGGAGCTGTTAGGAGATTCTGGTCTGTGGACCTGAGGACTCGGGTTGGAGCGTAGGTCTTTATCAGTTCAGTAACATAAAGAGGAGCTTGACCATGTAGGGCCCTGAAAGTTAGAGTCAGGATTTTAAAATGAACTCTACATTTAACAGGTAACCAGTCAGAGACCTCAGAATAGGAGTGATGTGATCTTTTCTGTTTGCTCCAGTGAGGAGCCTCGCTGCAGAGTTCTGGACCAGCTGAAGGCCATAAAGGGCTTTTTGGTTCAAACATGTGAAAAGTGTGTTACAGTCATCTAGACGGGAGGAGATAAAAGCATGAAGAACCATTTCCAGTTCAGGTTTTGACACCAACTTTCTCAGTTTGGAAATATTTCTCAGATGATAAAAACAGTTTCTGACCAGCTGTTTTGAGTGACCTTCAAGAGACATTGATTGGTCGAAAATAACACCCAGATTCCTCAGGTTTGACTTTACAGCAGAACTTAAATGTCCAATCTGTTGACTGATCAGAGGGACCATCCTATCAGGGGCAACAATCAGACATTCAGTCTTTTCAGGGTTTAACTGAAGGAAGTGATTTTCTAACCAGTTAGTAGCTGACAGACACTCCAGTAGTTCAGGCAGTTTGTAGAACTCTGAGTCCTTGAAGGAGCAGTACAGCTGAATGTCATCTAAAGGTGGTAGGAGACATTGTGACATCTACTAATGATCTGTCCCAGAGGATGGAGATATAGTAAAAACAGGAGTGGACCCAGAACAGAGCCTTGGGGTACCTCACAGAACAGATCTGTAGTATCTGACATGATGTTGTTTATATGGACACTGAAACTTCTGTTTGAGAGGTACGATAGGATAGGAGGAGAAGTCACATGACTAGCATGTGACACGGACTGGTTGAGTCGTGTCACAGTCTCTTAAAGGGACACGGACACCCGGAACCTACTCGCTTCTTTTCATTTTTTAAAATATCAAACATACAATTATGGGCAAAATGACATCGATTAGAGTTATACAATTCGATATTTGATTATTTTTGATTAATCGCCCAGCCCTAGTATATTTGTTTTGGAACATGCATTAAATTTAAAAAAATACTGAACACTATAGCATTTTTAGCCTTAGCTAATCTGCTGTGTGTGCTCCCCTTGAGTCGTAACATCTGTCAATCACTTCAAATGAAGAGCACCAATCAGAGCTCTCCTCTCTGTTCATAAAACACAACTGGGTTGATGCTGAGAGCATCATGTTTTCATCCTGCAGACCAAAAACAGCACATTCCATATTTATTTCTTGAATTAGTGAGGGGTTAGATGTGACTATATATATATATATATATCATTAAAACAATGAAAATACTAGTAAATGAAAAAGTAATGCTACTTCATTCAGACAGCTGGGTAACCAGTACTGCTGTTGGAAGTTTGTAAAAGTACTTTTGGCACATTTTTAAAATACTGTGATAATTATGATGAGCATGATACATTTCACACAAGATACATATTGTGGTCAGGTGTGTGTGTGTGTGTG
>SSNR01000161.1:407818-415434 GCA_006937965.1 Callopanchax toddi | reverse complement strand
CATAAAAACAGTTGGATCATGCTGTACTGGGCTACACATTAGACACACTGTGAGCAGAATCCACAACAGTAAACATGCAGGAAGGAGAAAGTTCAGCTCCGAGTTTCTGGTCGACGACTTGTCGTGTGACGCTCCGTGTCATTTCTAATCCGAGTCGCCTCATCGTGCCTCTCATTGTCTCCAGACTGGATTATATGTTTTGCTGCATGGAGGTTATAATCAGTGTCAAAGTGCACAGACTTACAGAGAATAATGTTGCATGGAATGATGTTATTTTTACACCAGCCTCTTTGGTAATTGCTGCAGCTAATTGGAGCTGTTTTAGTACAGAGAGTGAAGATCGTAGAGATCAGAGCGTCTGCTGATCACTCACTTCAGTTTTGTAACATTTACTGTGTGTTGTGCACTGACTAAGATAAGTTTGGGTAAGTTTTGTGAATTAAATATCGCAGCATTTAGAAACACTGACCCAAAGGTTCTCTGTTTTTATCCCTGTACCATAAAGCGCTGGTCAACTTCTCCCCAGTCAGAGAAAAGATGACGTTTCCTCTCATTTAAACCACATAAAAAGTGAAAAGACTTCATGCACTCAAAGTAGAACGGCCTGAATGTAAAAGTCTTTTTAGGGTGAGCAGCCCTCTCTGAGCTGCAGCCTGATGCGTCCTGCCGGGGTTCCTCAGAAGCTCAGAGATGCTTTTGCTGTAGCAGAAAAACCTTCCTCTGGACGTTAACCCAGACTCGTGTCCTCACCTCGGCTTTTAACCCTGTAAGACCCAACCCATGAAAAACTACCAGGAAAATTCAGATTATTTGGAACTGGGATGTTTATTAGCCCTTATACACCATGCTGTTTATGAGATATTTTTTGTATCGCATTTGATACATCGGATATGTTTTGAAAATTTTTGCTAAGAACAATGTTAATTTTAGACCAAAAAAAAAAAAACAGTCTATAAACTTTTGAAATTTTAGAACATGTTTTAAAGATCTTGCTCTTTTTTTGTTTTCATATAACGCTTTTTACAGCCTTGCATGAACTTCCATGCATGTTCTGAAGAGTCCGTTCTTCATTTTCATCCCCATCAACTTCTTCCAACTGCTCTATGTCACTTCTATTACCATCCATTATCATGTTTAAGATATTTTCAATGTACATTCTCTTTCTCTCTTCTTCCTCTTGTCTTTTTGACATCTAAAAATAGACATATAGGTAAAAATAGCATAAAAAGTTGTATTTCAGAGAAAGTGTTATTGGGGAAATACTCAAAATGTATTTAAATATGGCATTTCAGTGATTAATTAGATTAATGAAGTCATCAAAATATCATACATTTGTATTTTAATTAGCATTATGTAGAAGAAAGGAGGGTGAACAGTTCATGGACTGTGTGATTGTTGACGCGGCGTCCACGGCACTACTTCAGCTCCTCCTCTGAGCTGAAGAGCGCCTCATCGGAGGAGGAATCCTCTCTGGGAGGTCCGTGTGTGACAGGAGGACCTGCTGTGATCCCTGTCTTTTCCTCTTGGTGGCTCCACCTTCCTCTGAGGCTGATCGGATCGGCGTTCGGTTTTAGAAGTGGTCTGATAGCTTGTCTAGGATAAGAGCTGATCTGAGTGACCAGAACCTGCAGCCTGTGTTAACCCCGCTGCTCCCGTTAGGGTTAATTAGGTATTGATTTGATCAGGACCAGGCAGGTTCTAAGGCCTTTAGTCATGTTAAATTATTAATGCTCCTCCAGCTTGTGTTCATTGGTCACACGAAACCAAACGTTTGTCCTCCGCCCCAATCTGCCCCCCCCCCCCGGCTGCTCTGATTGATTGCACTGCTTCCTTTAGTGTTGACTTCCTTTCTGCAGCTGAAGAAATAGGAGGGTTGGTGTTTCTTGACATGCTTGCATGTGTTTGTGTGCGTCTGCTTTGATTTGACAAGCATACGCTGAAGGAATGTTTGAGCAGCTCTGCTGCTCTCCACACACACCAAAGCAGCAACATCAGGGTTTTCTGATCTGTTTCACAGCAGCACTGCATGGATTTCCCTGAAACCTCTTCATGTTGAGACAATTTAGATCAGCTCTGCAGGAATCAGTGTTTTGGTGATGTTTTCAGGTAAAACCAGGCTGTTAATCAGGATGAACTCATGTGATTCTGGGTTTTTACATAGAAAGCGGCATTTTCTCATGTATTTCTGTGGTTTTTACATGGAAATGTTGTGTTTTACATGAACTAAATGTATTATTACTATTAGAATCTGCACTTGGAGTATGAGTACTAATAAATGCCATTAGATACCTCCTCCTCCTCAGAGTTCACACACCTGCTTGTTGTCGTCTATGAACTCTGATCTTGGTGATGTTTCATCAGGTTTCTTCTGTTGAAACTAACAGACCTCGATCCTCCTCTTGATGGTTCTGATGAGCAGACTCTGGTCACCATCGTTCACACCTCCACATGCTCCTCCTCTAACAGACAGGTGAACATCACGCTGCCTTAAGGTGGTATCAGTTACTTTATTATCCAAAAACACACACATATATACATACTACACATACACAGATCCAGATGCTTTTACACAGAAACAGACTCCAACATGGCTGAAACATACATTTTAAAGACGACTCATTTGGATCAGATCAGCTTCAGCTCTTCCTGCTGGTCTGTTAAACCTCTACGCTGTGAATCCACCTAAAATAACCACTATGGTGCTGTAATTTAACGATAACACTCCATCCCTTATCCTTTCTCTGAGAAACAGATGACACGTCTAGTTAGGATTGTTTACAGTCAACGATCATCAGATCAGACGACCTCCTCCAGCCAGCTGAGAGGCTCCCCATGAACAGGAACAGAAATCACATTCCTCCTTCCCTCCGCTCTGCGCTCGCTAAATAAATCTGATTAAAACCTCCCCAAACTGAAAAACCCATACTACAATGTTGTAAGCTTTGATGTGTGTACCAGATGATACTTTATTGTGTGTGTGTAGTAACTGGCTGCGTCTGGCACAGCATGCTGGGAGATTATTTTTGCAGAATGCTGTTATTCTGACTCACATGTTGAAAGTTTGTCGTTATTGTTTGTCCTCTCTGGTGCACGTGGGTTAGATCAGTGTCATGTGATTCCTTCAGTTTGTGTGTGTTTTTGTGTAGATCTCTTTGTGTTGTGATGTCAGACTGAGGGATACGACCGTATCAGGTGGAGCTTTCAGAGGGTGACGATCCTTCAGTCTGCGTGCAGGGCAAAGGAAGTCCACGTTCAAGTATTCGTGTGCATTTTGCATCACAGCACACTTACAGAATCCTAGATGCCATAAAGCCTCTGAGTGTGTGTGTGTGTGCGTGTAGAGTATAAATGTTTTTGGGCCTGAGTGTGTTCACTAACTGACCTACATTTCTGGAGCTTTTTGCCCGTGGCTCCAGAGGCTCCAGAGAGTTTGTCATCACTTTGTTATCTCATCTAGTCAATCGCATCCCCCCAATCTCATTTGTCCAATCACAGCTTCAGCCTTGTGAGGTGTGTGTGTGTGTGTGTGTGTGTGTGTGTGTGTGTGTGTGTGTGTGTGTGTGTGTGTGTGTGTGTGTGTGTGTGTGTGTGTGTGTGTGTGTGTGTGTGTGTGTGTGTGTGTTGGGTTGACTGTCTTTTTTAGATATGAAAGCATTAACTATGAGGTGCCGTATAGAACTAAATCTATTTTTCACTCACACATACTACTATAAACATGCACACATAGTACTATAAACATGCACACATACTACTATAAACATGCACACATACTATTATAAACATGCACACATACTACTATAAACATGCACACATACTACTATAAACATGCACACATACTATTATAAACATGCACACATACTACTAAAAACATGCACACATACTATTATAAACATGCACACATACTACTAAAAACATGCACACATACTATTATAAACATGCACACATACTACTATAAACATGCACACAGCACACATACTACTATAAACATGCACACATACTATTATAAACATGCACACATACTATTATAAACATGCACACATACTACTATAAACATGCACACATACTACTATAAACATGCACACATACTACTATAAACATGCACACATACTACTATAAACATGCACACATACTACTATAAACATGCACACATACTACTATAAACATGCACACGTACTACTATAAACATGCACACGTACTACTATAAACATGCACACATACTATTATAAACATGCACACATACTACTATAAACATGCACACATACTACTATAAACATGCACACGTACTACTATAAACATGCACACATACTACTATAAACATGCACACATACTACTATAAACATGCACACATACTATTATAAACATGCACACATACTACTATAAACATGCACACATACTATTATAAACATGCACACATACTATTATAAACATGCACACATACTATTATAAACATACACACATACTACTATAAACATAGTTTATGTGTGTTCTTGTAGTAGTATGTGTGTTCTTGTAGTAGTATGTGTGCATTTTTGTAGTAGTATGTGTGCATGTTTATAGTAGTATGTATGCATGTTCATAGTAGTATGTGTGTGCTTGTAGTATTTTTTGTGTGTGCGCACACTTGTAGTAGTGTGTGTGCATGCTTGTAGTAGTGTATGTGTGTGCTTATATTGTTGTATGTGTGAGTGAAAAATAGATTTTGTCCTGTACGGCACCTCATAATTAACCGTCCTATTGACCAAACAGTGTGGGGTCCATGTAACTTTCAGAGCCAATTTTAGTTCTAAAACCCCAAATTCTCCCCCGACTTAAAAGGAAAGCTACATCTCTGCAGCTGGAGACGAGAAAGAAAAAAGGCTTGTGAAAACTCTTTGAAGCTTTAGTTTCTTTTAGTTATCAAAGCTGCCTTTGTAGGCTGCATGAATTTTGCATGTGCAGGTTTAAGGGAATTTGTTATAGATGTGTGTTTTTCCTCCATCATGTGCAGCGTTCTGCAAATTTTAGAGAAGGGAGGAGGACTGGCTCCCCATCAGGACTGGCTCTCAGGCTGGAGGTCCTCTGGGTATTTTAAATGACCTGTGTGTTGAGTTCAGGTGTTCATGAGACTGTCGTACCACAACGGATTTAAAAGAAAACACACATTTGTTCATTTATGAATGACATACAAACAAATCCACAAAAACCACACCTCCCCCACAGCTGCTCATATCCACCAGCAGCATCCAGACACAAACAATCCTCTCTTGGTTTAATAAATACGTTTGAAATATCATTCGTTCATATAGTTTTCTAAACTGAAAAGTGTTTGGATATCATTGCAGATCAATCATACAGGATGAATTCATTCTTGTTTGAGTTCTAAATATTTTAAAGTTAAATTTTCCTCTCTAATGATAATAATGAACCCCCTCCTGTCAGAGAACAGGTGCTTGAGGTTTCCTGTTTTCTTACCTTATACATTTTATGATGTTTAACAAGAAAAATAAACATTAGCTTGTTCCAGAAACCCAACCTGATTTATGATTCTTATGTCTTCATTCTACATCATCGCAGAATGAAAGACTCTGATTCATCTTCTCTCTCTTACAATTATATTGATAAAGTTGGCTTTTACTTAATATAATTGTCTCCAATCTACTCAAAATTCTTGAGTGTAAAAATGTTACACCCAAAAATTTAAGTAAATGATGGTTTTACTTTTTAGAGTGTAGCTGATAGTTTGTCACTGATCTGCAGCATTGTCTCTCCTGATCTGTAGTATTGCTCTGAATGGAGGACTACTTCCTGTTTTTAGGGGCTCCACCCACTTTTATTGATGTCACCAGTGGGTGTGGTCCTTACTGTGGATAAATACCTGATAACGACCCAATCACGTCTCTAACCGCCCAGTTTCTGACTGACTGGTCAACCATTCTGCTTTTACAGCATCAAACCACTGGAATTGTAATCAATCCAGTAAAGTTTTTCAATTTCTTACACCAGTTTTATGTTTTAGGGTCATTTTTTTCATCTAACAAGTACCTTATTATTAGTTGGATTCATTAAACGTCAACACTTAAGAGGAAAAATATGCCAAATTTGATGAATATAAATTATTTTGAGCAATAAAACAGCAACTGAACATTCAATACTTTTTTAGAGGATGGAAATCTGCCTGTAATTCATAAAATTTATATTATTTTTGTTTTTTTGTAAAATTCCTCCCAAACGTTTGAGCCATCTATCATCTTTAACACTTCATCCTCCACTGAGGGTCGCGGGGAGCTGGTGCCTAACTCCAGCGGTCACAGGGCGAGAGGCGGGGGACACCCTGGACTGGTCACCAGTCTGAGGTCACAGGGCGAGAGGCGGGGGACACCCTGGACTGGTCACCAGTCTGCAGTCACAGGGCGAGAGGCGGGGGACACCCTGGACTGGTCACCAGTCTGAGGTCACAGGGCGAGAGGCGGGGGACACCCTGGACTGGTCACCAGTCTGCAGTCACAGGGCGAGAGGCGGGGGACACCCTGGACTGGTCACCAGTCTGCGGTCACAGGGCGAGAGGCAGGGGACACCCTGGACTGGTCACCAGTCTGAGGTCACAGGGCGAGAGGCGGGGGACACCCTGGACTGGTCACCAGTCTGCGGTCACAGGGCGAGAGGCGGGGGACACCCTGGACTGGTCACCAGTCTATCGCAGCCAAAAGTTTCATTTGACTTCCTTTTCCTTCACATTTGAACTTAAAGTCACTGTATTTGATATTTTTTTACATACTTAAAGTATAAAACTTATAACTGTGTCCTATTTGACCCACTGATGATGATGATGTTCAGGAGGAAGTTTCTTCTATCTGTTGTTTTGTGGACTTTTATTTTTCACAGGAAGTTCAGCTGATGCTTTAAGCAGCAACATGGAGTAACTGGATGATTATTTTGGAGCAACACTTCAGTGTTCTGCTCATGAAGACGCTACGTCTTTAACAAACTCTCTGTGTTTTCATGTGGAGGTTAGCTGAAGGCTAGCTCACTTCCTGTCTGTGATTGGTTCAGATGTAATTTCATGTGGTTCCTGCATCAACAAAACTTAATGAAAAAGTATTTTTCTGAAATCATAGATGCATTTTAGACGTTCTGCTTAAATCGTTGTGCTTTGAGTTAAATGGGGTGGATGCTGCTGGAAACCTGCAGCCTCGGGTCTCCCTGATGCGTCCCCTCTGTCTGATGCGTCCCCTCTGTCTGATGCGTCCCCTCCGTCTCTGCCCTCCCCCACCTGACTCCTCCCGTCTCAACACACCCATACAGTCAAACAGGAGCCTTTCTTTTTGGTGCTGAATGATTTTGACATTAAATCATCGCGCTGCTGACTCAGTTGGGTTCTTCACATCTTTACTTCATGAACACTAAGTTCTCACTGCGACCATCAGTCAGTGCGTTCTAACCTCTGGGCTGAAGGACAGTCAAACAGTGGCACTTGTGTCTTCATCCTCCTCCTCATCCTCGCTGCTCTAATGGGGTTTTAATTGTCTCACATCCTTTAGTCGTTACAACAAAACAAAGCTCTTTTTTCTTCTTCAGACTAGAGGAAACAGCAGGTTCAGGGCTGGTTGTTGGTGTGAGGTCAGAGAAATGTCCCTGCA
>SSNR01000161.1:250318-402818 GCA_006937965.1 Callopanchax toddi | reverse complement strand
CAACATCAGGCATTTTTAGAATATTTTGGGCACGCCATTTTCACTCATGCATTAAACTTCCACACGTTGACGGTAAACTAAAGCTGACACGGAGGCTGTGAAACCTCACTTATACACATCCTCATCATTATCAACTCATGGAGGCATGAAAATCTATGTCACGACTTAAATTTAAAGAAAAAGTGAATTCCTCCAGGAGAGAACTCGTTGTTTGGTTCTCCAGTGTTTTTAATGTCCGCCTGGTAGTGAAGAGACTGTATGGCTAAAGGATGAAACCTGTTTATTTGATGACATTAGAAGGAATGTTTCATGTGTCCAGATTACTAAATGAAACCTGTGTGTTTGTCCTGCTGTCATTACGGTAGATATTGATCACAGATAGCAGAAAATCAATTTGATCTTAGATCAAAAGATGAGAAAAGCATGTCATAGCAGGTAATGACAAGTGAATAACTTCTGCAAATACGGTTTTAATAATGCAGGAGCTGAAAGAGTTCTCAGCCAATCAGTGAGTGCTGTAGATCAGAAGTCCCTAACCACCGACAATCCTTGGACCGGTACCGGTCTGTCGGTCATTTGGTACTGGGTCGTCAAAATGATTGAATAAAAAAGTGATGTATTGCTGGTTTCACTCACGTGACCTGGAAGTCGCGCGAAACTCAAATGGGGGGCAGGAAGTGTTTTGTGCCACAACAAAACGCAGCACAATGGATGAAAGCGGCTATACTAAAGCTTTAAATGAGCGGGCACAGACGCGATATTGTAAAAAAAAATCTTCATTTAGGTTATGACCCATATAATTTTTTAGAAATCTGCCTTTATATACAGTCTGGAGGATTTACCCAGCGTTGAAGCAATCGACATAACAAACTATCTCATGCTGCAGACCTCGTTTACACTGCGAACCAAAGCCTGGAAGCTACAGCTATTTTACTTCAGGTTAGGTCGACCGTTTGAGATCCAGAGAAGCTTTAAATGGCTGTCATCTTGATTTTGCACGGGTTAGTTTTGATTTGTGCTACTTTAATTCGTGATTATAATGTTATTGCTAATGCTAACAACCAGTGTGTTTATGTGCTAGGATCTACTAGTAAATCATTTATTATGCCTTTTTAAATCCACATTTCTGGTAGATTTGTTTGATTTTAAGTCATTTCGATACTATTTGCGGCACAATTAAGTTAGGACACATGAAAACAATATCAAACTTGTTTACCTGCCGTTTTTATAGACGTGTTTCTAAGTTAATGTTCAATAAAATACTAACAAAGACCATTTAGTAAACTCTAAACTGTCCGTTTCTGCACCTCTTGTTTTTAACCGGAGATTACTGATCCACTTCTGCCGTCTTCTTTCGTTAAGTTTTTTAAACGAAGTCCTTTGTGGCACACGACTTTCGGGACATGATAAAAACTTTCTCCCGATTAGAGTGGTTGCATCTTGCAACAGCCATAGACCGAACAGAATTTGGGCATTTTGAAGCCGAGTCAACAGCGAAAACAGGGTTCTGTGCAGCGACGGTTACTTCCTGACCCCCATCTGCATTGGGTGACGTCAACGCTACGTCATGTGAAACCCAGCAATTGATGGCGTCTGAAAGATCTGACCCAGACACTGGTGTGTTACGTCACGGTATCAATCCTGCAGCCTGTGATCCCCTGCTGACAAGCTGCTCTGTAACCCTCACTTCCTGCTGCGCTGTGCGGCTCATAAGGACACCTGAGTGACACATGCTACACCGCTAGCACCCAATCTGCCAGCAGCCTCTCCCCTCACCGGATCTCCACTCACCGATCGGTCTGTAGGCGTATTGCTCATAACAAAACGGGTTTGTGCTCCAAAATATGTTTTAGACGGACCAATCACAGCCTCTTTACATCACTAGTTAGCTTAAAAAGCCTTTACTCAAAGCAGGAGGTGAAAAAGATTCAATAAATGTAACTCAGCTCAGACAGTGGGAGCTGTGTTTGGTTGACTGTTTCTTTGCTTTAATGATTCTAGTTTTATGGGGTTTATGCTGCTGCAGGACGTGCCGTATCATAGTAAATAATACATCGTTCAGCTGATGCAAACTAACCAGTTTCGTGTAAATTGTAAAGGAATACAAACAGGTGATATGGAGTTCTGATGCATCTTTTCTGAGCAAGACTTGTTTTAAATACCTGAAATTAGACGCTAGTTTGTCACCAATCCGCAGCAGTGTCTCTCCCAACATGACTAGCCATGAGTATTGCTCCAGTCAGAGGACGACTTCCTGCTTCAGAGACTCCACTTGCTTTTAGTGATGTCACCAGTGGGTGTGGTCTTCACGGTAGATAAATAACGACCTGCCTTTGAGCTTTAATCTGGTTTTATTTCTCTTTCTGCTCAAAGAAACACACTTTGTTGGCTTTGATTCACTCGATCGCATGTAAACACTGTGCTGAAAGCTCACACACACACACACACACACACACACACACACACACACACACACACACACACACACACACACACAGCGTTAACACATTTACAGAAAACAAGCTACACTAAGCTGATTACCTGCATCCAAACACTCTGACTGTTGATCAGAGTAAACAATGTTAATATTGTCCTAATGTTAGCAAACTTTTCCCTATAAGCGTGCACGCACACACACACACACACACACACACACACACACACACACACACACACACACATGGTTGTGAGAGTGAAGGGTCAAGCTATCAGTGGGACTGGAGCTAATTGGTGCTTTCCCAGGGATCTTGTAAGTGGCACAACCACAGGGTTCAAGCACAGCTCACCTGTGACCTTCTCATTACTGCAGCAGAGACTTGATGAGGAACAAACACAGAGCATTGACCAAACCTGCTGGATGTCCTACAGGAAGCTGGGAAAAGATAGGAAACAAAAACCAGACATGTGATCGTCTGCATTTAAACACACACACACACATCTACACACAAACACACACACAACAGGAAGAAAGACACCAAACTCACTAAATGGATGATCTAATGTACTTTACTCTTATTGACAGCAGATTATTTCAATCTTCTTACCACAAGAACATTTCAGAACCCCCTAGAAGCACCAGAGGGGGGTCGCTCCCCCCCCAACCACACACACACCCTATCAATGCAGCCATAGCAATCACAAACATGACATTTATAACGGCTGCATTTACTCCAGTTATAAGCAGAATTAACTTTGACCATTAAAACTTGATGCTGTGCGTCAGTTACTTCAGACTGGTTTTAGTTTATAAAAATCATTTTTTAATTAGCAGCAAAGTAAAATAAATGTTTTTTCTTGAAAGTTTTGGTGTATAATTAGATCTGTTGGGGTTTTTAATACTATTTTTTTAATTGGCCAACTAGAAGAAGGGGCCAGATTTAAACATCAGTCATTCTAAAAATGGTTATGATTTGATGAAAATGTTCTGGCTTCATCTTCCTGATGTTCTAAACATTTTAATGATTAAACCTTTATTTATAACCAGACATCTCTCACTAAATGTTCCTAGAGAATTCATCTTTTTACCCATCTAGAATCAGTTTTAGGACTGAGTTTAAACCAACGTGGTTCTGGATTTTGTCTGACTTGAATCAGGTCGATCGGGTCCAGTTTTCATGGACTTCTTCCTGATTGTTTGTATCCTGATGATGTCATTTTCCTGCCAGATGAAGGATCGTCTGATACAAGCTGCAGAACACTAGATCTGGAGGATGTGGGTCCTGAATCCGTTTAAAAGGACCACCAAGTCCAGACAGAGATCCAGTGGACTATAGTGTGTGGGATTTCAACCACTGCAGACTTTTTAAAGGACGATTTTGTGGAGGAGGAATCAACAGCCAAGGGTGTTTCTGTGATCCAATCAAGACTCATTCATTTATCTGAGGCTGTGCTGCACACCGGTCCAAACTGTCCCTACCAGGTTGTGGCCCTTGGAGTACTTTAGAAAAGAAAAATTGGTTCCTTAGCAAGAAAAGGTTCCCCAGCCCTGTTTTAAAGTAAGGTACCAGGAACATCTGGATGCTGAAGCAGGAACTTTTTCATTAAATTACAATGAGTTTTTGAATCCGCTGATATTAAAGTCCAGTTTTTTATTTTTGCCCACTTGAATGTAATGGAAAACTTTATATAAATACAAAAACACACGTCTTTTCATTTTGTGCTCCGACCTCCTGTTAGATGGATACGTATCCGCTGGAAAACTAGAGCCTTAAAATGAGAAGACACCAGGTCATTCTGATCCTGATGACCGTGACACGATGGCTTCATGTCTCAGACATGCTGCAGCCTGACTCATCACTGACCTCAATCTCCTCAGATTCCTTCGTGCTCAACAGCAGTGTGCTCGTGTTCTGAGAATCGTTCTGTTAAAGTATCAGTCCGTCCCAGTATTCTTCACCCATCACTGAAAGGGTCGACAGCTGAGAGCAGACAGACAGGTAAAAACAGCTGTACTGTGTTCGTTTCTACGGTAACATGGGGTGTGTGAAGTTAGTGTTGCATCTCACATTCGTTAAAATCACTCTACTAAGGGTTGACCTGTCAGTTAAAGGGTTAAATAACAAAAAACTGACATTCCTCGGCTCTATGAACTGATATAAAGTCATGAAATCAAAAGGGAATTCTGGGAACATGTAATAAACGCTGACCTCATGAGGACACGTATGACGCGGCCCTACGGTCAGACATGATGGCGTTGGAGCTCTTTCTGAGTGATCTGGTGCGACCTGTTGGCACCTGGACTTTATTATGATTCTCAGCTTAGCATCAGATTTTAGCTCAATAACTGTAAAGTGAGTCTGTTGCTTATTAACTGTGGCGGCCATCTTGAATCTGGTTGGTTAAACCCTAGGCCTTTTGTTAGAGGTTTGATCAAAAATGACACGCCCAAAATGAACTGAATATATCTGAAGAACTACAAGGTTTATTTGAATGGTTTTGGTACCAGAATAAAGGTAAGACTCCAGAGAATACTCCACGTGTTTAAAAATCAACACTTGTCTTTCTGACTGAAATTAAATAATATTGGCACACACCAGAAAATCAACAAAAAAATAATTTCCGCCTTAAAAAAATCACTTTGCAACATCATTATTCCCTTGAAATTATTCAGTTGCAATCCAAAATATCTAGCAATCCAAAGAACAACATCTTACCCTTTGCTGAGCCAAAATTAATGCCAAAAAAGTAAAAAACAGATGATTTAGAGGTATTAGTGGATAAAGATCCAGGCGGACCTTGTCATTTAGCCATTTTGGCACATTGAAATTTTTCAGTTTTTTTTTTCTTATTTTTCCCCACTTACATTTCACCATAGATAGTAGTTCCATCTTAAAAAAAAAAGTGTTTTTGAGGATTTTTAGGAAAATCAACAAAATGGCTATTTACCCATTCAAAAAAAAAAAAAGAGGTAGGACCAGGTTTATATTGGTGACTTGAGGAAATCCGCCTCCATTTCCATATGTTTTGCCAGCTATCTCAGTGAATTTTGCATGTAGGGTGATGAGACACATATTGTTGGAAAGAGCAGAGTTTGGGCTTTAATTTAAACAGTGGGTTGTGTGGATAGGATTATGTTGATTTGTTACTTTTGGGTGTTGTTCTTGGTGTGTTAATTTAGCGTCTTTTTAAGTTTTTTCGATTTAATTGCTTATTATTGGAATTTAATCATGTTGAGGTAGAAAACGTTTTGTTTAGATGAGATTCTTCCCGTTCAGAGGATATGCATCATGAATATATTAATAAACATTATGCCAGTCTTTGGAAGGAATTTAAACAGGAAGTGGCGTGGGTCCCCTGGTCAGAGGTTTTTAAACGTGAATCAGTTGTAGAGGTTTGGGTGACGTTACACCCAGAGGAACATCATCCAGATGTTCTCCAGTGTGAGCAGTGAGTGGATCTGGAGGTTTTCATCATTTTCTGTCGGGTAAAGGATCACGTGACTCCATCCTCCTCTTCCTCAGCCTGTTTTGAGCTGCAGAAAGGTGACATGTTGGAGGTCCTGATCAGACCTGTGCTGTTTGCTCAGAGGATTTTGTGACCGGATTGATTTTTCTCTTGCGTCCTCTCCGTTATTGTCTCTGTGGAGCTGGACAGTCTCACTGTTTCCACCTCCTCTCACACCTTCACCTCTCATGTCTGCATACAGACGGAGCAGAGCGGAGCGTCAGGGCATCAGCTCAGACCAGAAGCTTCTGTGGTGGCGAAACGTGTTTAAAGCATATAAAGAATCAGAGGTTGAACTGTTAGCACTCTAAAGGTGAATCTCATCCGATCAATGACATCGATCACAAACAGAAAACACCGATTTAGGATCACTAAAGTGAATCTTGGGTCGATTACACAACAAACCCACGTCAAGAGCCAGCGGTGACAGACGTCAGCCTGCTGTGTTGACGGCATCTGGATCAAAACGATAGCAGCTGAACGCCTCACACACACGTTTACTCCCACTCCAAAGAACAGAGCAGCAGCAAGTCTCCAGGAAGGCAGAGCGGCTCATGTTTTATCCTCAACATTAAGTGTTTGTTCCTGCTGAAGCACATCAGAGCTGGGTGCAGCTGAAGAATACTCACCACTGATCACCACTCAGCTCCAGAGTGAAGCCACGAGGTCACAGGGCTGAAGATCTGTCATCAGTAATCTGACATTTCATCTCTTTTCCTTTGAATTCTTGAAATAACATCAAATCAAAACTAGAGGGTGTTCTAGCTGTGGACAGGAAGGATGTTCGGTAGCAGATCTGAGGAATGAAGATCTCAGTTCAGGATCTGGTCTGCAGAGATGATCCTCCACAGCAGCAGGTCCACCTCCTTTGCTTTTTCTGCTCCTCTTCTAATCTCTGTCTGCTGGTATCGTCTGAAAGCCGGGCAGAGAGACGCTGGAGTCTGGACCTGATCCTGAACCAGGTCTCAGTGATGATGTTCTGGATGGATCCTCATCAGAGCTTCAAGCTGGTCCATCTGGTTCAGGAGAGACCTCACGTTCCCTGTTAGGATGTTTAAACTTCCTCTTCCTGTAAATCCAGGCCTTTACCTGGGATTTAGGGTCACAAGTTGGTTATTATTTCTATTATTATTTGAGATCATGAGATGTCAATTAGCTGCTCCCTCTTGTATACAAATATCTCACTGCTATGGTTACGCAACAGTCCTCCAAGAAACAGAGCACTCAGAACAACAAAATCACTCAAAACACAACGGCTTCAGTCAGAAAAATGAAGAGAAACTCCCAGCAGAGAGTTCTAGAACGAAATAGAACACCATCCTAAACCATGTCTTTAATAAATCACATCACCTGACTGAGGCTTTTCTGACCTCATCGTGGATGAAGCAGGTCTAAACGTTCCCTTCTTGTCGTGGACCTTCTCTCCTCTCACTCACCTGAGAGACTGTGGGGTGTATTGTTGTAGGATGGATGACATAAACATCCCACAGACAGCAGACTGGTGGTTCTACTGCAGGCGGCCATGATGGGTTAGGGTCAGAAGTCCTGCTCCAGGTCCTGACCTGCTGCTCGTGTTACCCGACAGGTCTGACGTCCTCAGCTGCTCAGGTCCATCTGCTTCAAGGTCACATGTTCCTCCAGAAATCACCATGGCCACGCCCCCTGGCTTGTTTTATGTCATCAATCATCCCTTGTTTAGTTACATTTATTATAGGCCCCCAGCGCGCACACACAGAGTTTGTATTAACTGGCTGCCAAGTAACTGTAGGGTCGGATGTTTGTATTAATTTTCCGTTTCCAGCTGACTTCAGTTCTTTCCGTGTTCCAGACGTGTGAAACAAACAGCAGCATATTTATATTCCTATCATGATTCCCACTCTATGTTCTAGATATCCTTTTGAATGCTCAGTCTTGTTAAACATGAATAAACACGGATCATTTATAGAACCTCACAGTCTGATCATTATGAACGTAGAGCTGTGATAAATACTCTGTACATTACTAGTCTCAGTCGCCGGTAAAAACGGTCTCAATCAGCTCCTGGCAGCCAGGTCAACACACACACACACACACACACACACACACACACACACACACACACACACACACACACACACACACACACACACACACACACACACACAACATTTCTTACAACTTACCGACTGCTCTGGCTCCAAAACACAGCGTTAGAAAGCGAAAAATACTTTGTTTTTGCTGCTAAACAGGAAGTTAAACCAGAGGAAGTGAAATCGCTACTTCCTGTAGGACTTGAAAATAAAGCAGGAAGTATAAAAAATCCCCCAAAAAAACAAACAATGGGTGGATAAACTCCATTTAACACCAAGCAAGATCCAGGAGCCAGAACATATATACACATATACATGTGCACTAACCGATACCGGTATCGGTTAAAGTTACCCGATACCAGTGGCTTCACTGTCTGTGACTTGTGATTTCTGTTGTAGTTTCCTATATTGAACACTAGGGGGAGCTATTGAGCTAAAGAGGAACAGTGTGGGTTGAGAGCTGGAGATGGTGCCAAATAGTTCATTTTATTTGGTTAAAATGTGGAAAACTGCAATAATTTCACTGTGAAATCACAGAAAATGGTTATTTTTCACCTTATATTTTAGTTTTGTGATCATTTTTATTAATATATTTTTTTAATCTAACTCAGTTATTGTTGTAAAAAGCAGAGAAGAAAAAAATAAAACCTGTATTCCAATTTGTTGCATTTTTTTGTGTGGTATAAGTATCGGTATCGGTACTCGGTATCGGCGAGTACTCGGATTTAAGTATCGGATCGGTTTTGAAAAAAGTGGTATCGGTGCATCCCTACAAAATGGCGTTATTTTTGTTCTTGGAGACCCCCCTCGTGGAGGATGAACTGGCCTTATAGGTGGAATTGATGAAGTATGTATTCCAGTGAGTGACTTGCCAAAGGTTGAACTGAGTTCACCAGTGGATGTGAAAAAAGCATCGTGAAAACCTCCTCAAATGACATAATAAATAAAAAGGAAGAGGTTTGTTACTGAACCCAAAACTTTCTGTTTTCCTGTTTCCGATCCAGACTGCGAGCCGGAGGAAGTGTCTGACTGGTCCTTTGATGAGAACTGTCTCTTCTGCTGCTTAAGACGAGAGAAAAACAAGGTAGGAGGCCCCACCAGAGCCAGACTAGAGTCTCTAGTCAGGACTCTAATGTTTGACTCGCTCACGTCTCAACGTTTATCAAAGTTCCAGAAGAGGCATCTTAAAATCCCTGCTACGTCTCCTAGTTTGTGTAGACACAAGACTGATTCAGACCTGCTCTGTTTAAATGAGTCATAGGTCAGAGTTAAGTGGCTTAAAAAAACAAAGAGCTGAACGAAAGCATTAAACAAACTTCAGAAGCACGAAACCGCTCAGCAGCTTAAAGGGAACCTACCACTGAGGTTTACTGGAGGTTATAAAACGACTTGTTTCTGGTGTTTTTATTCATTTATTTATGTATTTTATGGGTAATTTAGTTTACATTTTTTATGTACATTTTTGTCATTTTTAAAAATCTTTTCATGTTTTTTATGGTTTGACATAAACAAACTGTTTTTTTAACCTTTTTATATTTCTGTATTTCTTGTACAGCATACAGACTGCACTGAATTTTGTTGCACTAATAACAACATAACAGAATATTGATATTCTGATATTTATTTAATCTATTTAATTAGTTGACTTTTGTAAAAATATTTATTTTTTAACCTTAACATTTTGGTTTTATTTTGTCATTTATATATATATATATCTTTGTTTAGTTATTTACTTAACCTTTTAAAAAATAAATTTTGTAGTTTTTTATGTTCATTTTTAAAATGGATGTTTTTTTTTTGTTTTTTTTTAAATATTTGTACTTTTTAACTTTTACATTTTTGTCTGGTCCATTTTTAAATTCATATAAATATTTTGTTTCCTTTTTGAACATTTATTCTTTTTAAGTTTAACTCTTTACTGTCTTTACTTTTAAAGATATTTTGTAGACGTTTCAGGTTCAGGCTGCAAATCCAAACTTAAAACACGTGATCAAATAAGTTATCCTATTAAAAAGTGTAAAAGAAAGTCTGGCTACATTTGAGCATTTTATAGAAAAAGCTAACATTTAGTTAGATACACTCTAATTTAAATCACGTCCATGTAACCCATTAGTTTGACTTATTTAAATGTAATTTATTCATTCTGAAGTGTTTCTGTTTTGTGTAGCTCTCTGGTTAGCCTGATGAGCTAATGGCTATAGCCTGCAACAAAAACCAAAGGGTGTTGATTTTAGTGTGAAACGACAACAATCTTTATCCTGGTAGAACTCTTTTCTGTCCCAGTTCTAATGGTATAAAATGTTACGATGCGTTTTCTCTACAGTCTGATGAAGTGTCTTCTTGTGGAAGAGTTAGCTAAATGAGGCTAACGCTAGCTCACCTGCTGTGTTCACCACACCAACGACTTCACATCACAGTTATTTCAGCAGACAGTGGCCACGTCTCAATACTCGCACTTCCACCCTTGCGCCCCTCAGTTGCGTGTTCCCGCGGAGGTGCACGAGTACTTAGGGTGTCCCAATTCTCCTGGCTGTAAAATCTAGACCTTTGCCCCGCCCCCTTTTCCACCCTTGCTACGCACTTCGCCGAAGTCCGCATGGGTGCACACTTCAGCGAAGGGTATTACCCATAATTCCAAGTGCACTTCATTGAAGACCGTAGGGTGGAAGTGCGAGTATTGAGACAGGGCCATGTTCAGACCTCCCTGTTGAACTTGACCCCTGGATGACCTGGAAGTGCTACATTTCACTGCTGCTTGGGTTATTTATGATGTGACTGTTTATAAAATACATGTTAGCATACACTGAATCTTCTGAATCAGAGCTGGTTTAATAGAAACACACTTTGATCTTAGCTGCACTCAGCCTAGCCTATCGTTAGCTCATCGGTCCCATAGGACAGAGGCTCTATTTCTCAGAACAGAGGCTGTTCAGGAAGCTAATGTACAATAGGTAAGGTGGTATTTATTGTGACTTTTTACACAGAAACACACTTCAGAATGACCACATTCCTTTAACCAGTTTAAGTGATGAGTAAATATGCTTTAGGTATTTAATGGAACAGGCTTGAGATTTTTTCCTAGCTGAGTGCTGAGTGACTGAGTCAGTCCCTAAACCCTGAACCACCACCCAGGAGCGCGTTAGACTCAAGAGTTATTGCTGTGTTTTTCATTATTTAAACTTTTGACCTGACGAAGGTCCAAGTTGGATCAAAGTTTCATCTGTTAATAAATAATCAGAGAGCGGCGATCCCTCACTTTTTTGTCGTGTTTTCTCGTGGATGAGGTTCTCTGTTCTGTGTGTTTAAGAACCATCCCTTTGAGACACTTTTAACAACACTAACCTTTTTGACCACATAAAAAAAATCTGCTCTGCAACTTTTATTAAAACATACAACAGATATCTAAAACTTTCACAATATAAAATATACAAGATCTTTAAAACACATTCAGGGCTTCATCTATTTCCTTCTGATTCTTAACCCTTTATAGAGCAGGTGACCATATTTGATCACTTGTATTCTGTGGGGTTTCAAATTAACTTATAAACATTTTATAACGCCGTATGAGCAGCTAAGAATAACGGTTTGGACATTCTGTTTTTACTGTAAAACAATGTGTTATCAAATAAGGATCAGATTAAAACATGTGGGTCAGGAACTGAACTGTCAACTGTGACGACGTAGCAGAAAGATGAGGCAATAGGAAGGGAACAGGTCTTAGTAACCATAGCAACCAGGCCTACAGTGATGCAGGAGGTCCAGAGCCGACAGTAGAGCTGGTTCAGACTGATGGTTCCTGTTGGTCCTGGTTCTGTGGTGAAATGTGAGCCTGCCTCCTTAACAGGGAGTCACTTTTCCTGCTGACTGAACAAGGATTTTCCCTAAATGTGTTTCAATGTGTTCAAGTTTTTTTTAAGTAAGAAAAAAGCAACAGGGGTTTTAAAAAGTATTTAAAAGTTAATAATATAAAAAAGAATCAAATAATTACAAAAATAAAAGATGTCCTTTTACTAGTCGGCAATGAACTCTAACTAAACCGTCACACGAAAAACAACAATCGGTCTAAGAACACTTTGAGGACTTCAAACTTTTTCCTACTGAATGTTTAAACTCATCAATAAAGGAAGGGTTAAATGTTTTAGACACATTTTGTACAAACATTATAAATTAGAGCTAAAGAAACAGATTCCATCATGTCGTTACTTATAAAACCAAAGTCTAACTGAACAAACTGTGATTCCTCCTGATGATCCTTCAGAACCTCCTCCAGCACCAGCTGTTTCCTGTGATGTCATGTGGTTCTGGAGGAGTTCCGCTCCACTCTCCTTCAGTTCATTCAGGTCTGTAGAGGTTAGTCTCTGCTCAGGGTGCCAGTCAGGTCCAGGTCTGGACTCTGGACCGTTCTGCTGTAGACCTGCTGCCGTGGTGGATCAGGTGGACTCACAGTGAACACTTTGGTCTAGAGGAGAAACTGAAACAAGCCCAAACCTTCAGCCTCTGTGCTGACAGCTGGTATCAGCTGTTTGGGCTGTGTTTGGAGTAGTGCATTGTGGGTAAACATCTCTTTGTTCAGATTAAACTTCACCAACCTGTCATGTCGTTTTTAGAGAGAAGAGGTTTTCTTTTGCAACCTTTCAAACAAGATACGTGTTCCGCCTTTGTCTAATTATCCCGTCGTGAACTTTGACCTTTAACCTTCTAACTGGGGCCTGTAGACTGTGAGGTCCAGACTGATGTAGTGGATCAGGTTTCTCTAAGATCTGATGTTTTCTCATGTCGCGAGGTTTTATTTACCTCCGTCTGAGTTAATGAGGAGACGGGGAAGTGAAGGACGACGGTGTTCAGTAAAAACATCTCCTGCTTTTTATTTCTACACCGCCATGTTTTTTGGACCAGGCTGGTGTTTTTGTGGGTGACTTGTTGTCAGTTTGATCGCTGCTGGGAGTTTATGACTGAAGGAGTGAACGGGAAAGGGATAGAAGCCTTAGACACACACACACACACACACTAAATCAATGACTGTTGCTTGTTTTTTCAACTTGACCCCGGCGAACCTCTGAGGTCAACCATCTGCCTCCTCTACACCCCCCCCCTCATGCAGCCTCCCCCTTTAGCTAATATCCTGCAGCTGACAGCGGTGTTGTAGTCAAAGCTTGTATCTGATGCTGTCGCCACACAAAACAACAACGAGGGAAACCTGAATCAATAACAACAGCTGATCCTGTGAGATCACAGTACAGCATTTCAGTAGATTCAGAAAGATTCCATAGGCAGGAGTTAGAAAAATACACTTTAGAGCATTTTTCATTTTCCCGTTTGTTTGTGAATGCAGCCTCGTCTTTGACGTGGTCGTCAGCCATCGATCGATTGATCAGAACCCGTTCAGACTGCCAGCACAGAGAGGAGCTGTAAACGAAACGAAGGAAGACGACAAGACACTGACGCTCACAGACAAAACCAATCGGCTGTGTGTCAGTTCCACAAAGAGCTCCGAGTTTAATATACGAGTTCCTTCATCCGACCACAACCTGTGTTTTGTTGCTGCTTTGGATTCACAGGATGAAAAAATAATAATAATAAATAAATAAAAACTTTTACCAGATGATTATTTCAATTCCTTGTGTTGTAAAAACTAATGTTATAGTTGAACATCTCTACACTGACTTTGGTTTTAGTCAGTTTTTCTTTGTGTGTTTTTATTGTTTGTTGTATTGTATTTCTACTGTGCAAAGCCTGTTGGTCAACCTGTTACTTTGAAGTGTCTCAATTCTAATCAAATTTCAAACATTTTGAGTAGTCGATACAGATACCGGGTATCGGTATCGGTTAAAGTTACCCGATACCAGGAACCGATACCAGTGGCTTCACTGTCTGTTAGTGATGGGACCAATTAACACTGATCAGTGGTCTGTTCGCAACTGACAACCACACCCATTGATACAGCTGCACCTTTGACAATGAAGGCAGCTTGACTTCTTTTGTTATCTTGAAAGTTTCAACTCATCCTATTGAAAACCAGCCATTCACACCTCCAACCGATTCATCACCCAAGTCCTTTCCCAACAATAACTCCTCCCCACACCCCTCCCTTTCACCCTCAGACCCCCTGCCTGCATTAACAGGCTTTTGTTTGTTTCGCCATGAAATTAAACAGTGAATACAGAGCAGGCATGCATAGTGCTTACAGTCACCCCCAAAACAATGAACGGTTCGCTACAAAGACTCGGTTCTCCTCGTTCACAGTGAAGAGCCGTTCTAAAGATTCGGTTCGTTCATGAACGTCACATCACTACTGTCTGTGACTTGTGATTTCTGTTGTAGTTTCCTATATTGAACACTAGGGGGAGCTATTGAGCTAAAGAGGAACAGTGTGGGTTGAGAGCTGGAGATGGTGCCAAATAGTTCATTTTATTTGGTTAAAATGTGGAAAACTGCAATAATTTCACTGTGAAATCACAGAAAATGGTTATTTTTCACCTTAGATTTTAGTTTTGTGATCATTTTTATTATTATATATATTTTTTTTTTTATCTAACTCAGTTATTTGTTGTAAAAAGCAGAGAAGAAAAAATAAAAACTGTATTCCAATTTGTTGCATTTTTTTGTTTGGTAGAAGTATCGGTATCAGTACTCGGTATCGGCAAACACTCAGATTTAAGTATCAGTATTGGATCGGTTTTTAAAAAAGTGGTATCGGAACGTCCCTAATTTTGAGGATTTTAAGCATCCTGAATTTAACTAAACTTGCAAAAATGACTGATCTGTGTGTGTGTGTGTGTGTGTGTGTGTGTGTGTGTGTGTGTGTGTGTGTGTGTGTGCAGGAGCACAGTGTGGAGAACGGTGGAGACAGCCGTGTGCTGTCGGTGTGTGAGGACTTAAAACAGGGACAGTCTCGGATCAGCCGGCTGGAGAGACAGGCCAGAGACTTCCTCAATGCTGTTTTCCACAGAAAAGGTAAGATGCACAGTCACATCGTCCACTTCCTGTTTACTTCCTGTCCACTTCCTGTCTATTTCCTGTTCAGCTGGTCACTGTAACATACTGGAGATATTTTAAGCCAGTTTAACGAGTTTTAATGCCCTCAAGACATTTATAGGTGTAATAAATCTCCACTCAGAATACCAAGTTCAGTTGGAAGCACGCCACTTAAACCAGCCTTTAAAAGCGCTTTGTAATGGATCAGTTTCAAACTAGCCACACTTTTGTTGCTTTTTATCACCACATCCTGAAAACTGTCCATGAATCTGAATGATAATCAAACCACACCATCAGTGTCTCCTTCCTAACCAGGTCACAGTGGGATCTAATGTAGAGGCTTCATGCACACATCTGTTGGCTGAAAGGGTTAAGAGATAAATCACTGGTGTCTCCTGCTTTAAGGTGGGACAGGAAAGGGTCAAAGGTTAAAGACCAACATCTTCAGAGATGCTGTTAAACCAAAGTTTCTGCTTTTCACAAAACGACCAGGTTCTACTGTGAAAGGCAGGTGGGGGGTTAAGGATTGTGGGTAAATACATTTAGGCAGGAATGGATTTTGAATTTGGGTAGAGGACCAAGTATCTTTTACTAATTCCTAGGGACAATATAGATCTGCTAAATACATAAACATATAGATCTGAGTCGTTTAGGATTGAATTATCTGTTGATCCTGAGCCTCAGTCTGATTTTTGCATTATTACTTTTCCTTTGACAACAACATTATTCATATATTTATGTGTCTGGCAGACGCTTTTATCCAAAGCAAATTACAAATGAGAATGTAACAAAGCAGTTACCATTAGTTATTAATAAAAACGTGAATTTGATTTTATAGCACTTTTCTTTGCAAGGAAACTAAAGCTCTTCACTCTCTCTCTCTCTCTTTCTCTCTCTCTCTCTCTCTCTCTCTCTCTCTCTTGAGACAGGGAGTCAGTTGGATTGAGATCTTGTGTTGTGTGGTTGGTTTGGCTGGGATGACAAGCAGTTCAGTTTTAGAGGTTGAGTTGGAGATGATGGGCTTTCATCTCGATATGTCAGAGACACAGTCTGAGATTGGTGGGAATGACAGATGAGGGTGAGGTAGGAGAAGTCACGTGATCTGACCTTTTCGACCCGCGGGTCCTGCGTATTTAAAAACTTCTGACCCGAACCAAACCGCCCGCATCGCTGCGTCAATTTTTGCAACCCACCCCGCCTCATTAAAAACACGTTATAATATTGACTGAATGCGCTTTTATTTCATCTGACCGTCTTCAAAATGTGCTTATGCAAGGTACAAGTTTGCATAAAGTTACACATCTGTCTGTCTCGTTTTCTGTTATAAATCCCAAAGTTTGCAGAGAAAGTGAACTTTCAGACTTGTTTTTTTGCATTAGCAAATTTTATAAATGCAGCTCGAAGTGTCTATCTACAGCGGTCACGGAGCGAGATCATTACAGCTGCAGCGGCTCGCTGTGTCATCTTCACTCTACGTAACAGCATGGTCCTACCGTGTGTGCACACACACACACACAGGTGCATGATTTTAATCAGTCAAATGACTTCAGATTTGTCCATCAAAGTAGTAAAAAAAATGTCAATGACGGAACATCTTCCGTTAACGTGACGCCTGATGAACACACTGAAGTAAAAATGTATTAAAGCTGCTATCTGCGACGTTGTAAACAAGCTAGTTATTTTACAGAAACACGTCTCGGAGCACTCACCCCTCCCGTCGGGTATAATCGGTAAGCCAGCCTTCCCGTGGACATGGGACCACGCGTTGCCGCGGTTACAACAGAAACCAAAACTCCAACCGTAGAAACATTTCCCCAGCTTTTCCTCTTTTCACCTCCAAACGTTTTTAGTTCTCTGCTAGCTGAAAAGGTGTTTTTTTTTGGGGGGGGGGGGGGGGGGGGGGGGGGTGACTCTGGTATTTTTTCCTAAAATTGAAGCGCTAACAGCCGGCTGTTTCTGTCCTTTTCTCACTTCCGGGATGTTCTACTGCAAATTGTGCCCGGGCGGATTAATGGCGGATCCAAGCAGTGCGGAAGTACGGCAGACAGACAGCCGGATTGTCCAATCCTATCGTTCGGTCCAAACGATAGGATTGGACAATCCGACTGAAGTTTTTAGAGAACTGCGGGACAACCACTTTATTGATTTCTTTCAGGGTTTTTTTTAATCTCCATAATATATTTATAACTATACTATGTTAGAACGTTGTTAAGAGGCTTAAAAAAGCGTTAAAAGCTACATTGTTTACCAAAGCACAGATAGCAGCTTTAACCTGAACCAACTTGACCCACGGGTTACCATGGTACCCGCGGGTTAAAAGATAACCTGCAGATCACTAGTGTATATGACAAGGAAAAGAGGTCCCAGTGCAGAGCCTTGGGGAACCCCTGTGGCGAAGTGTTACACAGCAGAAGTGAGAACCACTTCACATGAGTTTCTATAGAGGATCACAGTGTAGGGAGACAGTTTATCTGCACAGATCACATGGTTCGTCTTGGTATCCCTGCAAACAGATGTCATAATATCACCACTCAGTTTTATAAACACTGTTTTAAACAACAGTCTTTATTGATCCCACCACCAGCAGTTGGTGATCTCAAAAGAGCAGATCTGTGTTTATAAATTGAATTGTAAACAATGACGATGAAGGCACCATGTGATGTTCTGACCTGTTCTAACTATGATTAAAATCACACACTACAGGAAGATGAGACACAATGAGCTCACGTTGTTCCTGCTAATATAAAGCAGACTTCTAAATGAATCAGAGTAGAAGTGGAACTACCAGACTTTAAACATCACGGCATTTCTTTTCCTCACGTAAGCGTTTCTTTCCTCCGGTTCAGCAAAGATTTGGTGCTGTGTTACAGCGGACGTAAAACCAGAGACAGAAGGTCAACACTAGAGATCAGAGCTGAGTTACTACACCGATCCCACACACATCAATGAAAAATGCCTTGATCCGGACCTTAAACTGATACTTGAGATTAGATCGAGACGTTCCTACTAAATACATTAGCTGGAACGCTCCTGTCTTTGTAAACCAGATAAGGCCGAGCGTCCTCGCAGGAGGGTCGGACCGCGGTACTGTAACCAGATTTCCATCTGACCAGATACGTCTGTTTATTTAAAAAGATGCAGGTTTGATATGATGAGACTGTAAGCGGAATGGGGTTGAAGAACATCCTGATAACCGCATCGCCCACTTTGCTCCTGATTGGTTGAGTCCACTGAGAATCTGAACTGGATATCAAAGAACTGAGACGCTGCAGACTGGTTCTTGCTTGATTTCTATCTAAATCAAATATTTGTTACATTCTTTGAAGAATTTATATTCAGGGAGCTTTTATAGTCTCTGCTCTCCATTATCTGACAAATGGTGAGCTCCAGACGCTCCATCCTCTCTAGGAAAAAGCACTCCTGCCAGACTACCTGTGTCTTTGATGTTCAGGTAGATGCACTTTAATTTTTGCCCTGTATTACAGATAATGGAGACCTTCTATACATACATGAGCCACAGTTCTTCAGTCCACACTGAGAAACATTATCAGAGCAGCAGGCTCTTAATCCCGTTTAAACTAACAGCATATCATGTTGTGTCCTGAGGCCGGCTGCTGGTTTCTGATCAGCTGAGTCTGGTAGACAGGAGCTGTTTTTATGTTTTCCAGGAGGAAGGAAGCAGATATTTTTCCAATCAATGCTCTGCTCCAATCAATCTGGCTTCACCCACACAGCAGAACTCCCTATGGAGAAGCTATATTTAGACAGATAACAGTCACAGAGGAAACAACTGTTACACACACACAATGACACAAGCTACAGTCATTCAGACAGAAGCACCTGTTAGCAGGATGTTAGACTCTGCAAGAGGAAGCAGTTAGAAACACGTCACTATGACATCAGGGCAGGGAGACATAACTCTGACTAAAAGGTGAACAATAATGTTTTTGCATGTGTGTGTGTGTCTGTATAATCTCACAAACTACTGGATAAATTTTATTGAAGCTCCCAGAAAGCAATCACTAGGTGAACCTCTACAACTGATTAACTTTTCAACTTAGACTCCATATAGGAATGCCGGGGCTTTAATTAATAAGCTGTATTTGGCAACAGCAAGGTCAGAATAATCAATCACAGATTAGGTCGAAGCAGGAGGAGTGTTTGCTTTGAATGCTGAGAAAAATAATTAGCTGAAGGCTTATAACTTGTGTATCTGATTAATAAATGTTTCCACTAAACCCGATGTCACAAACCCCTCTAAAACACAGTAGCTTAGGGAGAAGATTCACTTCTGAGCGTGACGGTCCTGAGAATTAATATTTAATAACGTTTTGTGAATGGTGTCTAAAAGTGTGATGGTGTGTGTTTATCCACAGGGTCCCTCAACACATGATGTAATAGGATTAACTATGAATCATAACTTATGATGTTAAAGAGATACAATAAGAACCACACCCACTGGTGACATCACTCAAAGCTGGCAGAGTCTCTCAAAACAGGAAGTAGTCCTCTGACCAAAGCAACACTCAGGGCTAGTCAGACAGACATGTGAAAAACCTCTCATTGGTTGTGTTTTCACATGTGTGTATGAGATGTTTTCACATGCGTGTATGAGAGGTTTTCACATGTGTGTATGAGATGTTTTTACATGTGTGTATGAGATGTTTTTACATGTGTGTATGAGATGTTTTCACATGTTTCTGAAGGGTTTTCACATGTATGTATGAGATGTTTTTACATATGCGTATGAGATGTTTTTACATGTGTGTATGAGATGTTTTTACATATGCGTATGAGATGTTTTACATGTGTGTATGAGATGTTTTCATATGTTTATGAAGGGTTTTCACATGTGTGTATGAGATGTTTTTACATGTGTGTATGAGATGTTTTACATGTGTGTATGAGATGTTTTTACATGTGCATATGAGATGTTTTTACATGTGTGTATGAGATGTTTTTACATGTGTGTATGAGATGTTTTCACATGTGTGTATGAGATGTTTTTACATGTGCGTATGAGATGTTTTTACATGTGTGTATGAGATGTTTTTACATGTGTGTATGAGATGTTTTTACATGTGTGTATCAGATGTTTTTACATGTGCGTATGAGATGTTTTTACGTGTGTATGAGATGTTTTCACATGTGTGTATGAGATGTTTTCACATGTGTGTATGAGAGGTTTTCACATGTGTGTATGAGATGTTTTCACATGTGTGTGTGAGAGGTTATCACATGTGTTTATGAGAGGTTTTCACATGCGTTTATGAGATGATTTTCACATGTGTATGTGAGAGGTTTTCACGTGTGTATGAGAGGTTTTCACATGTGTATGAGAGGTTTTCACATGTGTGTATGAGAGGTTTTCACATGTGTATGAGAGGTTTTCACGTGCGTTTATGAGATGATTTTCACATGTGTATGTGAGAGGTTTTCACATGTGTTTATGAGATGATTTTCACATGTGTATGTGAGAGGTTTTCACGTGTGTATGAGAGGTTTTCACATGTGTGTATGAGAGGTTTTCACATGTGTGTATGAGAGGTTTTCACGTGTGTGTATGAGAGGTTTTCACGTGTGTGTATGAGAGGTTTTCACGTGTGTGTATGAGAGGTTTTCACATGTGTGGATGAAAGGTAACTTGGAATAATGTCTCTGGTGGCCCCTCATAGATTTTTGCCAACCTGTTTCAGAACAGTAGACCCTTTAACTTAATTTCCAATCCCTATTTTACTTTGGACATACTCCATAAATCCATACACAGCAATAATGAACGAAAGAGCATTGGGGAAAACCAATGCAGTGAAATCCTTTTGCTCTGTAGTTCAAAGCCAAGGCCTTTTGTGTACCTCTGTACACTCCTGTGGTGTTGAACAGTAGCAGTTTTCCAGCAGAAACTGTATTCAGTCACTGCACACTGAGGGTTTCCCCAGGAGATGTTCCAGGGTGGCAGCCTGCACCTGTCAAAATGAAGCTATATAATTAGGTCACATTTTCAGCACACTAACCCGCTCCCTGGGGTTTCTTAGCTTTTAAACACTCCCTTTAATGACGATCAACCAATCCCATCAGCCTTCAGGGTGGGACTTGTCAGAACTAGGGATCACACAGAGGGTTTATCTGATGAAATGGCTGCACATTATTAGCTGTTGGCTAAAATGGCCAAACTAAAGCATCAGGGTATTTTAACAGAGTCATAGTTCACACCTTCAGCCGGAAGGGCAGCGGAGATTAAGGCACTGCTGTTTTGCATATTTACATGTCTATGCATATGAAATGAGAGCAGCATGGAAAACAGTATGAATAAATTTGGATGAGATGTTTTTTTGGCATTTGGCATTGAGGAGGGAGTTTTGGGTTTGTTCAGGTTTGCAGACTGAGCAAAGAGCCACAGGGTGAATTACAAACTAAAGTAAAATAGGGTTCAGATTCTTTCAAGTCACACATCAACAAGAGCACTTTTGTAGCAGCAGTTAGTTGATGTGATACGGTGAGGAAAGTGTAAAAGTCAGAAAACAGGATTAGTTTGATTATCACAACACAATGAAACACAACCAGCTGAGCCAACATAACTGTGTCTCATTTTTGCCAAATTTACAAATGCTGGATTGTCTCAGGGGCATCTTAGAACAGTCTACATCATGGGTCCTGTCTGGTGTGGTAGACCCAACTTAGGTCCTGTCTGGTGTGGTAGACCCATCTTGGGTTCTGTCAGGTGTGGTAGACCCATCTTGGGTCCTGTCTGGTGTGGTAGACCCATCTTGGGTCCTGTCTGGTGTGGTAGACCCATCTTGGGTCCTGTCTGGTGTGGTAGACCCATCTTGGGTCCTGTCTGGTGTGGTAGACCCATCTTGGGTCCTGTCTGGTGTGGTAGACCCAACTTAGGTCCTGTCTGGTGTGGTAGACCCATCTTGGGTCCTGTCTGGTGTGGTAGACCCATCTTGGGTCCTGTCTGGTGTGGCAGACCCATCTTGGGTTCTGTCAGGTGTGGTAGACCCAATTGACTTTTAGACTAATCATTTAAGATAATTTTGTACTTGGCCTGTTGTTCTTATCTTTGAACTGTTCTCTTTTATTATTGTATTTACTGTCTGTTTTTGACTGTGTTCAGCACTTTGAGCTGCCTTGATTGGTGGAAGGAAGGCTCTATATTAATCAATAAATGAATTAATGAATGATTATTGTTTTTAAAGGACTGACTAGGAACAAAAATACCACGTGTGCAGAAATATTTGTTAAAAATTGACCACTCCAATATTTCTGTGCATAAAAAGAATCTGTGCAAAGGATTCTGTGCAAGTAATGATTCTGATGAAGATGATGATGATGATTCTGATTTTGATGATGATGGTTCTGATTTTGATGATGATGATGATTCTGATGATGATGACAATGATGATGATGATTCTGATGATGAAGATGATGATGAATCTGATGAAGATGATGATGCTGATTCTGATGATGATGATTCTGATGATGATGACAATGATGATGATGATTCTGATTAAGATAATGATGATGATTCTGATGATGATGATTCTGATGATGATGATGTTGATTCTGATTATTCTGATGATTATTCTGATGATGATGATGATGATGATGATGGTGATGATTCTGATGATGATTCTGATGATGATGATGAGGAGGATGATGATGATTCTGATGATGATGATGAGGAGGAGGATGATTCCGATGATGATTATTCTGATGACAATGATGATGATGATTCTGATAATGACTCTGATTCTGATGACAATGATGATGTTGATTCTGATGATGATGATGATGGTGATGATTCTGATGATGATGATGATGGTGATGATTCTGATGATGATTCTGATGATGGTGATGATGGTGATGATTCTGATGATGATGAGGAGGATGATGATGGTGATGATTCTGATGATGATGAGGATGATGATGATGATGATGATTCTGATGATGATGATGATTCTGATGATGATTCTGATGATGATGAGGAGGATGATGATGATGATGATTCTGATGATGATTCCGATGATGATGATGATTCTGATGATGATGATGTTTCTGATGGTGATTCTGATGATGATGTTTCTGATGGTGATTCTGATGATTCTCATGATGATGTTGCAGATTGTGAAAGCTGATAGGGAACTGGAAGGCTGCTGTTCTTCTGATCTAGTGTCTCATAGAGGTCTCTATAATAGCCACTATATTAAATAGATACAGATCTGCAGCACATGAGGACATTGTCCTACGTGAGTCAAAAATGTCCTGCCTGAGACGCTCCCACGTCTGCCAGTTTGGCAGCCATAGCTCAAAAGTTTTTGTGAACGCTGGTTATATTTACCTTGTCTTTCTTGGATCAATTCAACCATGTTTCCAGTCTGAATGACATTCCGATGTCTTTGCTGTGTACCCCGGCGAGGTGAATCAGTGAGTTGATGTCATCATGTAGACAAGGTGGCTGCTCCACTCTGGAACCAGTGTCCACTCTTTGTGATGATCTAGCTAAGGGGGTTCAGGCCTATGCAGAACAGTAGTGAGGACAGAGCATCACCTTGGTCTATGCTGCACTTCATGCTGATTTGTGCAAACGGCTTTGCTTGTGCTTTACAGTCCTATTGAAATGTTGATAAAGGCTCTTAGTGTCCTGTGGATGGACATTTCCAAGCACTCCAGGATCTGTGATTGTGGCAGATAGTCGTGTATTTTCTTGTAGTGAATCCAGGTGATGCACAGGTTTCAGTGTCTGGTCTTACCGTCTTCAGAGCCTCTTGTGTTGACTGTCTGGTGTTTGGCTTCTCTGGTATTTGGTTGCCAACTTCCTTCTGAGCTCTATTGAGCCATGAGCCGGTCTCTTATCTGCTATGACGCCAGATAGGAGCTTCCATGTTGTACAGAAGCATCGGATCGGACGGGGTTACCTATAAAATGTTTTTGTGTTGGAAATTAAGCCAATCAGAAAATAACATTATCAGCACAACAAATAACCATATCTGTTAAACTCAGTACTGTTTCCCAAAAGACTGATTGTCTTTGTCAAAAAGCATTTCCTGCTTTCCTGCAAGACAGGGACTGTGATAAAAACAGCTGTTCAGAGCTTTTTTGGAAAGTTCAATCAAATGGATTCAATTGATCTATAAACATAGTTTTATCTCTGTGTTCACAGGTGGGGTAACATCTTCTAAAGGTACATGACAGTTGTTGTGTAGGCATTCTCCTAAATCAACTTAAAAACAAATTTCTGCTATTCTCATTCAGGATTCAGAAGACTGAGTGTTTGATGGTGATCTTTGAAAAGCTTCATCGTTTCTTTTTGTTCGGTTTGTTCATCTTCCTTTCTTTGACTTTAATTTTTGTTGCCCCTGTTTTGCATTTTAGTGGTAATTTTGTTCTGATGACTTCTACTCTATGGTGCCAGTTAAACATTCAACATACAATTAAACTACGCAAATTAGATGAAAGTTTTAAAAATATCGTCTGACTGATAAGAAATTATGGTAATTATATATTTTTTCAAAACACTGTCACAACAAAATTCAGATAAGTAGAGTAATGTTGTCAGTTTGAGGATAAACAAGTGATACAAATGGATGTTAATTTGTCTTTTAAGCCATTTAAGGCGTTTTCTATCATTTATTGTGCATCTCTTTGGTTTATTCAAAGCACACAAGGTTTTAAAATAACAGCAAAAAGAAGCATCCGATGCTAAAACTCCTCATGCTGCTGCAAAGTATTTTATAAAAATGAGCTACAATTTGACAGTAACAAGGAAGTAAGAAACCATGGTGAACAGGAAGCCTTCTGGGAAACAGAGGACAGGAAATGAGTCGTATTCACCTGCTGCACTGGTGCTGTAACGTGGCTCAGGACTGCATCCTGTGTGTGCAGCACATGTGATCTTTGGATTATATCAGCACATCTTCAGGATTACTGTAGTGGTTATTTGGAGGATTTAGGTTTTGGCTCAGTCACACACATTAAATTATCCAAATAAAAACTCGACTGGTTTTGAAGCGATAAGTGCTGCTGAATAATCTGGGACAGAGCCAGATTATTATGTTAATAACAACAGTGCTGCTGTTGTCTCTGTTTACCTCGGTGAGTGGTGAAATCAGTGTGTTGGTCACAGCAGCAGGTAGCAGAAAGTTCAACAAGTTTTCCTTAAAATGTGTACCTTGTTTTGATTGTTTTTTAGCTAAAAAGAATCAATAATTTAAAACAAAGCAGACGGAAATGTGATGATACTCACGTTTTATGTGTTGAAACATCCGGCATCCCACAGGGTTCAGTTTTAGAGCCAGTCTGTTTGACTTTTTACGTTAATGAAACCATCATGTTCATAGATGCAGATGACACTGTGGTTTGCAGTCGTAGCACATTGCAGTCACTTCAAAATGACACAAATGTCCTCTTCAAATTTAGTGAGCGTTGTTGTGACTAAACTTCTCTGAACTAGATTAGATTTTTGGATTATAGTGGGACTCAGATTGGTTTGACTCTAAAATAACAGAGAAATCCATTACATTTCATAAAAGAGCCGTCTCTTCAGTGTTAACACTCAAAACTTAAAGACGAGCAGTTTAAGCAAATACTAAAGATGCTGCAAACACTCGCCGTTTGAGTTTTTTTAATAAATAATAACATACTTGCTGGAATGGATGATTGATTTTTCTTGTTAATTATTTATTGATTGAGGGTTTGTTGTTTCTTTAGCGCTGCATGGGGCTGCCGTGAAAGTGGATGAGAAAACCTTGAAATCGGTTCACGTGGTCAGATAGACTCAGGTAAAATAAAGTGGTGGGTTGCAGCATTTAAAAGTAAAAACAAGAAGGAATTCTGGGAAAATTAAGAAAAAACTCCAGAGTTTGCTGCTCCTTCTAATCTGCTGCTCCAACTGATATCATGGTGCTTTCAACATGGTCAATAGGCAGGATTAGGCGTGGTTTCAGAGTGATTTTTGGATTATTTCAGCATAGCATCAGGATTAGATTTTCAGGATGAAATGGGATAAATAAGCAGCTGAACATGCCAACAACTAAACAAATTCCTCGAGGGCGAATTGCTGATATGTTTGCGCTTCTGTTTTTTCTCTCCAGACCTCCCAAGTTTCTCAGACCCTCACATTCCTCTAGTGGCTCGTGAGATCATGCAGCGAATGATCCACCAGTTCGCTGCTGAATATACCTCAAAAACTACTCAGGACGACCCGCCCCTGCCCAACGGCACCATGAAGGACCAAAGCCTGCCGAGAGCGGTGTCTCTGGCCCCGGCCCCCAGCTCCCCGGCCGGGCCCACACCAAGCTCCCCTCCATCGTCTGCCTCCTCCTCTCCATCCCCGACCCCGGGAGCGGGCTTCAGCCCCACCGCCGCTGCTGTCACCTCAGCGCCCCCCTGCACCCAGAGCAGCAACGGAACGGGAGCCGGCAACAGCGGAGGAGGAGGAGGTACAGCTGCTGCCTCTGCACAGAATCCCGTCCTCAGCAAGCTTCTCATGGCTGACCAGGACGGCCCGCTGGACCTCACTGTTAAAAAGAGTCAGGCGGACCCAGAGCCCAGTCAGCAGGGTGAGCGCACCACACACACACACACACACGCACACACACACTGTCTTGTATTTATCCGAGCTTTTGTTGACAGTCACTTGATGTTAATTCACCCAAACTAAAATAAACTAGTCTAATCCAGCTGCTGTTTTAACCTCCTGATGTACCTGAGCACTGTATGTGCATTTTTATTTTTAACATGCTTTATCAGTTTTTCCTGCAGATTGATAACCTATGCAAGGTTGGGCATTTTTGAGTGTTCTCAGTTTTTTTATGCTTAGCTTCTTGTAAATAATGTGATCCAAAATACTAACGTCCCTAAGCACCAAAATGTGCCCATAGAAACTCATTCAAATCATAATTTTTGATGAATGAAATGAAAACCTGGAAACCTGCATCGTCTCATTTCAGGCCTGTGGACTTCAGTTTGAGCTCTGAGGGATTTTTTTTTTAATCATTTGTGGCAAATAAAGCAAATATCAGCTTTTTCAATGGGGGCAGTTAAAAAATAAATTAATGAATTTTTTGTTGCTTGTTTTTTATATGAGCACATACATGTGTTGAAGGGCTCTTAACATGAGTATTTTATAAAATATGATACTGCCCCAAAAAATAATATTGGGAATAAATCAATATTTCTGCTAATCTGTCATCAGCAGTGTACCGGGTTACCGGGTTTAGCCTACTAGCCAGTATTTGTATTTGCGGACGTAGGTTTCCTAGGAGCCGCTGTGTCATGTTCTTGCGTAATTAGTATCATTAGTATCACTACTGAGTGAGTTTTAAGGACTTTTTTCTCACAATGCTAGTTGTTACCATTCACTTTGTCAGAATGATTCGGCTGAAACCTCAGTGAGTTTGAGTGTAGCGTGCTGGCTGGCTCAAACGCGGCAGTAATTAGCGCTGAGCGGTAGCGTCGCATGCTCGTTAATCTCGGAGCAGCTGCACGGGACTCGATGGGAAGCGAGACCGTTTAGCTACTCCGTTAGTAAGTACCGGTAGTGGAAACTGACTGACTTGTGGATGGAATGCAGCCCGGAGGCCTGAGCAGTTGAACAGCGGCTATGGCGTTAAATGAATGGGCCGCTGATTGGATGATTGGCTGGATGAATGGAATGCTGACTGGAAGACTGGAACTAACCGGAGCGAAGAGCCGGCGCGGGTGATAGCAGACTGGGTGGTTCAGGTAGAAGTAGCAAAGTGAACTGGATCGCTGAGCTGGAACGAACCATAGCGAGCTGAAGTGGCGAGCTGACTCGGCTAGCTGGATAGCTATCTGGATCGATGCCTGAGCCCCACTTCCTGGGTCAAAGGTCCTTTTATAGTGGAAGTGGAGCCAGAGGGACAATGGGAAATGGAGTCTTAGAGGGAGGAGCGCTCCGGAGGAGAGGAACCGTGACAGTACCCCCCCCCCCCTCCAGGGGCGGCTCCAGAAGCCCTGGACAGACGGGGACGTAGAACAGAGACGAGCAGGGGGAAGGAATCTGGAGGAAGGTCGGTTGAGAGACTTGGAGCGAGCACAGATGTCGCCGGCCAGGGTAACCTCCTTAACATCCGTAGTCATAGCGGCCGCATAGCGTCCGTGTGAAGTTCGGTGGAATATCCCTTTAAACTATTATTTAGTCTGTTCGTTTATTTAAAACACTGCAGAACATTTATCTTTACCTATAAAAGTCACCAGACCTACAGCTCTGTCTGATTCAGGATGGTTATGAACCATCAGCTGCTTTGTGATCACTGAGCGACGTGAAGTCACCTGGTTTAAACGAAGCCTCCAGTTTTCTCCAGTCGGTACCAAACATCAGCGCCTGGTTCTGAGATATAAGGTTCTTGCCTGTTTTTCTTGTTTAGATGTTAAAATATCGGCAGCTATTGAAAATTGTTCAGAAAAACCAAAGCAGGACTCAGATTTACTAATTATAAACGCTCTGCGTATCCAACAGAGCCACCAGCTCTGCTATAACTAAGACTGCAATATGTCTGATGACCATTAAATTAGCATCTTTTTGATTTTGTTCCGACAGCTTATTACATACTCAGGTGTCCATGGGTGACACCTGATCCCGGTCTGCCTTTAGTCTCTGTTTAATCAAACCAAATCAGCAGGAGGTCTGTAGTTTGATCACTGCTGAGGGTGGAGGCAGCAGCCCTCAGTGCGGCTGGTCACACACTTTAATACCAGCTTTTTGGAATCTGCTTACAGTAAGCCTCCTTCATTTTTACAACAGGGACGCAGGCATTTACTGTACACCCCCCTCCTTCATCTCTGTCACACACACACACACACATGCATATATACAAAAAACTGCATTTAGAGGAATTCAGATTATACTCAAACAGAGTCATGCACACACTCTGCTTCTTTCCTATTTAATTTTCATTTCATGCTCAAACCAGCATCTGTATTGATTCAGTGATCGATAACTTTTGCTCATTAGTTCAGCCAAAATAAGCAAAGCACTGGTCCTCCTTTGTCAGCCATGTTTGTAGCATCACAGCACACATTCATAACAACGCTAATCATACAGGTCCAACCCTAAAACTCACAGGATCATTCAATCTATTAATCAGTTGAGAAATGCAACTTTATTTATCCCAGTCAGGCTATTTAGTCTCACAGGCACTAGAAGGGGAACAAAGCACGACATAGTTATCATCCAGTCAGTGACAGCAGGTCAGCTTCAACCAGGAAGAGATTAGAGATATTTTAGTCGTTTAGGAGTCTGACAGCTGAAGGAGTAAACGACTGTGAGTATTTGTCTTCCCTGGTGGAGAGGGTAGCACCTTCCTGAAGGCATCAGACAGAACTCCTGACTCAGATCAGGATCGTTGATGATCTGTCTCACTTTCTGGATCAGCTGCTTTTTCCTCAGGGAGCATAAATCAGTCTGATGAACACCAGAAAACCTCAACAGACTTTTAATAAAATAATAATAGAAGTTCTTTAAAATGACTCCAGAAACACTGACAATGTTTTCGGGAACTGCGTTTGTTTGCCATCAACTTTGGATGATTTAGATTTGGGTTTTTATTTAAGACGTGAACAGATAGAGGAACTTAAGGCTTTTATTTTGAAAGAGAATATATTTACCATTTTGCCGACGAGATACGGTAAAAATGTACTTCACCAGCTGGTTCCGGTTGTTGCTAAGCGGCTCTGATTGGTCCTAGCGCTATCCAATAGTTTGTGAAGACAGTTTGATTGACAACTGTTGATCCCGCCCCTATGAATGAGTCGTTTCAGTGGATCGTGGCCTGACTATACATCCACATATATAATTAGAGCCCTATGAAATCCATTTTAGCTTGTTTTTCCTGCAAATATATCATTTATTTTCAGTTTTATCTTTTGGATAACATTTTTGATTAGAAACATTTCTGATAAAGAAAACAGAAAAAACTGATTTTGTGGAAAAAAAAACAAGCTCTGAAAACTGATTCAAGTAGATTTCATAGGGTTTTAAATAACTAGCTCTTTGGTTTTTGTCACGTTTAAATCAAGGTAGTTCTGACCAATGAGGGCAGAGTAAGATCCTAATCTGATTGGATTCATCAACACCAGATCTGACAGGAATTCATCCCTACATCAACATGCATGTTAGTGGATGTTTGGGTCCAAAAAAACAAGTAACCACGTGGGTCTTCTGTGAATACACACACACGTTTGCACGGTCGGATTAATATTTTTTCCTGTATAGGATGTGACTCTTATTTTCCATTTTAATATCACCAAACGTAGTCTAAAGATTAGTGAGGAGTTCCTGCTCTGTGTCCATATGGGGTTGTCTGGGTCAGCGGGGTCAGGAGGTCAGCAGCGTATATCCACTTCTCAGACATTTCTGTCTGCACTCTCAGATGGTTTGAGTTTTGTTTTAATATCATGTTTTTATTTAGAGATGTATAAATGTGTTCGGCTTCTTGATGGTTTGTCTTTCTAAAATCACGTCAGTTATGATAAATGATCAAACTGATTAAACATTCCTTAAAACACAGACTGGTCTAACTGGTCCATCTACTACTATCCTGATAGTGTTTTTGCCTTTGTGTTCATTTGTCTGTTGGTGAAACATCTCATTAGGGATGCTCGATATTGGCTTTTTCACCGATATCCGATATTGTCTAACTCTTAATTTCCGATACCGATATAAGCGAGGTAGCCCTCGTAAAAAAAAAGACAAACACAGTATTTAATGCAAGGTGTGCCAAATAAATAAAAATGTCTCTAAAACTATACATCAGATTTGTTATATTTTGACATTTTGGGAGAGAGGAGAAGTAGCCGAACATTTTAATGTATAATATGTGCACGGTATGTAAAGGTCATGTGTGTCATCATTACAAAAACCGTATATATACCGTACTACTTTTGAACGACCAGGTAGAAACAGGTTATTAAAATATCATCATCCTCATCAGGAAAATGGTAAAAAAATAATACGATGGCCATCTTTGTTAATATTGACACCCCTACACTCAAAGTGGGTGGAGTCTCCAGAAACAGGAAGTAGCCCTCTGACCAGAGAGAAAGTCGTGGCTAGTCAGATCAGGAGAGAAGCTGCTCCTGATTTAGACTTTTGTAAAGTTTATGGTGTTTATGCTGCTGTAGCTAAACATATAATAGCTTAGTAATTCAGATGTTCGATTAAAACAACCATAAACGGTCTCAAACGAAATCACAGAGCAGGAATATTCAACCAAACCTTAAAGAGATCCAGTTGGAAAAGAATTATTTGCAGTGTTTCCGTCCACTATGAGACCGGTTATTAAAACATACAAACTACAGTCAGATCGATTTTCCTGTGTTTTGTCTTAAATTCAACAAAGTAAACGTGAAACTACCTCAGAGTTAAAACATGGCACTCACACACTGGCCCCCCCCCCCTCCAGCTCCTGATGAAAGTGGTTCTTTCCATAGATATCATATATATCACTAGATACCTTACCCACGCTGTTTGTCAATGGACCCTGACGTAGCTACACCGGCGGCCATCTTGGGGCAGCCAGCTGCCCCCTTTCATAACACTGGTGTCAATGGAGCATGTACCATTAAATACCTCTAACTTGCTCAATTTTTAACCGATTTTCAAACGGTTTGAATTTTTATAAACGTCAGAGACGTGGCTGTGAATATATATCAAAATATAACAATAATGATCGGGAAATTCATAAATTGTAAAAGTATCATATCTCAAGTCTATACATAATAAGGTTTGTAAGAAAGTAACCTGTTTGTAATCCGTTAATTTTTCATCAAGTTATGAGTGTTTTTAGTTAAATTGATGCTCACCTTCCATCTGCTGCCATAGAGAGCAGAACGTCAGCTCGCTGCCCCAAGATGGCCGCCGTGTAGCTACGCTGTTGAACCTCGGATGATTCATCTAGCCTTTATATATGATATCTATAGTTATTTCCTCCGGCCCATAAACAGGTGGTGCTGAACTAGAGCATCTGACCTAGTGTACAGGTCTGATCCACATCAATTCAAACTGGATCCAAACCCGGTACCCCAGACTGGAGCAGGACGTCCCTAACTGTTAACGCCATTTACAATAAAATTAATCTAGACACATTTCACAGAGAAAACGAATCAAGTTTCATTTTTTTAAATTTTAATCTGACTTCTCTTATTTGTAGTGATCTTATTTGTGAGACAAACATCTTTACAAACGAACCAGATTATCTCAGGTCTTGATCCAGTCTGTCCAGGACTCTGTCTCTCTCTGCCCGTTATGTCCTCCTGCAATAGGAACTCTCACCTCCACAAGCAGACCGGCAGTTTCCAAAGTGTTAACGAACTAGCATCCACTAATAAGCACCAGCAAACAGATTGACAGCGGGGATGTCTCACCGTGGAGGTCAGCACTACAAATGTTTCACAGCGATGTGAATTATTTACTGGCTGATGGAGCCTCGCGTCACGAGGAGTGTTGTTTTCTAAGTCCTACACCACCACGCAGGATTTACTCAGCTAGTTAACACCAAGCTATGTGATTTCTAACGTTCACTCGGGAATATGGTATGGTTGCCATGGAAACTAGCTTCCTGCAGGTAAATCAAATTTTGATTGCACTCTAAAACATTGTATAGGAGGCATTAAACATGTCTGATGAAAATCAGAGGAGTCGGGTCTGAAGAGGAGAACGAGCGAGTGCAGCATGTAAAACGAGAGCAGGTTCTGCACAATAAAGACCGACTTCTGACTCCAGTCGACTATTCATGGGATTTTTTGTTTTGTTTTATTGTATGTTTATATTTTGAGCAATTTACGTTGCATATCTGTTTAAAATGAAATGAAGCTGAGATGAGATATTCTTTAACATGTCTAATAAAAATCCCTTAATTCAGTCTCTACATTTATGATTTGATGGTCATATTGTTTTATTTTATAAAAACAGCTGTTCACAGCAGGTAAACTGCAAAACACCCATCCTGTGATTTGTTGTGAGTAGTTAAAGTAGACGTTTACAGCACATATTATGGGTTTTTTTTATATGTCAAATTTAACAAACTACGGCAAAACTGAAGTCAAATAATTCAATTACAAAAAGTCCTTGAAGCAAACGTTTTTATTGTTACACAACATGTTTCTGAGAAGGAAGAAAAACAAGAGAAGATCAGAGAAAAAGGTCAAAAATACCCAAGATATGGAGCTATAACAATCAACAAGGTAAAAGTACTTTATTCAGCTCAGTCACAAAAGTACAACAGCTTGTAGAAATGGTCAAATGATGTGATGAAAACAGCATTCCTCATCAACACAATCCACCTTTAAACCAACAAACAAACATCTCACTAAACCATCCTGCAAAAAATCCTACTAA
Source organism: Callopanchax toddi (assembly GCA_006937965.1). NCBI lineage: Eukaryota > Metazoa > Chordata > Actinopteri > Cyprinodontiformes > Nothobranchiidae > Callopanchax > Callopanchax toddi. Next base: position 369,473 of record SSNR01000161.1, on the reverse strand, counting down.
AGGTTTCAGGTTTGAGGATTAATCGACTCAAATCTTCCCATTAAGTGAATGTAGGCACTTTGAGACTTAAAGGAACGTTTCTATCTGGTGCAGTAAGGCCACACCCACTGGTGACATCACTTAAAGTGGGTGGGGTCTCTAGAAACAGGAAGTAGTCCTCTGACTCATGGCCAGTCAGATCAGGTGAGACACTGCTGCAGATCTGTGACACATTAGCTGCTAATTTTCAGGTATTTGTTCAAAACAGTCACATCAATGCATCTTAACGCCATGTGTACCAATGCTACTGATTTTACACAAACACAGTTTAGGTTTTAGGTTTATCGATGCAGTTTAGCAACGTCGCAATTAGTTAAACAATTTAGTTAAACTTTAGCAATTTACCTAAACTGTAGAGGTTTACTAACAGGTGGTTTATCATTCTGATGGATCAGGATGACTTTTTTGATCAAGCGTTGTTTTAAAAACCTGAAAATCAGCTGCTAGTGCAGGGGTCTCCAACCTTTTTTCTTGTGCGAGCTACTTTTACACAAAAACTCTACCGGAGAGCTACTCATGTTTAGCAACATTTATTCGTATAGACAATTTCTATGAAAACTAAATAAGTGTTTGCTATTTTACCATATACAATGAAAACTTTTAACACAGAGCACATATTGTGTATAAGAACTTTCATTTACAAGCCTCTGAGTGTTGTATTTGTTGCACTTCAGTACTTCAAACTGGTGAAAATGAACATTTATGTAGGGAACACGCACAAATGTAAAAAAATTGAATAGCATAGGCATGCTGCACTCCTAAAAAACACTCCCAAAAAATGTAGAAAACTCAGATAATCAAATAAATTCAACAGCATGTGGATGTAGATTTTCAGAATTATTTGCACTTTTTAAAATTCACAATTCATCAAAACAAAAACAACAAACAATACAAATTTCTGGGCACATAAATCCTCCATCTTCATGAAACGTTCATGTGTTTCAGTTTCTGTCAGTGAGACTGAAAACCTCCTGTGAAAACAGCCGGCTGTGCTGTAGCTCTGTAGTCCACAGACTCATCACAGACCAGGTCCAGGTTCAGGTCCAGCTGTTTCTCCAAAACCACAGACAACACACCCTCCGTGCTACTGTGTTTGAGCCAAGCTGGACATGAGCTGGAGCAGAAAGATTGTCTTTTTTATTAACATCGCGTCATTAATGAGCCCACCGTCGCTGAAGGGTTTTTGTGCGGTCAGGATGTGCGCCACGCCTCGATTGATGCATCAGGTTTACTCACCTGTTTAGAGAACAGGAGTTGTTTTTATTTTGGGATGGTTTTCAGCGTTTTCACTTCTCTTTGCGGAGATCGTTTACTGCTGGGAGAAGTTGCTGTGACTTTTGATGAAATGCTGCTCCATGTTTTCACCTACTGCTAGGCTCACGGCATAAATCAAACACGCATTTGTTGTTCAAATTAGTGAAAAAGTTCCATTCCCGCTTTTCATGAAAATAATACGTTTTTTGCCTCTTACTGATAACTGAACTCGGCAGCTCATTGTTTCCAACAGTGTGACGACAGGGTTGCCAGGTAGTGAAAGTTCTCCAGACTAAATTGTGCAAAATAGCGCCATAACAGACAAAAACCCGTCCAATGAAGACCCTATTTCAAACAGAGGACATTAGAGGGGACAGAGCGAGCGACGTTTCAGAACAATGAACACTGTTTTGTTTTTAATTATTCAATATCGCGGGAATCTGCCAAATCTGGCAACACTGCCTGACGCTTCAGCTGCTGCTACCTCCCGTCTGCTTTTGTTTTTGAGTCGTTGGCGAGCTACCGAATATGGCCTCGAGAGCTACCGGTAGCTCGCGAGCGACGTGTTGGAGACCCCTGTACTAGTGTGTCACTGATCAGCAGCAGTGTCTCTCCTGATCTGACTAGATATGAGTATTGTTCCAGTCAGAGGACCACTTCCTGTTTCTAGAGCCTGCTTTGAGTGATGTCACCAGTGGGTGTGGTCTTTACGGTAGATAAACTGTGATTTATTTTTTTCTTGAACCATCACAGCCCGGTGAGGTTCTGGTCTCAGAGGTTAGACCCTGGATCCAGACCAGCACTGGAACCACTAAACGGGGCCGCTGTGATTCTGGTCCCTCCTGTCAAACAGGCTTTAACTGGTGCTTCTTATGGCTCCACTCTGGGTGAAGCAGCACCTTTTCCACTCTGAATGTTGCGTTTACGTCAATGCGTTTAACTTTTGTCTCGTGTTTTTGTCTTCAGATGGCGTCCTGGACCTCTCCACTAAGAAGAACAACGGCCCAAAAGCCTTACTGAGCTCTTCTCCTGCACCAGGGGTCAAAGGGTAAGATAGCAAATCATTATTATGAAGTCATAGTAGTTTCTGTGAAAGATTTATTTATATGATTCAAGACGTTATGATCAGAATAAAACTGTGCATTAATGATCCAGTTGATCTGAGAGGAGTTCTGGGCGCTTTGGCCAGGAGCCAACATGCACTTCCCAGAAAAGAATCTGCTTCAGCTCCTAACGCTGAGCAGAAATTCATCCCGAGGTGATGATGTCATACTTACAGTCAGATTCAGATCGAAGCCCAGCTGTCAAACTGCCGCCCCGCTTTTTGTTATCCACTCTGCTGGGCTCTCATCGGATTAAATCATCTAATGTGTTTATTATGCATTTATGATTCAGAGCCACCCCTCACCTCAGGGTCAAAGTTCATCACCTGCTTGTGTCAACACGTCCTGGCCGATATCACGGCTCTCCCTCTTCCCAAAACCAATCAGCGTCTCTGCCTCTTATTGACATTTTTCTGCATTTCATCTCAGTAATTTATCGATGCACAACACTGTGCCTCGGAGCCACGTTTGAATCAGCAGCCATCACATGCACTTCCAGCATCAAGAGGGAATAAACAATCGACACTAATTGCGGCTGCCATTTTCAGGAATGCTTTTGATCTGCAGGTCAAATATGGATTAGGAAGGGGGTCGATCCATGTGGGCACCAGAATCCTCCACCTACAGAGGTGGCAGCGCTTCTTTGATCCGCATCTCGATACTTTAGCTGATTCTGAACTGAGCTGTTTAAAACATTTTAATTAACAAGAGACCAAAACAGCAACCGCAGCGTGAGAGTGACTCCTTCTAGAGAAACTAGCAGACAAGGCCACCGCACTCACGTAAAAAAAAAAAAAAAAACTACCAGAAATTAATTATCAGTAGAGCAACAGCAGCTAAAGACCTCCGTCATGGACTTGGCATGCCACCAGAGCTTTTAAGGATATTTCTTTTTTTTTAATGTCTGTTAATGACTTTCATTATTTTGGCAATTATTCAGGTCTTTTAAAAAGAGAAAATCCCTCGTCTGCACGCAGTCGTCTAGCACCGAGGAGTTATTAGGCTAATTAGGGATGCAGATTTTTTTTTTCAATTTATTTCTCTAGTCTGCTGCTTAAAGTGTCAAAAGCATCAAATTAAGACAGAACTAAGTGAAATATCTACCTCAACAGATGCATCCCTTTTTTTTAAACATTGCACCAGCCAGCTATACGTCTACTAATTCACTCCAGGAGCCAGAGCCCCGCGGCTGCACCTCGTTGGAGTTTTCCACAACAAGACAAAGAGCAGAGTCAGGAACAGCACCTGAACCCTCTCCCTCAGAGACTCATTCTGCTTCCCAACGCTGGCCCAGAAGACCCGAGAGCCCCGAGGCGCAAAGGCCTGGAGCCTCACTCCCAGTGAGCCTTCTAATGATCAGGTCATGTAATATTAACCAGAGAAGGAAGCAGAACCTGTAGTTCTTTAACTCTACCCCCACTGACACCAGTACGTCCACAGCCACACAACACCTCAAGCACTCAGCAGACAGAACGTTTATTTAAAATCATAAAAATGTTTTTTTTAAACCTCGTTTTATTTTTTTCTTCTTTAATGTTTTTAACTGTAACCATTACAGCCACAGTAAAAGTTATCCCCATGTTTTTATGTCTCTATAATAGACGTATTTCTTTCTTTGCTCTTGAGGTTTTACAAAAAGTCCATAAATTGCTCAAACTGAATCCTGGAATCCACTATTATTGTCTAATGCATGCTCCCTGATGACTACCCTTACTGTAACAGAACGCTCTATTAGAGGGACCGCTCCTAAAGCCTCCCATTAACCCTGTATTGTTTCCATCGAGCTTAAGACGACCCACTGTGATAATCTGTGTTAAACTCCTGCTGAGGACTCCCCACGTCGCTGGCGCTGTAGCGCCACAGAACGTCTCCAGGAGAGAGATTCAGCATTTCCCTCCAGTTCCATCCCCCATGTGCCGTCCAGGCTCTTTCCTGTTATTATAAACCTATGGGAGCACTTTTTAAAGAGCCTTTTGACTGTTGCTATAGTTACTTAGCAGTGGGCACACTGACTGCAGCAGTTCTAGTAAAGTCTCCACATTCAAACATCTTAGAGATGTGAGACTCAGGACCAGAGCAAGTTGGTGTAAAACCATCAAACTCAAATTCCTCTTTATTCATCATCAATAATCTAAATCTAAATCTAAGCAGAAATAAAGAAACATCCATCCGTCCATGGGCGTAGATTTGGCATGGACAAAGGTGACGTGTCCCCACCAATAATTCGACCCAAGGATGCAGAAATAGCGCTGCATCCCCAGCAGACCGAGGTGCTGCGCTGGTGCTGCTGTGTGGACCTGTGTCCAGGGGAAGGAGGCGTGTCTCTGGATCGACCGACGCGGGCCCCTTGTGGCCCGAGCCGCTGTCGCCGACAGGACCTGCTCTGGGTGTGGAACGGACTGGACTGGCACTCGGGCATTTTCCCGTCGTGATGTTAAATTTTGGGCCGGTCCGGAACGCGACCAGGACGGCACGCTTTAACCTCCACTTCCTGTTTCAGCGCATAGTGGATGGAACAGTGACACTGAGATGCAGTCAAGGTCAAAGACAGGAACTTCTGTGGACTTAGTGGAGAAATGTTTCCTCTTCCTGTATTTATCTGATGTATTTATCTTTATCTAATCAGGTCTGATGCAGTTAAAGTGGAGGATTGTCTCCAGCTCTCTGCAGAGGGCCGTGGAGACAAACCTCCAGAATCTCTAATGAAATCAGAGCAGAGGACAGGACTCACTAACACACACCTTTCTGATTGTTAGACCCACTATGACTCCACCTCCAGAGCTCCATCTGATGGGGTCCAGTCAGCATCACGTTGACTTTAAATTGCTTTGATCCAGTTTTAGATTAAACACTGAGTTCTGTCTTGTTACAGTTTTTTTCCTTGTTCTGAACTTGTTAGTGTGAACTATTTCACCTGGTTAGTTAACTGGAGCCCAGCATATTTAGATTCATGTCTTTTTGGCTGATTGACCTCTGTTTTAGAGTGTTCAGTTATAACATTTTCTGTAGAATATTCCTGATAATATTAGTCTGGTATTGTTGCAATTATAATCAACATACAATTGCATGAAAGAGGTCAGAAACACACTGCCAAATACTATAATAGGCCCGTTTCCACTGTCGGAACTTCAGGGTAATTTTACGGGAACTTTGCGGCGCACGACTATTTCCATTTCATCGGGCCGTCTTCAGGGCCATTTCAGGGACCAACGGAGTCCCGATCGGCCCGATACTTGAGTGTGAAATGTGGTTAACTCGTGCTGATTGGTTGTGGGATGAAGGAAAATGATGAAAGCAGACCGCGCCGAGATAAATTGCCTGTGTGTTGTTGTCGGAGCTTGCAAAATGACCGTGTAGCGTTGGGAATAACTATTAGTTATTTTAACTACACCCTCTTCATATAAATATTGGAAGCTTATTTTAGAATTATAATGAAAAGTAATAAACTGTCATTTAACCCTGATAATAGCTAATATTTATTGAAGGTATCTTTAGGTTCTTTGAAAAGAGTACAGTGAATTGAATAACTTATTAATAATGTGAAGCTGAGACAAGGTAAAGATTGAACAATCATTTAATTTGAAAAACCTAAGAACACAGACAGGTAAAAGCAGTTTGAAAGTTTGATGTAAACACAATTAATATTCTTAAACATGTTGAGGATGTTTAAAGATGGTTTTAATTATGAGGTTTAACGGACCATAGCGTATGTTTTAATGACTAGGGAAGTTGCTTAATTTAGTTAACCTAGTTGTGACTTTAAGAGTCAATTTAGGGCTAATTTGAGTTTGGATGGCTTAATTTAGTTTGGAAGAATTAAAGCGGCTCTCTGGATTATTTTTCTCTGTCTCAAAGTTTTCTAAATGTTTTAAATGATATTTCAGGTCTAAACTATGATCTATGGGTTGAGTTCCACAACATCTGTCATTCTGATGAAGACCCTCCTTCCTCCTAGAGACCCCTTTCCATTATTTCTTGCCGCCGACATTTTCAGCCAATGAAATTCAAATGTCTGCATTCTCTCAACATGCACGCGCATCGACCAAACCTGTACCAGTAGGGGGCGCTGTCGTACTGGACGCTCCGTGTGTTTCTCTGCCGTCTCAGCTGTTCACTGAGGACTCACGGCTCATTTCTACTAAAAACCTACCCATTCCCCAGCTAAAGACGGGTTTATTTTTATTTTTAAACCTTTCACCTCACAGAATGGCAAGGCTTGACAAGATTATGCGTTTATTTTGGTCAGAAAGTTCATCCAGGGCCGATTCAAGTTCAGCTTCAGAGTCCAGCAGCAGCTCTCTGCTAACAGAGCTAATATCAGAAGCAGCAGGGACAGAGAGGGCTCATCAGACCCTCGTAGTATTGTTGGAATAAGATTGTGAACTGTGAGTGATTAAACCCTACACATTGAGCTGTACAGTTCATGTCCGAAGTATATGCGCCGCGTGCACGCGCGCACACGCGACCGGACGCGCGTGTCGAGATGTTTTGAGGAGGAGCCTTTGGACGCTAGAGTCAAAAACTGCTCTCCTGATGAAATCCTCCGGAGTGCCGCTTTAAGCTTTATCAAAGCAAACCTCTCGATCAGAAAGTGGTGTTTCGCTTACTGGAAGGTGGACGTTCCTGGATCTGGCAGGCGTCGGTTTCTCCACGAGCTGAGGCTGGAGTCCCCAGACTCGGAGTGGTGGTCCTGGAAGGCGTGGCCGCCGAGGACCTCCCCGGGCAGTCCGTGGATACGTCCCAGTCAGCAAGAGAGACATCTCAGCAGGCATGCCGAAGTCATTTCTGATCAGTTCCCGTAGTGAGGGAGAGACTGAGACACCCACGCAAGCAGGTGTCTCTTGAGGCCTTGTTCAAAGCTGATGAGGGTTCAGCTCAGACTCTGAAGGATAGCAGCTCAGACAAATGTCAGACTCAGACCAGACTAGACTAATTTGTACCGGAACAGACGATTAGTTTTGAGACTGAGTTATCTTAAATTTAACCAATCAGAGAGTATTAAGTGTCCCAATAAAACATGAGTTAGTGGACTTGTGGATGGCTCAGATTGGGTAGGGGAACTGTGGGGAGTTACCAAGTTCATATTACTTCCGCCCGTTAAACACTCACATTATAATGTAGAAATGCATGAAATAGCAGAGGAGCATATTATGACACTTTGAAAGTGAGTGTGTGGATGACCCTGACGAGAGGAACACTGCAGGAGACTGTTCTGTAAACAAGAGATTACAGTTTGAACACCAGTCATTTGGTTTTTAAAGAAGAGACATCTTTAAAGAGTGTTTTATTAGACAGCCGGTGTCCAGTGGGTCATCTGGGAGGTGGACACCTGAAAGTGGACAGTAGGACACCTGTAGGAATCTTGATTCAGGTTAAAACATAATCCAAGAGTCATTGTATTCCAAGTTATTGGGAAAGAAATGGATTATTGTTGTGATGGTCAACAGGGGTCAGAAGTTATAGCATATTTGATGGTGCTACAACCGTGTCTTTGAGGTTGGATTAGTTCGTCATCAAGTATACTCGTCCTTCTGTTCAGCACTCCCATCACTATGGATAAAAACAGGGAAATACGCCGCAACCATCGCTTCTTCGTCTATTGTTGATTTATTTATTATTCTCCACTTCCTTGTCTGCTGGCGCCTTTACGCTTGTCAGTGACGTCGATGCTGACGTCTTACAAAAGTTCCGGAAAGGTGGGGGCTGTAATGGAAACACGAGCGCTGAGCGGACTGAGCCAGCTGATTTGTCCTGGTCAATTTCGCCCTCTAGGATTTACCCTGAAGTTTCGATAGTCGAAACGTGGCTATTGTTGTTTATTTCTGCAGTGTGTGTGTTGGGGGGGGGGGCACCACAAAGCATTTGCGCTTAGGGCACCCAAATGGCTAGCAGCAGTCCTGCTCACCAACCTCGTTCATCAGGGCAGAACTTTTCTCTAGTGCAGTGGCCAACAACGATCACAAATTTAGTGTATAGGTGATGGAGCATGAAAACAGACCAGTGTAGGGGGCGGGACCAGTAAGGATTTATGAGGAGTTCTGTTTCTCAGTAAGTCTGAAATGTCCTGGCTGAAATGAAGTTTATTCTTGTTGTTGCCATGGCGAGTAAACAAACAAATGTCTTGCTTCTTGTAGTGAACGTTACAAGCTTTTCACCTCAAATCTCTGACATTTATTCCTAAACCATCTTGTCTTTCTCTATCCAGACATTCGCTCAAAGCAGAAACCCCCCTGTCAGAGGCCGAGGAAGAGGATGGCGTGCTGCAGAAAAGTTTGCAGGATGGACTGAGGGAGAACTATGCCAACTCCAACTCCTTCAAGCCCCCCCTGGCCCGCTCACTGCGCATCAAGGAGGAGCTTCTCAGCCAGAAGCATCGCCTTTTGAGCCAGCCCACTGCTCTTTCATTGGCTAATCTGGAGTCTGCTGGTTTGTTGAATCATGGGCAGTCCCATTCCATGCTTAGTCAGAAGGGCTCTTCTTCTTTTTGGGGGAGCAAGGCACACCTTGAAAGCCTGATGAAACTAAAGCAGGCTGGTGGAACTCTAAGCAACCTCAAAGACCTGCCTACATTCTTGGAGAATCACCACCACAACCACCATGGAGCCTTCTCCTATAAAAGTTCCCTTCACCAACACAGCCACAATCAAGTCTCAAAGGCCCAGCATCACCACAACGAGGGCAAGAGAGAGCAGGGCCACTCTCCACCAGTTGACCTCAAGATTCCCCAGGTTCGAGGAATGGACCTTTCCTGGGACTCCCATGCCTCTGAGCTGTATGGTTATGGAGCCATGGGGGTGGGTGGGGGCAACCACAGTGACAACACCCTGAGTCGGAAACTGAGAGCCATTCTGCCCAAACAGAACCGCAGGGGAGGAAGTCTCGGAAGCCTGCTGGACGGGGCATCTGACTATTGGAGCTCCGACTTGGACCACTCCAGTTCCGGGCCAGCCTATTCCATCTCTGACGTAGAAGGGGACCCTAGCTCCAAGCAGCCGAGAAAGAAGAGGGGCCGCTATCGCCAGTACAACAGTGAAATTCTGGAGGAAGCCATAGCCGTAGTGATGAGTGGGAAGATGAGCGTGTCTAAGGCACAGAACATGTACGGGATCCCACACAGCACTCTTGAGTACAAGGTAAAGGAGCGCATGGGAACTTTGAAGAACCCTCCAAAGAAGAAGCTCAAACTGATGATGAAGATGGACGCAGGAGGTCAGGATTTCGCCGCCGAGTCAGAAAACACACCCACCACAACCCCACGGGACGACGGGCTGCCGCTCGCAGCCGCCGAGCTAAAGGACGACGTTAAAGAGGAGAGTGATGACAATATCAAACCAATCAACTAAACAACTCACACATGTAAACCTCAGTTACGTGACCTAAGTCATTTGAACACGGATGGGGCTTTCTTTGTGCCAATTTACTTTGCAGTATCTGGGTGAGCACAAACGCAGGGATAAAACGAGGAGGATTCTTACACTGGAGACAGATAACCAATCGGATAGTTTTTAAACCTGCGTCACTTGAGAGACGCTGAACAAGCATTTGTTTAGCTTTTATATTCAAGAGCTTAACAACTGCAGCTGAAGACATTAGTGAAAAGACAGTTTCTAAAGCATGCTGATAATCCCCCGCCCAAAAACCCCCAAACTCCCCTCTTTTATGAACTTGATACTCTAATCTGTCGCTGCTTATAAATGCAGTTTGGGCTTTGGGTACATCCAATTTTGGGGGGGGTAAAGTTGAGGGGGAGGTAGAAATTTTTTTTTAAATCTGACTGATTAGTCGTTCCCCTAACTCATGGAAACTAGCTGAAAAGTGGTAAGTGAACTGTCTACTACATCTGAAGGTTTAATCATACCGTCGATATCCTCACAAGGGTTCTGAAACAGACCCATTCTCTTATTGCCAGGTAGCCATGATGCTTTAACTGCAAACCTTTTCTTTACTCCTTAAAATATTCTGCTTATCTCTGTGCGGACGAAAGCAAGAGTAACCCGTCCTCTTCTGAGCGAGAGAAGACACACAAAAGTCATTCAGGGATGCATGTTTGTGAGTTTTGTGGACACTACTGACTTCTGTAATCTTTTCCTCTATCTTTTCTTTTGATTTGTTTTGCTTTCTTTTGCACTACACTTTGGGTCTGGCGCTTACAGACCAGGTTACCTCGGCATTGTTGCCCATGCATCATGCACTTATTATGGTCTGTCTCTAAAGCCCAGTCGCAACCTTGCAACGAGTCAGAGGTGCACGTCGCGTTCGAATGCTGATTCATATTCAGATGCAGGACGCTCTGAATTCACCCTCTTTTTTTTGCCAAGGGACAACTCGAAGGGTACTCTGATTATGGATCAGCCGTCTTTAGGCGGGATGCTACCTCACGAACCTCCATCAGTCTGACACTGCTGATCTTGGAACGGTGGAGTCACCTTCAGGTTGCCCTCTGCGCGGTGACCAAAGTGCGCTCCACCCCTCATGGAAATCTTTATCGGATGACGGCCTTTTAGGATCAGAATGTGAAACTGTGCTGCTATCCAGTTCATTATCAAGCTCCTACGAAGGCTTTAGCCCAGGTTGATCAATTTTAGCTTGTCTTAGCTAATAACGACATATTGCTGATGTTTTGTTTTTGTTTTTCTAATCACACTGAGCAGAAGCAGCTTGGTTGATGAGTTTTAAAGAATCCTCTCCCTCGAATTTCAAAGATGGTTTAAAGGCAGTTATGTATAAAACAATGTGCATTTATTGAGGGGTGTTGATTTTAGGGAGGTGGGTGGGTAATATGCAGTGGGGAGGGTTAGTTTATAGGTGGGGGAGAGGCAGATTTTAATATATTATAAGTTATTATGACTATGTAAAAGCCAATCCGTGATTCTGAGTGGGTTTTTTTGTTCTCCTAATTTCAACTCAGGGTAACTGAGACAGTCGATGTGGTTACAAATATGGTGATTTCATGTTGGACCTAAAGTAGACCGAGAGGAGAAGACGAGCCTCTTGCTTTGTCTGTGGTGAAGCCACGCTAAAGGCCTGCTACTGAAACATAACACGAAATGTTTGGTTGTTGAATTTAACTTATAGCGCTGAACTAAAGTAGCACTTTTCAAAAGTAAAGAGTAAAAAAAGGCGAGACGGAAGTTCGGGGTTATGCATGTAGTGTAGCTCCTCTCCGAGGCGAATGGAGCGCAGAGCGACGAGGAGGGCAGAGAGGAGTTAAAAGCTTTAGTCTGGAGACTTTCTGAAAGGTGCAGCTTGGACACACTCTTTCATTTCCCCTCCCAATTACCTCAATGCTAAAAAAGAAAGAACGGAGAGGGAAGTTTTGTGTCGTCTCTTTGTTCTCCCTCCGCTCTGCTCCTGACACTGCCTGGTGCTCACCCAGTCTGACAGAGTCCTGCTCTGATCAAATGATGATTCACTCCTTTTACAAATGTTTTATACACTTTATTTATTTGATTTTGTTATTCATTTCTTGAAAATGGCATGCACCACTCTTTTGGCTGCTTTTGGAGTTGAACCAGTACGGATATGAGTCATTAAATCTTGATGCTTAAACCCACATTAGATCATGTTTTTAATAATTGGTCACAGTCTAAGCAGAATTAGACTCATTTACTGCCTGTGAGAAACAATCCTGATCCTCCTTTGTGGTTATTGGTTTTCCACATTAAGCGTTGTTGCTTCAAAAGTTCTATAAAAGAGTAGAACATTAATCTGTGGGGTGAGCATGCATGAAATGCGTCCAACACTTGACAATGCAAAGCATTCCGAGTGTCTAAAAGGTTGGTGTGCACGTGGAGTTGGAGCCAGCGTAGGACAATGATCTGATAGTGAAAACAGGATCAAGCCCCGGCGTTCACGGTGAAGCACCTCTAATGTCTGCTCACTCACAGCCAGCTGTGAAGATTAGTTTGACAAAACAGTTACCGCTGGGCTCCTTCCTCGGTATAAAACGGAGGGGAAACGTCCTCCTGTGAGGGTCCTTACATCTAATGCATGTAAAGAATCAAATTCGTGCACACAAACAGTGTAATTGGCATTAAATGCACAGATTTGCATGAACAAATTCAAACAGCACTTAGGCTGAATTCCCCTGAGAGGGGCGATTCCTCCAACGCCAAACAGTATGTGAATCATTTATCTCTAAACAATCTGAAGCTAGACTCCTAGAGCCCATCTGACCCAGCCTCATCCCGTCTACTGAGGTGCATGCCATTTAAGGTAGAAACATACCTGTCTGGTTTGATTTGGTTCTTTTGAATGTCCGTAGTAGAGTGGTTAACAGCTCCACCTGTCCACAAAACCCTCAGTCAAAAATGAAAACTGCTCTTTGTTCCCATAAGAAGAGAGGATCTCTCAGACTTGGCCTTGGCACTTCATTCTCAACAGACTGTTGCTTTTATTTTCACTTTCTGCTGCTTGTATTTGCTTTGGGGTCGCTGCTGTCTAAATGCAGCAGTAGCCTTTAGTACTGTAAACGTCTCAGGACTGAGCTCATGGGTTGGCCAGCAATATTTGTCCGTCAGACGAAGGTTCAGGCTGAGCTGCCTACACCAGCACATGGGTGAAAGATGAAAGGTGGTGGAGAACCGGACCAGTCAGAATCCCTGGTACCAGCTCTGATCAGTCGTGCTGTGATGAGGGCGGCTGGCTTTTAAAATAAACTCAGGGTAATGTAGAGTCAGACAGCAGCCTTTAAGTTCTATTATCTACAAAAACAATGATGCTCCCTCTGATATATGGTTAGAGTTCCACAACATATGAAGACCCTCCTTCCTCCTTTGCATTTTTTCTGACCGGCGAACTTTTTCAGCCAATAAAATTCAAATTTCCGCATTGTCGGCTTTCTGACAACGTGCACACGCTTTGTGCAAACCTGTAGCGGTAGGGGACGCTCTCGTACAGGACGCTCCGTGTCTCTCTGTTTATACACTGAAAAAAGTAAACATTGGTCTAACCTAAAAAACGGGTCTAACTTTTAAAAAATTGAAGTAATCGATCACATGTAATTAAATTAAGTTCTTTCAAAGTTAATTTATTAAGTTTGTTCAAAGTAAACTTTAAAAAATTAACTTGGATAAACCTAATTAAATTACTTGTGACCGATTACTTCAATTTTTTAAAGTTAGACCCCTGTTTTTTTTAGGTTAGACCAATGTTCTCTTTTTTTCAGTGCAGAATGGCAAGGCTTGCCAAGGATACACGTTTATTTTGGTCAAGAAGTTCATTCAGGACCGAGTGTTCCCTCATTTTCGGGTTCAGTTCCAGACCAACGTATGAGAAGCACAGCAGAGACAGACAGGGCTTAGAGCCTCGTACAGTGTGAGAACATGATTTGTGAATGACTGAACCCTGCAATGTAATTGAGCTGCACAGTTTATGCCTGGAAAAATGTAATTTCTGCATTTTTTTAAATTGATTTGAGGCAATGGAGGGTTATAATACATTGTAAATTAATGATAATAATATAAAATAAATACATTAATATTAAGATAAGGGGGGAGTGTACTAATATGGAACTTATTAAAAGTTTAGTTTGGTTTAGTAGTTTAGGGACTAAATGTTGGACCTGTCGGGTAAAAAGTTCAACTACTTCTATCAATGTAAGGCTAGATTTTTTTTTTTTTAATTAATTAAAAATCAACTCAAGACCACCATGTTGCTTCAGGTTCCAACCCAAGCCTTCATGTCTAATAGTTGGAGCAGGACATCCTGAAATAGAACCCCCACCCCTTCCAGAACCAGTGAAACCTCCAGCCCTCCTTTCATTTTTCACCCACCTGTAAAGGTGGAAGCTGAGCCCGAGCGCTGTACCTCATCCACACAACGCCGACTCCTCTCCGTGCCTCGTACCCGACCGTATCTTTTACCTGGCGAGGTGAAAGCCGATACTCTGGGAAACACAGTGTCCTCCACTGTTCCTGACTTTTGTTGTTTAGCCTTCCTCTCACGAAGAGGGGAGGGAGACGCCTCAGATGACTAATATGCGCCACCCTGACACTCTTCAGGTAATTTCTCACAACAAAACCTCTAGGAAGTGTACCGGCCACAGACTGATGGAAGCAGGGATCGCTCCGCTGCTCCTCTCCTCTTAGAGCTGGAGAACAAACATTTTGGGACGGTCGGTTTCTCCCTGGAGGCAGTGAGACGCGTTGGTCCCACCCTGCTCTGAGAACGAAGACGGGATTGTGTTTTCTCTTTGGTTTAATGGAAACACAACTCCAGGCTGAAACTCGACAGGACGGGTGTTTTTATACGTTTTTATTTATCCTCTCACACTGAAAGAAATCAGAGAGCAGGAGGGGGACAGGTGGAAAAGTTAACCCTCTTTTAAAGAAAAACAATCTTTGACTCTGAATCCTACAGACGATGATGTCATTCCGAATATGTTTGTATTTATTTTCTCTGTTTGTCTCTTATTCCTTTATATTAGATGATTTTTTAAAAATTAGAGTGAAAATCAAAAGATGGAAAATGAAGAGAACAATGTTAAACAGCAACTCTGTAACCTCACTAGGCGAGCGCCTCACCACGCTGTCTGGGTGGTGTGTGTAGGTGTGTGTAGGTGTGTGTGTGAGTGTGTGTGTGTGTGTGTGAGGCGGCCTAGGAGGATAAAGAAACGAATCATGTACGTATTGGCCCTCCGTCTCCGGCTGGTTGTCATTAATACCTCAGGTCCGGCCTCCTAAAAGCAGCTGATTGTATTCTCGAAGCTCACAGGAGGAATCAGGATTTTTCCTACGCTTCATTTTTAAAATGCAACAAGCAGAAGCAGGTTTTGGAAAACTGTTGATGAGGTTGTTTGTACGGTTGTTTCTCCAACGGCGTCAAACTTTTTCTTTCTTTTCCTCCAAACACAAAGGACACATTCTTCTAAAAGTCAGGTGAATATAATGCTGTATCCTCTAGCACATAAAGCAGAACGCACACACAGCAGTAGAGACACCCAGAGCAACACACACTCTCCCTCCTCATCAGGTAGCCACAGCGTGTGTGTGTGGGTGGGTTATATGTATAATTATGAAGCTGGAGTCTGCCGTGTCTCTTTTAGAAGCAGGTGGGTGTGTTTAGTCCACAGCCTGCAGAACAGCAGCCCTGATCAGGCAACGCTGGGACGCTGCGGGCAAAACCTCTGGGGAAAACTCCCTCTACTTCTCACTTTTTATCATTTTTGTCTCTTAATATCTTCATCTCGGCTGAAGGAACAAACCTCTGTCTGGTTGTCGTGTTTATCAGTGAGCTGGTCGTTGTTTTCTGCATTCCTACTCTTATTTTCTTCAAGTTTAACAAGATATTTGGATCACTTTAAAGTGTGAAAAGTTATATTTCCTATCAAACTTGCAGAGGTGGGTAGAGCACCCAAAATATGTACTCAAGTAAGAGTAGCAGTACTGCAACATATTTTTACTCAAGTAAAAGTAAAAAGTTGCTGTCCCAAAAAATACTTGAGTATGAGTAAAAACGTATTTGGTAAAAAGTCTACTTGAGTACTGAGTAACATCCATCAGATTTTTTAAAATTATGTCATCAGACAGACAAAAATATAAAGTTTGGGAGAAATTCAAGTATCTTGAAAATTAAAATGAAAAAACAATGATACAAATAACATGATATCAAAACAGAACATTTTAAGCAAGAAACCCTTTTCAAAGTATTTTTTAAAATATAATGTCAAAACTTAGTAGAGTTAGCTATGCGGCTATAAATCTAGCTAGGTAGCTATCTATTTAGCTAGCTAGTCTAGCTTTTGTGCAAGCTAGGTAAATATAGCTAGCTAGAAAAGGAGAACAGGAAAACAAAGCTGGTGCAGAAACAGGTGGTCTAAGTGTATTTTTGTTAGAACATATTTGTTTTTCCTTTAAAGTTACTCGCAGTAGGTAGAGGATTCAGATATTTTACTCAAGTAGTAGTAGCGATACTTAACAAAAATAATATTCAAGTAAGACTCGAAAGTATGGTGAAGTAAAACTACTCATACAAATTTTTTCTTCAAAAAGTTACTCAAGTAAATGTAACTGGTTACTACCCACCTCTGCAAACTTGTTATAGTTTACTGAATAATCTTGCAGAAAGTTAACTCATCAGTCCCTTAAACTCTGTTTCTCCTAACAGGGGCTGCTCCGCTGTCTAGGATGAGTAAGAATTAATAAGTGTTGCACAGAAACACACAGCTGCTCTGTGGTTTCCCTCCTGTTTGGTTCAGTGTTTCAGAATAAAAGTCAGATTTTCTTAAAGATCATTTAAAAACCCAAACATTTGTGTTTCCCTACTAAAAAGCACAAGCTCGGTGTGACTTCCTGTCTCACGTTTATGTCAGAAAATAAAAGTCATGGCACAAATTTTTTTTTTTAATTACTGTAATTCAATCCTCTATTTTTTTTATAAGAAAAAAACAGCTCCAATAATTTTTCTTTTATTGTTTTTTTAAGATGCAGGAATGCAGAAAAAACATAGTTGGTCTCTGTTATCTAGTGGGTCTGAGTTGGACTAAAACTTGTCCTAACTGTACACTGTAAAAAAAAATATGTAATTTTTACAGTAAAAAACTGGCAGCTGTGGTTGCCAGAATAATTCCGTAAAAAAATACTGTGCACATGTAAAAAAATTTACTGAACAAATCATAATTAGATGAAATAATCCAGATGAAAAGCTAAAGGAGACAGAGCCTTTTCATCTGTAGCTCCAAGGCGTCTGTATTACTGTGGTAAACACGGTTTGTTCAGTAAAATGTTTACGGTTCACAGTATTTTCTACTGAATATTTCTGGCAACCACAGCTGCCAGTTTTTTACTGTAAAAATTAAATTTTTTTTACAGTGTACGACACAGCTCTGCATCATGTCAGAATGAAACAATCACAACTACTGACTTAGATTAGAAAACCTGCCACTAACGATAAAAACCAAACGACCATCGTGGGTTTTAGCCTCGCTAATGGTTCCGTCCCAATGTGACGGAGAACCAAGTGTTTAGAAATGTCAAGGCGTCTATAGGAGCAGATGTGAAAAGGCCAGACACGCCTCACTACACCACCTTCCTCCTTTATGATTATTACAGAAAACTTACTCTATAAAAGAAGCAGATAAATAAATGTATCTGAATTTGTAACATCAAAACTCCTAATTCTAATCCTCGATGTTGCAACCTGTCCACCTCCTGCCAAATGTCCAGTGAGATTTGTTGATTTTGCTGCTCTGTGAAACGTTTCTCACAGAAGCTGCTGCCGCCGCCCCCACCGAGCCCACGGTGCCGGCGTGCCTCTCCGCCTCGTCTGGAAGCCTTCTCACAGATGGCAGCCAGACAGAGCGGCAGATCCAGGCTGCGGTCTGAGGAGGTGGATGGGAGCGTGAGGATGGGATCTAAGTGAAGCCGAGAAGAATAAAGGTCTCCATCCCCACCCCCATGCCACAGTCAATCATCAGGCTTTTAAGGAAACGCTGTCGAGTCTCAAACGTCTTCAGCGCTCTGCTTTTCTGATTTAAAAGCCTGCTGGCGTTGAGCTAAAGCTCCACTTTGGGAGAACAGGTGCATTCTGGGGACGGAAATATCAAACCTGCAATGGATTGAAAATAGAAATTTAGAAACCAAGTGTGAAGTGAATGAAAGCCATGGTGCCCTTGTGTGTTGCCATGACGATTCTTCAGTATTGTTCCCATGTGTAGGTGTGTCTGGCTCTCCGTGGACCAGCTGCTGTCTGATCTCAGACCAGCTCTGAGCTCATTTCCTGCATCCAGACCCACCTGGGATGTTTCCAGCTCAGTTTGGGAAAGTTCAGATTCAAACAAACAAATTTTGCACTTCTGCAGATTTATTACAGCTTCTTTCTTTCTTGTTCTCAGTCCCAGTTCGCTCAGTAAAAACAGACGGAGGAAGTCCTTGAAAATGCTTGAATTTTAACGTGGTGTTTTCAAGGATTTTAAGGCACTCAGATTTTAGCTGAAGAGCCTGAAATTACACTGCAAAAACTGATTTCTAAGAAAGTAAAATAGCCTTGTTTTTAGACGTTTTGACTTATTTTTGTCTAAAAAGAAAACATATTCTTACAACCCTACTTGAAATAGGCTAGATCTTCTTAAATATGGTCAAAATTTCTAGATTTTAGCAAAAAAATCTGCCAATGGGGTAAGTAAAATTTGCTTGTCTAGATTCCTTAAAACTAGCAAATTGTTCTAAATGCAGAAAATTTTTGCAATATTTAAGGAATCTAGCCAAGCAAATTTTGCTTACCCCATTGGCAGATTTTTATTTATTTTTTGCTCAAATCTAGAAAATGTTACCATATTTAAGAAGATTTGGCCTATTTCAAGTAGGGCTGTAAGAATACATTTTCTTTTTAGATAAAAAATAAGACAAAATGTCTAAAAACAAGGCTACACCGAAAAAAGAAAACAGGGGTATAACTTAAAAAAACTGAAGTAATCGGTCACAAGTAATTAAATTAAGTTCTTTCAAAGTGAATTTATTAAGTTTGTTCAAAGTAAACTTAAAAAGATTAACTTGGATAAACCTAATTAAATTACTTGTGACTGATTACTTCCATTTTTTAAAGTTAGACCAGTGTTTATGTTTTTCAGTGTATTTTACCTTCTTAGAAATCAGTTTTTGTAGTGTAGTCGTATCCATAGACGCTGACATTTCTGAAACAGTGCAGTGAAATATTTGTTTAGAGCGTTTATTACGATGTGAGAAGGTGATTCTCCAGGACTTTTTACATGAAGTGTTCAGACATTTCTGTTTATCCTGATACAGAATTTAATGAAAACAATTTATATGAGTAAAACCTGCACTGCAAAAACTGATTTCTAAGAAAGTAAAATAGCCTTGTTTTTAGACATTTTAACTTATTTTTGTCTAAAAATAAAATATATTCTTACAGCCCTATTTGAAATAGGCCAGATCTTCTTAAATATGGTCACATTTTCTAGATTTGAGCAAAAAAATCTGCCAATGGGGTCAGCAAAATTTGCTTGGCTAGATTCCTTAAAAATAGCGAATTGTTCTAAATGCAGAAAATTTTGCAATTTTTTAAGGAGTCTAGACAAGCAAATTTTGCTAACCCCATTGGCAGATTTTTTTGCTCAAATCTAGAAAATTTTATCATTTTTAAGAAGATCTGGCTTTTTTCACGTAGGGCTGTAAGAATTTTTTTTTTTTTTGACAAAAATAAGTCAAAATGTCTAAAAACAAAGCTATTTGACTTTCTTAGAAATCAGTTTTTGCAGTGTGTGAAAACATAAAACGTATTCACCTTTCTACAGTTCGTTTTCCCTCTTTTTACCGACCTTTTTAGCGTACTCTACTGAAAGTGCTTGAATTAGGTGTCAGATGAGGAGTAGGATCCCTGAGAAGGACTGAAGATCTGTAGATCATGTGATTCCTCATCAGGACTGAATCCTCGGGCAGCTGTCATCCAACACTTTACAGTAGGAAACGTCCAGCGCTGGTCGGTGATGCTGCTGCAGAGCTCCACTAGTGTCACTGTGTATGGTGAGATGTCCTAAACCCCTCCCCCGCTGTTGATCCCAGGAGGGACGAGGTGCAGCCCCAGGTCAGCCCGTCTCCCCTGCTCCCTTCTCTCGTTTTCACAGAGGTTTTGCTGCATTCTGCTCAGACGAGAAACTTTCAGATTTAAAGACACGGCTCAAGGCTTTCCAGCAGTGGGGGGGTGGGGGGTTTACACATCACACACATTGTGTCCAGCTCAGCCTTTGGTGTAACTGTGTGCTCAACACTAAGTTCATCCTCTAAAGAAGATTCTATTTTTTGGATTTTAGGAAACTCCTCTCGTAGCTTCTTTTCTTTTAAGGGTGGGTTAATTGGTGGTGCATTTGATGGCCGTGTACCTCTCTGTTACCTCTGAGATGTGAAGTCTACACTACATGCAAATAAACGCAGCAGCCGGTGTATTTATAGTGGCTCTGAAGAGCAGCACCGGCTCATGGGATCGATAATATCTGAGTTCGGCCTCCACAGGAAGTTTGGCAGGTGAAACGAACATTCTCCAACAGTACAGAAGATGAAATGTCATGCAGGCGATTGCTACTGCACAAACGGCAACTTGTTTTCTTTTCCTTTTTATTGTTCTGATGGATTCTGTACATTATTTTCAGCCAAATACTTTTTCAGTGCTTTATAAACAGCGAGGATTGTAAATCTGAATAATTCTTTCCGGGGCGGCCCTCCCTGCTGTTCCTCTAGAGATCTAACGTAGAAGACTTGGACTGTTGCCTTCCCAAACGTCACCACGACGCCGAGCAGATCCGGAAACGAGCGCTTTGACCGGATTGGCCGAGGGGAAAGTAACGCTGTGTGTCTGTTCTTTTCTTTCTGTCTTTGATGATATATATATATATATATATATATATATATATATATATATTCCATCTTGCTGTTTTTTCTTTCTTTTTTTTTGGGTGTGCAAAAATGTAAAGAAAAAAAGACTTACAACACAGAATACCTCAGAAAAGAAATCCATGTAACCTTGACAACCCTTATCCTGGCCATCAACACGCGTCTCCTATAGGCACTTTCATCTCCTGTTGGTTGTTTCCTCTCCACCTCCTTTTTTCTGTTTTGCTTTTGTCATGCCAAAAAAAAAAAAGAGAAAAAAAGAAAGCCATGCCAGAAAGCGCTGAAACCACACTGGGTGGATTCCGGAGCTTCTTATGCCACTTTTGGTTTCAGGTCCTCGTGTGTCTGTGGTCTCTGACGTCCTGCAGCCCACATCACGTCCCTACGTTGTTTCTGAGACACCCATTGGGGTCCCGCTAAAGGTGGGGCTTCAGGGTTTCTTCTTGTTAAAATCCGCGGGGTTTTGCTGGCGGGACGAAGACCGGTACGGGGGAGCACTTGAAGCTGCACATCTCCCACCCCGTTCCTTTCACACACCTCCTCATCTTTACTTTATCTTTGTTAAAAATTGAATGTAAAAAAAATAAATAAAAATACACACAAAACACTTCAAACCTCTAATTTAACTATACATATTTAAGAATAAAATGAATACTCTATATGTGCACATAGATTATACCTATACAAGCCCCTCATAGACACAAATGCATATGTATATATGAAATCTCTAATGTCATAAACTTTATTCTTGAAAAGGAAGAGGGCGCGCCTCTTCCATCGATGATTCAGGGAACCAGTACAGAAGTCCAGTGCAGAATGTTGGGTAAAACGACTCCCGCTCTGTTGCTTTTTGGTGTTTTCCTCAGTTTGTGCTGTTATGATCCCACGATGTAGCATAGGGAAAGGGCCGGGGCGGCTCCAGCTGTTTGTTTTGGTTTCTTTCTTGTTAACGGTAGAAGTAGTGAAGCTAGGATCTCGTGTAGTCGTAGTCTTTTTCGAGCCTGATTCTGTGAAATGGGGGGAGGGGAAACGGGGGAGGGGAAACGGGGGAGGAGGGTGGGTTTTATTTCTAAAGCAAACACTGTATTTATCCAGATGACTTGGCGGTCGTGTGTGGGGGAGGAGGGGTAAATAAGGGCTGCTGGGAGGGAGGGTGGGGGTGGGTGTCTTCAGGACGGTTGTATATAGAACTGCTTCGTCCCCCTTTACCTGTCTTTTCACAGGTGAGGTGGCGCCGTGTGTTTTTATGTCTAGAATCGTTTTGATGAAGGAAGCTTCCCCTCCCCCGTGCTTTGGCGGGACGGACGGGCGGCGTGTGGATTTCTTTGCATGCTGGTGTACATACCCCTGTATCAGTCTTTTGTTTGAGAAGGCTGGTTATTGCAAAAGCGCTTTTTTATTGGATGTTGTCCGTCGGACAGAATCTATTGTTTTGAATATAAGATATATTCCCAAATGAAATAATAAAAAAAACCTTTCCCTGAGAAGGAGGAGCACCTAAAGGTGTTTGTTTTGTCGCTGCAACAGCTTTCGTAGTGGTTTTTTGGCTTAATGCTCCATCATTATTTCTTGTGTAAAATATGAGTGAATGTGTGTGGCTGTGTAGGAAATCACGTGAACTGTTTTTTTCTTTTCTCAGCTGTTTTTCATGGATATTTTAGCCTCAGAGCTGCTTTTAGGAACATTACCGTTTATCGATGTGCTCTCTCTTTTTCTCGTACGCGAACCTGAACGTTCCCTTTGCTGTCTGTAGGAAAAAGCTGCCTCTCTCACAGCGCCTTACAGACCCAAATTACTTCAACCACACACCCTCAGGGATCCAAAACACCACTCACTATTATTCAGGTATCTGATCTACGCCGAGGCCTCGCAGTCTACTCTGATTTAATGAATCGCAGCCAAAATCCTGACTGATCAGAAGCAGTTTACCCTCAGAGTCCTTTCACTGTTTTTCTAATCCCTTATTCTCACCTGTAGCTACGTTTTGAATGTTTTCAGTTCAGAACCAGTGAGTCTTTGCAGGCGCTCTGTTCTTTCACTGACTTGCATCAAGTGGCTTTCGCTCCGCTGCAGCAGTCTTCAGGACGCCTCGCTGAGTCGATTTCCAGCGGTTCTAAGTGGCTTTCTCTCCGTTGTTTCCTGGATGTTTTAGGCAGACTCTCAGCTCTGCTGTGATTGGTCGACGTTTGCGTTGCTGCTAACGGCTCCAGAGATTTTTTGAACTTTTAGTTTCACCAAAATCTAGTCACGCAACCGCAGTTCACCTTTGGCCTGGACTCGACGTCAGGACGCTGTCATGAGTTAAACTTTGTACTTTTTCAGTCACATCAGTGACGTTTTGTGAGCATTCAGAAGTTGCATTGCGCATCATGCCATGTGAGCTATTAGGATTATTTTCTACATTCCTGATTGATTTGGATAGTAAGCTGATTGCGGTGAGGCAGAGATCACTCTGGAAACAGCTCGTGATTTTCGGTTAGATGCAAGAAGGCGTTGTCCCGGGCTTCGGACTCCTTCGGCTACAACAACAAACCTCATCTTTCGTTCGATCTAATCTTGTCCTGCTGAGATTTCTAGCGTTTCCTAACCTCACCTCGGTTCTTAACGGGTGGCTGGACGCCCCGCGGCCAGGCTCGCTGGGCTTCTTTTCCTCTTTTTCACTGAGATTTTGTTTCCGGGTTTGACGATATACCTCATTCCTTCAGTCCAGCTGGCCCTGGGGGGGGCGCTCTGCCGATGCTCAGGACGCTCAAGCCCTCTCTCACAGTTTGGTCCCACCTGGACTGTACCTCTAACACACACACACACACACACACACAGACACAGACATAAAAACACAGGTTCTCCAAATATCCCAAGGACCTCATTTTTCAATATCTACTGTTTACAGTTTGACAAAAAAATTGTATAATTTAAAAAAATATTTTCTCATATTGTAGTTTTATTTATGTACGATACTTTTTGTTTATTTTGTACCTTGTGAGTTGGGCTTTTATTCTTCTAGACTTACATTATTGATGTCCGTGTAAATGAGCACTTAACAAGGATCACAATAATCGGGTCGAGTCTGATCGACTTTCAGTTGATTTGTTTCGTTTTCCCTCTGTTTTGAATGAAAATCCTGATATAATTTTTGGTTGGAGCTAATGAATAATTCATGTATAATTTTCAGGGTTTTTTTGACTAAAAGATAAAAGTTGATCTGTTTTTTTTTTTTCCTTTTGATTTTTTTTTTTAAACTTCATTTTGCATTGAACATCAGGTGATGTTTATTAGATCTGTCATTGTGCATGTGTAAAATACTTTACTGGTTATGTTATATTCAATTTGGTTAAAAAAATGGAAAAAGTAACAAAAAAATGAAATTGCCATTTTTGCCACACATTTCAGCTGTAATGTTGTGTACGGTAGTATTCACTGGATGCTAGAACTTTCTTTTCAAAACCACTATTCTTCTAATAAATTTTGTTGTGAAAATAAGCTCAGTGTGAGTTCATCTGTTTGTCGTAGGACTTTGAGTGGTTTGTGGTGATTTGAGCCATACTGACATTAAATACACGCCACCTATGAGGCACCGATCATCATTAAACAAACAGCTGTTACCTATTTTTAAACTCACGTTTTCCCCACATGTATTTAGAAAATTACAAAAGCATGTATAAAAGTTATAGACATATATTCAGATAATATTTTTTACATTAATTTTTAGAAAGACATTTTTATTACATAAATCAATTCTACTGGTAATTTTTCAAATCAATGGGTGGTTTAATGGATGATTTTTTGAAGAAAACATGTACACTGTAAAAACAAACTGTTAAAGTTTAACCAAACAAATTTGTGTAACAATTTGCACTCAATTATAATAAAATTGAATCAATATTTTACATTAAATATAAATGTAACAAATGTGTTTTAATACATATTTTTAGCTGTGAAAATTGAGTAAAATGTAATAAAAACCATTTTGTAAAATTGAATCAATTAAATTGAGTGCAAATTGTTACACACATTTTTTTGTTAAATTTTACCCACAATTTTTTATTAAATTTTACTCAATTTTCATATTTAGTTTCAAACTAAATATTTTTAGTTTGTTTTAGCTGTGAAAATTAAGTAAAATGTAATAACAAAATTTTTTAAAATTGAATCAATTAAATTGAGTGCAAATTGTTACATTTTTTTTGGTTAAATTTTACCCACAATTTTTTATTACATTTTACTCAATTTTCATATTTAGTTTCAAACTAAATATTTTTAGGTTTTTTTTTCTAGCAGTGAAAATTGAGTAAAATGTAATAAAAAATGTGGATTCTTCACGTCTCTTGTTCTCTTCTTTTTCTGTTCCCTTTCTCCCCCATCCCTCTTTCTGTACCCTTCCCTTCACTTTCAGGCTCCGTGTCCAATCAACCATAAAAACATTCTAATAAAGATTTTGGGGGTTATATTTAAACAAAAATCAGGAGGAGTTTTATAGCAGTGGCTGTAACCTCTCACCTGAAACTGCAACACTGTTGGGCTTGTTTTTGGCACTCAGACATTATTCTGTTTGCTCCACAGCCGGACACGACACGGGGTTAAAAAAAAATTTGATTACATTTCACCCAAAATTTTTATTATATTTTACTCAATTTTCACAGCTAAAAATAACAAAAAATATGTGTTAAATTCAAACACCTTTGTTTCATTTATATTTAATGTAAAATAAAATATTGATTTTATTTTATTTACTGGTTATTATCCAATTACCTTGTTTCTTTTATGTGTATTTATTTGGTAGGTTGGAAATACAGTTATTAACTCATAGGGTGGTGGTCAACAACTGACAACTAACATTTTTACATTTGATGACAGGTGGATATTGCCGGGTATCGAACAGTCTAAAATGTAAAACCATCATTTACTTAAATTTTTTGGTGTAACATTTTTACACTCAAGAATTTTGAGTAGATTGGAGACAATTATATTGATAAAGTTGGCTTTTACTTAATATAATTGTCTCCAATCTACTCAAAATTCTTGAGTGTAAAAATGTTACACTAAAAAAGTTAAGTAAATGATGGTTTTACAGAGTGTATTGGAGTCCATATCACTAACCTCTAGGCCACAGCATCTGTTAGGGTAACATTGAAGTTATGATGCTTATAAGTTTGATTTTTTTTTTTTTAGCTTTTCAGTAGTGCTTAACTAGTATATTTGGTTAAGTTCTAACCATTAGATTTGAGTTCCATTTATTAATTAAAAAAATTTGGTGTATCGGTTAGAATCAAACCATTTTTTAAATTTAAGTCTTTAACTAATATATTTAACTACATTTTAGATAATTTTATCGGGTAACATTTAGCTTTAAAAAAAAAAATCTATTTTGTCAGTGCAATAAAAAAGTTTTTTTCTTTGTAAAAGAAATGTTTAAAGACTAATCCTGACAGCAACAATATAGTTGAGGTTTTACACTAAACATGTGTCTAGGCTGCTGTATGATGGAGGAGACCACCTGTCTGAGTCCCTTCGATTGTGTGATCATCTGAGGATCTTTACCCAGAGTTCCTGTCTGGGGCCTCCCTGAACACAGTGTGTGGATGCTGCAGGTGACTGAACCTGGTGCCCCATCTCCACCTCGGGTTAACTAGCTGGATAAAAGGTTAAGTACTGTCACTCTGAGGGAACCGGCAGGAAACAAACACTCCCTCTCATTCTCTCACATGGTAGGATGGATCAGCAGGATGCTGCTGTCTGGCTGAGATTCGATGATTTGTTGTCAGTCAGATGATGAGTCAGCAAATGCTCTCCTTTTGGAAAATAAGATGAAGTTATTAAAAACAACTCAACTTGATGTTTTATACAGAAAGTATCAAGTCCAGTTCAGATCAGGATTCAAGCTGTTTGCAGTAAATTCAGTTCAGCTGTAATAAAATTAGATTTATTATAAAACAGCTCAATTAGTCAGTTTGTCCCATTAGCTTATTAAGGAACCAGCTGATTTGACTGAAGTGTCACTTCGATGTAATCCTCCACTTTAAGAGGCACAGTGAGAAGGAAACCTTCCTGAAACCTGGATTTAAAGGGATCTGATCCTGAGAGCGCAGACCTGAGCTCTGAGTTCTGAGATGAGTTGATCTGCTGCAGAGTCAGATTTAGTCATGTTGTCATAATGTTGGTGACATCATGTCATTATAACATGTCCTAATGTGGCTCTAACGATATCTAAAGTTCCTGATAGGCCCCAGTGAGCAGCTACCTAAACAGCTGCACATCATTTTATTCCTGTTTACTGTTGCCATGACAGCATGTTGGAATGATGACCTTTCACCCATTGGATACTGGGTTAGGCTCCATCCCCCCTCCCTCCCCCCACCACCACCACCACCTCCCGTGCTCACAAAACGAATAAGCAGGTACAAAAATAGACTATATATATGTGTGTGTGTGTGTGTGTGTGTGTGTGTGTGTGTGTGTGTGTGTGTGTGTGTGTGTGTGTGTGTCTATAGGGTTTATTTTCCATACTTTCTTCTTTTCCAGTCTCTTATGCTAGTATTAGTTCTTGTAGCGTTCAACACGCCGTGCCTCAGAGGTGCAGCTGCTCAGGAACATTTGTTTTCTCCACCGTTTTGCTCTCCAGTTCTTTTGTTCGTCAGTCTCGTCCTCCTTCTTTCCTGCCTTTCCTCTCTTCTTTATTGTTTTACTTTGTTTTTATTCTGCTGCAGGGTTTGAGTTTAGGAGCCTCTGCAGTAGAAGGAGGCACAAAAAGACAAATAAGTTTCCAGGGCACAGGAAGTAGGTCATCCTCCTATCAAATATTTATTCCTCACACTGCCTAAGGCTGCAAAAGGACTCCTTCTTTAGTTACTACATGCTGTGTGAGTCCGTGTGTTTCCCTTCTTTGCTCATTTGCACATATATGGCTGCCAGTGTTCGACGTTGGATGGAATTAATAGGATTTTTTTTGGACTTTTGTGCATTTTCCAAAGGTCCAACTTGATTCCTTCTTATTTTTATCTTTTTTTTTTAGTTTAGTTTTTATTAAGCAGAGATTGAAATAGCTTTTTTCCACAACATCATGCATCAGCTTTATTCATCCAGTTTTCTTCTGTTTGTCGATGTAATGGTTGTTTTAAATCAGGGAAATGGAAATAAGACTAGGGTAAAATTGTCAATACAGAGGGTTATGCTGCAGGGAGACCTAATTTACTCCAGACTGAACCTTTACAGCAGATTTCTTGATTTAAATGTTCTGTTCTGAAATGTTTATCAGCACAAGTGTAACTTCTAGGGATATGTGCTGTTCATCAGTGAGTCAGGACCAAACCCTCCTAAGCTCCAGTCAAGGAACTACTTCCTGTTTCTACAGACTCCGCCTTCTTTGAGTGATGTCACTGGTTCGCTCTTTAAATGCAGTAAACTCTCTCTAATGTCTGGGATGTCACTTTGTTGTGTTCAATCTACTGGATTAAGACTTTTTTAACTAAACAAACAGAAAACAGACTTTAGCATTCAGCTGTCCTAAAGCTGAATTTAGCTTTGTTTTTAAAAAGAAACCTCTGATGTAGTTATGAGTTGTGCAGTTTTTCTAAGTAAACAGTGACAAAATGTTTCACCGTCTAATTTTGTTTTTTAGCCGCAGACAAAAAACCTTGAACTTTTTGAAAAAGTTCAACACATTAGTACAAAGACTCAGCTGTCTGCTGGATTTATAGGTGGTAAAATGTTGCTCTGAGGTGTGTGTGTGTGTGTGTGTGTGTGTGTGTGTGTGTGTGTGTGTGTGTGTGTGTGTGTGTGTGTGTGTTACAGTAGAGGCCGTTTTCCTGTTGAAGGGCTGAGGGTTTGATCCCCAGCTCTAGGAACGTACTGTAGCGTTCTTTAGCAAGGCACTAAATCCCCTGTGATCCGTACGAGTCTATGAATGAATGAATGATTGAATGGATGATAATCATGGTACAGCTCAGGACCTGCAGCTTTAAAAGGTTCAGTGTGAGGATGAAGCATGTAGGTCCTCCTGCAGGACTCGGATCAGGACACAGAGCTTGTGGGTTTTGTTTACAGCCTGAGAAACAATCTACGAAACCTCCAAAAACTGACCTGAAGTGTTTCCGATGCCTGTTGTTATTCCCTGCCCAGCAGGTGTTTAACTGCAGCACAACAACAGATTACAGTGTAATAAATGCTTCTGATTGGAGGGAGTAGCTCACTAGTTCTGCAGCCTGTTTCTCTGTCATTAATGCAACTTGATAACAGCGTTGAGTGGGAATTGTTAGATGATTACAGTTATCAACAAAGAGTTCTTTGGTTATTTACAGTGAACATTAGCAGCCTAGCTAGCTGTGGCGACTGGTGCAACAAGCTCACCTCTGAACCCTGCAGTGGAACTCGTTTTATAATGAGTCTAACTGAATCAGTCAGTTGTCCTGAAAGGATCTGGATTTGTTTAGAGGTTTGAGATGACTTTTGTTGTGAAGTGGAGCTTTAGAAATCAACTGAATTGAAATGAAATGATAAAATTACAAACGTATACCTGTATGTGCACTACAAGTCCAACCATCCACACAGCAGGAAACCTGCTGGTATAGCAGCCTGAGTGACCAGAGGAGAGAGAAGCCACTGATGTCCAGAGGAGGAAGATTCTCAGGGATCACAACCCAAACCCCACACCCAGAGATGACGCAGGTATAAGCACAGCACTAGAGAGTGTCAGAACCACTAAAGGAACAACTCAGATCCTGGAATGTCAATTTTATTTATGTATTAATCTCTATCAAGGCTGCACCAAACGCTTTACAGCTGAAACACAGAAAGCAATAAAATAAATAAAACACACAAAGAAGGTACAAGAACAGGATCAGATTATTCATTTGAACAACCAGCTTTAATGACCAAAGTTCTGATCAGATCTAAGGTGGAGGCTGTCCCAGAGGTCAGGGGCAGTGATCACCTCTGGTCTTTAATCTGACCTGGGAACAGTAAGGAGCGTTTGGTTATTTGACCTTAGGGTTCTGGATGGAGGCTCACCCCATAAAGAGACTTGAACCATAGCAACAAGAGCTTGAAGTGGATCCTGTAGCGGACAGGAGCCAGTGGAGGGAAGCAGCTCTAGTGTTCTGAGCTGGAGCATCCTGTACGACCTGCTGGCGATGGAGGGAGGACTGAGCTTTTAGAAGGAACTGCAAAAAGTGTGTTGTAATGAAAGCATAGATGAGTTTTTTGAATGATGAAAGGATGAAATAGGTTTTTAATTTGGCTGAGAGTCTCGTAAAGAAACTTGCTTGTAAAACTGAACTGATTAGTTTGGTTAATTTGAGGGATGGACTCAAAATAACTCTAAGGTAACTCTGACTCCTCAGAGAAAAGACAGGGTCTTCAGACTCCTTTCTCTCCACCAGGATGACTTCTGATTTATCTTCATTTAGATGGAGGTCTTGATGTAATTTAGACCGGAGGTCCCCAAGCCTGCTCCTCAAGGCCCACTGTCCTATTAGAGGTCTCCCTGCTCCAACATCTGGAGGCTTACAGGTTCCTGCAGAACTTGATGACATGCTGAGCACACTGTCAGAAATGAAAGTACAGAATTGTACCTTTTCTCGTCACTGGGGTGGTACCATCAAAAGTACAATTTTGTACATTTAACTGGGGGGTTGTATCCTAAGGGGTATAAATATGTACCCTTTATACCTTTTGAGGGTAACATTTTGTACCTTAACTGGGGCTATACATTTTTACCCTTGTAGTTTGTACCTTTTACTAGTCAAACCTGTAACTTAGGGTACAAATTTACAAATTAGGGTACAAACATGTACCCCTTAGGGTACTTTTGAGGGTGCCACCCCAGTGATGACAAAAGGTACAATTCTGTACTTTCATTTCTGACAGTGCAGGTAATTCAGTCTTTTGAATTTGGTCTGTGATGGACTGGAAGGATCTTCTAGTGGTCTGTGATGGACAGGAAGGATCTTCTGGTCTGTGATGGACAGGAAGGATCTCCTGTGTTGCAGCAGATCTGAAGAACCTCTGACTGAAGACACTCTGTTGCTGAATGAAGATCTCAGTTCAGGATCTGGTCTGCAGAGATGATCTTCCACAGCAGCAGGTCCTGGACTCCACCAGCACTGCTAATCCACCTCTTTTGCTTTTCCTGCTCCTCTTCAAATCTCTGTCCGCTCCACTGTATCGTCTGAAAGCCGGGCAGAGAGACGTTGGAGTCGGGGATGTCATGGCACTGCATTCCTGATATTTTGGCTTGGTCCTCATCAGAGCTTCAAGCTCATCCATCGTATTCAGGAGAGATCTCACGTTCAACACTATGATCAAGGAAAGCGACGATCCTTGCATTTGGATAAGTGGAAGAAAGCAAGGCGAGACTAGGAAGCACCACTGGACTGGCCATCAGGCATACTGGACATTTGCCCAGTGAGCTGATGGTAATTTGGGCCAGCCTGGGCGCTGCTAAGGAACACTGATGCTCAGTGAGACATGCACGTTAAATCTCCAGCACCAACTGAACTCACAGCGACGGCGTCCGTATCCAACATCAGCTGTAGGTAATCAATGGGAAGCAATGGTTTCAACTTCCTCTTCCTCTCTCTCTGCTTTGTTCCTGCTCTGCATCCATGTCTCCTCCTCTTAAACTCGTCTGGGATTTTTGGTCACAGTTTGATTTGAACTTCTGAGATGTCAATGAGCTGCTCCTTCTTGTAAACAAGTTTTCTATTGCTGATGTGAAGGATGCAGCGTTTTATAAACTCTATTTTTAGTTTATAACTGGCACACACTTCTGTGCTTCGTTTTGTTAGTCTGACACAGAGGATTCTCTCTGACGCTTTCACTTACCAGACTCCACAGGACTCTAGATTCATTCTGATGCTACAGGGAGTAAATGATGTATTTTAATATTGACGAATAGGAGTCTGAGTCCAGGAATTAGACTTTACAGGTTTATTATAAAAAGGACGGACGACAGTACAACAGATAAGCAAGAGGTAGCAGTGTTTAGCATTTGTCAACACGATGTTAAAGTGTTAGTTGATCTTTAAAAGAAGTTTTAACTATCTGAGCCTCATGATGGTTAAGGCTAGGGATATTATCTTAATTTAGTTTAAGGATTAAACGGAGGAGTTACTGTTGGGTCAGTTACTAGTTTGAATGAGCTAAAGTTGTTAGCTTTTATCAAAGTAGGCCTCATATCAGATCATGGGTTTTTACTTGTACCAGAGCGGTCCAGTGGATCCAGCCGGTGCCGAGTCGCCTCGTCGAGGTGGAAGCCGACCCCAGCAGAGGAGAGACGTCTGCACGGGGAGGTAGTTCGCCGAACGGGCAGACCGGGTGGTCCTGAGATCCGGGGGTAGCCAGAGGATTCAGTCCATGATGGCAGGAGTGTGAGGCTGATGTTGAGTTGAAGAGAAAACGGCGTGTTTTCTCTCCAGAGCCAGAGGTGAGATCGGCCGTGAGGGTTGAGAGGCCGTCTCCGGGAGGAGGTCAGCTGTGTAGAGGTTTGACAGCTGACATGTTGTCTGATCAGTGTCTTGACCAGAACTGAGTATTTCCGGGAGGAAGCACAGTTAAGTGGAACTGAGTGGTGAGGTGGACCTATCAGAGACGAGTTTAACAAGTCACGTGGCTCAGACCTTTAAAAGGGACAGCTCACCTTAATGAAGTGAGCGTTAAAATACTTAACCTTTTAGCAAAGTAAAATATGAAATGATACTGAAGCTGGATCAAACATTCACAATACTGTGGAAGAAAATGCATTAATCATATTAAGACATTTCTATAACAGTGGATTAAAATCTTTAAGTTTATTATTATAACTAAAGAGTCCTGTGGAGTCTTCCGGCACGACTGAACCCTTGGAAGAATGTTGATTCAGGTTAAAACATAATAAAGAGTCATTTTAATCCGAGTTATTGGGAAAAAGATGGATTATTGTTTGTGATGGTCAACAGGGGTCAGAGGTTATAGCGTATTTGATAATGCTACAAGGACCATAACAAAGGGCCATAAAGTAGAAAAGTTCATATTCAAACCAAAATGGAAAAAAAATCACTCAACTAAAGAAACACCTCTAAAAAAAACATCAAAGACAAAAATGTCATAAAATAAGTCACTTGTACCAAAACGTAGGGACTGGAAGAAGCTGCCGCCCTGTGTGAAATCAATCACGTGTGAAAATCCTAAACCTGTTTTACAGCACTACCTCCTCTTTAGTTTAGCCAGTAAATTCAACTTCATCTCAACAGTCATAAATAAAAATAACCTGAGATGTCAGAGATGATTGTGAATGTTTAGAATTAAACAGAGGTCCAAAGGAAGTACCTGCTGTGCCAAAGTGTCTATTTTAAAAGCCTCAGTAAGTCGACTGAACCCAGCAGTCATCGGCTCTAAAGAAGCACCAGATGTTTTACCTGTAGCCCCTCATTCTGTTAATGTCCACACCAAAGGAGGAAAGACCCTGAGCATTATGGCACTTAGTGCAGGACAAAGTGCTTCCACGTCCTCTCATAGCTCCATCAGACTCCATCGCTCTGCTCCTTCTCCCGGCTGATGAAAGGGTCAAATGGTTTTATCCTCCTGACTTGTGTCTATATGTTTCTGAGGGAGTGCAGAGACGAAACGAAGTTTAAAATATAAGCTTAAGGGAGAAGTTGTAAAGCTTTAGAACAGACAATCTGGAACCATCACTGGAATTTTAGTTGACAAAAATCATTTTGTTGACTTGCTGTTGCGTTTATCTTACCGTCAATGGATTCTTTATCCTGCTGGTTCATCAGAAACACAGGATACTAGTGAGAATGTTTTATTTAAAGCATTTAAATGAGCTGCTGTTGCTGTTGTTGTCTTCAGATGATGGAACATGAGTGCACCCATA
The DNA here is from genome assembly GCA_006937965.1 of Callopanchax toddi. Taxonomy (NCBI): domain Eukaryota; kingdom Metazoa; phylum Chordata; class Actinopteri; order Cyprinodontiformes; family Nothobranchiidae; genus Callopanchax; species Callopanchax toddi. The sequence goes on along the minus strand of SSNR01000161.1, from coordinate 335,880 downwards.
GCAACCTTGTAATAAAACGCTTTAATGGCTCCCATTGTGAGCTCCAGCTCCAAGCATGACAGAAAGACGTGAACAAGGAGAAACATTTGAAATAAAATATTCTCCTCGTTCCGACCTTTACTCCGGAGACATGAGCGCACATTTCCCCCCTTTCTGTCACTTTTTCATATACACACATACTCTACTGTGAAAATGTCAGCGGGCCCATCAGAAGCCCCCCTGCTGCGGTGTGTGGTGGCTGGGCTCAGCAAGGCTCCCCATTACTGATTAATGGAACCACATCAGCTTATTCAATTAAGAGTCAGCGCCAGCCCCATGCGGCTGTCTCCCCAGGCCTGTCTGAGCTGCGTTTAGTGGTTTAAAAGAAGCACCAGTACAGAAACCCAGGTGCACTGGAGGGTGGCCCACCACAAGTCAGATTTCTGTTAACCTACTTTTTATAATGTGACTCATTTTATGCCTTCTCTACTTTGACTTGTCTTTGGAATAAACTTTCTCTTTACCTTTTAAAATAAGTTCATGAGGATTACTCCAGACTAACATGTCCCCCATGGCACGTGGTTCAGTCTAGACCATTACTATATGGATCATTTCCCACTAAGCCCTCCAGCCTCTCAGCACATTCAGAACGAAGACAGGATTTTCTGACAGGAAATCCAGAACCTGACTGAATCATTTTACTTGTGAACTATGGGTGTCGGTCGGAAAAGGGTGGCTTGCCAACTCCAGGTCGGGAGAGAGGTCCTGCCTCAAGTGGAGGAGTTCAAGTATCTCGGGGTCTTGTTCATGAGTGAGGGAAGGAGGGAGCGGGAGATCGACAGGCGGATTGGGTCAGCGTCTGCAGTGATGCGGACGCTGAACCGGTCTGTTGTGGTGAAGAAGGAGCTGAGCCGGAAAGCAAGGCTCTCGATTTACCGGTCGATCTACCTCCCAGTCCTCACCTGGTCATGAGCTTTGGGTAATGACCGAAAGAACGAGATCGCGGATACAAGCGGCCGAAATGAGTTTCCTCCGCAGGGTGGCCGGGCTCAGCCTTAGGGATAGGGTGAGGAGCTCAGACATTCGGGAGAGACTCGGAGTAGAACCGCTGCTCCTCCATGTCGAAAGGAGCCAGTTGAGATGGTTCGGGCATCTTGTTAGGATGCCCCCTGGACGCCTCCCCAGGGAGGTGTTTCAGGCATGTCCTGCCGGCAGGAGGCCCCCGGGTCGACCCAGGACACGCTGGAGGAAATATATCTCTGGTTTGGCCCTGGAGCGCCTTGGGTTCCTGCCGGAGGAGCTGGTAGAAGTGGCTGGGGAGAGGACCGTCTGGAGCTCCCTAATTGGGATGCTGCCCCCGCGACCCGGGCCCGGATAAGCGGAAGAAGACGAGACGACGAGAAACTATGGGTGTAGATTTAGCATGGAGGGAGGTGACGTGTCCTCACCAATAATTTGATTCAAGGGTGCAGAAAAAGCGCTGCATCCTCACCAATAATACACCAGGTGCTGTGCTGCTGCGTGCGGAGTCCGCGGACAGACATGTGTCAGGGTAAGAGGCATATCTGGATCACCTGGCGCGAGCCCCTCACAGCCCGAGCTGAGCCGTTTGCACCGATGCAATCTGCCCTGGGTCTGGATGAGGACTGGCCATCTGGCCTTGATGGTAACTTTGGGTCGGACTTTGGACCAGGACCAGGACGGATCACTTTAATCTGCACTTCCTGTTTTAGCAAACGCTCAAACTCCCATCCTGGTCTCCACCATGTCAAGAACAGATCTACGTCATGCATGGATCTCATTTTTAGAAATGTTTTGTTAGAAACTGTTTCCAGAATTGCCATAAAGTTCCCTCTGTGATCCGAGGCAGGTTAGGTTTCTAGGTTTCGTATGTAGTCCTGGTTTCCTTTAACTCGTTCATTATGCTCCTTGTTCAGGACATTTCCCAGTGTTGCATACAGCTCTTTGATAGACTCTCCATACAATCATTGCATGTTTGTGCTTCTCAAATTTGGCATAGATGGAAAACCATTAAGTGTCCGTCTTCCAGTTTAAGTATCAGGGTCTGTGATTTGGGGAGGGCTACAGGTCTGCAAGACACCAGACTCAACAATACAGATGACCTGAAGGCTGCTATCAGAGCTTCACTTTCTGAAATTATAGGGACAAAAATATTGAACTTTTTCCACGATGTTCTAATTTTTGGAGCTGCTCCTGTAATAATCTTTGTAAACAGATGACGTCTCAGGAACGAGCACTTTGTCTGTGACTTAACTTTAATGTATTTTAATGTGTTAAAACAGACATTAATAAACAGCTCCAGCACCAGCTCTTCTCTGTAAGATAAAATAACACATTTCTGCTTTAATCAACGCACAAACCTAAAGGTGTTACAGCGACAAACATGGTAACCAATTTAAACACAACTCGCTGCAGCGCTGCTCGTTAACAATGGATGAAAACAGGCTTTTATGAGGAAACAGACAAAATGAAAGAATCTGGTGACTTTTCTCATCATTGTTGAACATATTAAAGAGCTGATAACGTGTCAGTAAACGATGATGTTATGTTATGTTGTGTTTTAAAAACAGATCATGAAATGTTAGTTAAGCTGGTGTCAAGTTTTGTTTTGATTATTTTTTATTTAACAGAAGAGAGGGTTTTCTTATTGGGACGTAGCAATACATAATACAGCCTGGTACTTATGTTCTTATAGTACATAGGGGTACATACAAGTACATCAATACTTGCAGGATACTTCCAGGAGTCCCTACAGGGTAAGTACAGGGTACATCCAAGGGTTACTGCAGGGTACTTACAGGAATATTTAATGTATGAGCACAGGAGTATGTTCAGCATGGGCGTAATTTGGGGGGGAACAAGGGGGACATGTCCCCTGCTCTTTTTTTGAAGACAGTTTTATGAAGACAGTTTTAAGAACTTAGAACACAAAATGTTGTCTTTGAAGTACAGAGTAAATACAAGCTTACTTACAGGGTACTTACATGGGTATGTAGGGGGTACTTACAGGGTAAGTACAAACTTGCAGGATATTTCCAACACATAAAGCATACACACAGGGTACGTAGGGGTATATGTGTTTATGTTTATTTATTTATAGACACTTTTGTCCAAAGCGACTTACGTTGTGTACACCTATCAGGCATGTTGTGATTTGTGAGGGAACCGGAGTACCCAGAGGAAACACGCGCATGCATGTGGAGAACATGCTAACTCCACGCAGAAAGACCTCAGCTGTAATTTTAACCTGTGACCTTCATGCTGCGAGGCAAGCACTGTGCCACCATGCAGCCCATACAGGGTACCTAAATGGGGTATGGGAAATGTCACGGCGGCTGAGTGTCTGAAGCTTCTTCTAAAAGCCCCAAAAGGAGGATGATGTTGATAATAGTGGTGATAAAAGAGGGACTGATGCAGCGGACGAGGAAGGACAAACAAGTTTGATTCTGCACTAGTGAAAGTCCACATGGACCAGGAGGAAGTTGTAGGACTGCACTGTAAAACCTGATCAGTTATTTGAACTCAAAAATTTTGGTGAAACTGATTACGTCAAATATTCTAAGTAAATAAACTCCAAAATAAAAGTTGATAAACACACCTTATTTGGTAGCTTTGGATAAATATTTTAAGTAACTTAAACTCAAAATTATAAGTTGAATAAACACACTTTTTGTATTAGCTTTGGAGAATTTTTCTTTGATATTTTGAGTTTCATGTACTAATGCCAGCCAGAGGGCTTGAGCAGAAGAGGGATCATGCAGGAATAAGATGACATCAAGGTGTGGAGCTGCAAGCAGATTGGAGGAAATCCACCCTTCAGGCTGGAGAGCATGCAGGGGGCGGGTCCTCACATGCAGACTGGACAGAAAACAAAGCTTAAAAGCAAAAAGGCCTTCTCAAAACAGAGGGGGCCGTAACATCAGGAAATAAGAAACTTTTGATGTTTTATGAGTTTTGTCCGAAGTAACCAGCACGCATTCACACCTGAAGTGAGGAATCCAGCATGTCGTGCGTGGAGACGTCAGGGATTACTCAAAAACATTGAGTGCAATGTCTGAAAATAATCAACTTATTCAAGTACTGAAAACATGAAAGAAGCAACTTGTTCAAACTTAGAAAAATAAAGTACTTTGAACTTTTACACGTTTTTAAGTAGTTGCAACTCATTTGCTTTATCTAGCTATTACTATTCAGTCTAACAGTGTGCGTTCAGGCCACAGCAGGTGAACTGGTCATGATACGAGTACAGTCGTTTTATTTCATTGTTCATATGTAGCTGAGGACTAGCGTACGACTGGATTAGTTTTACCCTGTCAGTCAAAATGATCTAAATCAACCCCTGCAAATACAGTAGTCAGTACTTAAGTACAGGATTACAGGGGTACATATATAGGTATGTACAGGGTACTTTCAGGTCAAAACAACTACAACTCAGTTATTTCTCAGGATAAAATGATCTCATTTTAAATCTCTGGGATGAAAGGCAGCTGGTAATTCCTTCAGGGAATGTTTGTCTCTTTGAAGGAGGGAAAACTGAGCTCTGATTGGCTAAAACTGCCTTCAGCTGGTTCCATGTATTACACTGTGATGTCAGGTGTGTTTGTAATAGTCTCACACAGACGTACTTACCATGGCAACCTCAATGAGCTTGGATCTCAGGCATTTTATGAAATTTTGAATAAAATAACTTGTTGTAACGTAGCTATTTTCAAATATTTTGAGATAAAAGTCAGTGTGGTGGAAGCTGACAGAGTGCTTAGACAGTCCTAAACCAGAAAATCAAAATGCTGTTGGATATTACACACCACGAGATAGGCACCTCAGGGTTTCCACAGGAACGTTCTAGTTCAAATGTTTTGTTTTAGTTATTTATTTTTTTCATTTTAAATACATTTGACTTATTTATCATGCTGAATGAGATGCCTTCCTCCACCATATGGGCCGAGATCATCAGTAATGATAGCCGATGATCAGTGGCGTAGAACTTTTAATGAGAAGTAAAAGTACCAGCTCAACACAAAGCGGAGGACCATCTCAGAGCTCTGCAGCTGTCTGAAACCCGTCCAGATGCTCGGCAACATTTATTAAGACTCCAGATCTGATTGGACAACACACTCCTCCACAGTTTGCTCATGACACAAAGAAAAGTCCGTTTTTTTCTCTCATTCGGGAAACTAAATAGAAAAGTCAATTTGAACTTAATATACCACCAAAGAAAGACAAGGTCAAATCTAATAGAAAGAGACTGAAACACCGTTCTGTTGGAGACTGATAGAAATCTTTTTTTTTTACTAAAACTCTCCTTTTTTCTGTTACAGGAACTCCTCCCAGGTCACCTTGGAAGTTTCGACTTCTTTTAGCAGCTGCCTGAAATATTCAGCTCGCCTCCGGCACTTTCATCCCTTTCCCCTTTCTCTTTTTGTCTTTCACTCAACACCCAACCTCTTTCCCAATATTCCCTTCCCCTCCTACCTTTTCACCCATTTTGCCTTAATTTGCTTCCCCCCATTCCTCCTTACTCTTTGTCCTCTCTTTTCTAATTCTTTACTCTACAGATAACTTTAGAGATGCAGTAGCCGCAGGGGTGTGTGTGTGCGTGTGTGTGAGTGTGTGTACGTGTGCATGTGTGTGTGCGCTTGTCTTTGGCCTCAGGAGGTTTTATAGTGGATCCAATGAGCATCTGGAGACAGCTAACCATGATCAAATAAAACAACATCGTCTACAAGGCTAAGACACCAGAAGACGAGAGGAGGAGGGTGTGTGTGTGTGTGTGTGTGTGTGTGTGTGTGTGTGTGTGTGTGTGTGTGTGTGTGTGTGTGTGTGTGTGTGTGTGTGTGTGTGTGTGTGTGTGTGTGTGTGCATGAGTGAGATAAAATGAATCAAATTTTTGAAAGGGAACGCTGCATGTTGGGAATCTGATGTGAGAAGTGTGGTTGGAAAACAGGAAGAAGGAAAAGATGCTGGGATAGAGAGAATGGAATGGAGAGACTAATTAGGAAGATTTAAGACACCAAAAGTCAGGATTGTGAGCATGAGGATTAAAAAGGAAGAGTTAAAATGCAGATTTAAAATAAATTTTGATTTATAGGAAGAATAATGCGAGAAAGCAAATAACTGATTCAAGAACGGGAATTTATGTTTGAGTGAAAAGAGAGAAATAAATCTGAGAACAAGCGAACTAAAGAAGAGCCGTCAAAGACCAAGAACCATAAATGGAACCTGATTTTAATCCAGATTAACACAAAACACCTGAACGCTCCTAATATTGTTACAACTTGGGCTTCATGTAGGTTCTCATCTTACAGGTAACCATCTTCATCCAATTAAACAAAATTAAATACAAAATACTTAAAATCATAGTCTGGTTTAGTTGTTGACAGGAAGGATAAAGTGACTGACGACACTTTGTTGTTGATATCAGTTCAATCTGGGCTGCAGAGATGGTGCTTCATGGCAGAGGTGTAAAAGTACTACCATCATATACTCAAGTAAAAGTACAGTTACACAGCTGAAATTACACTCTGGAACAAGTAACGTTACAAGAGCAAAAATCTACTAAGTCAAAGTAAAGAGAAGTTTACTTTGAGTAAAAGTAATTTTTTGACAGAAGCAGGTTTCAGTGAGAAAGACCCTTTAAAGCCCGACACCTGAAATAATAGAACACTTTGATTTTTAAAGATTTGAGACATTTGTTGGCTAATGTAACAATCGTTCACTTTTATTTTACATTTATTCTACAAATACATAATAATGCAACAATAATAAAACTAAATAACATTTGAACTTGCCAACTTCAGAATTAAATCTTCCATCACAGAGCAGAAACATACAGCAGCTTTTTAAGGAAAATAGTCATTCTGTTAATAAGCCAAAGCTTCTCAAAATTAGAAATATGTGAGTCAGATATGACAGGCCCGGCGCCACAGGGGGGTGTATGAGGACGGTGCCCCCCAAGTGAACCACACCGCCTCCTCAAGAATTTTTTAAATACTATTTCTAACATATTCAATTAAAGTTTTTGCCATACAAAATGAAAAAACTGAACATTTTAATAAACAAATGCACACATTTCAGACTGAACAGCCACTGGCTGGTTGTTTTGATTACGTTCTGATTGTCATCACGTTCGCTTGTTAAAGTTGGAGCTTTAGCAGCTAGCATCCTGTACGTCGTTGTAGGTTTCTGGACTGTGAGGAGGTGAAACTGGATCTAACAAACACAGAGAGGAAAGAGGTGGAGCTCCTCGTTGCTCGTCTGTTTTTCAGATGTAGGTGTGCTGTCCATGGTGCTGAAAACCCGTGCTGTCAGCTTCTCTCTGCCTTCTTGTTCTCCTCACCTCTCACTGCGTTTCATGGTAAAGGAGCGCTCATTGGGTGTGCGGGGTGCGCTTCGCTTCGTGGGCCGGGGTGAAGCCCCCCTCCCCCCCAACACCAACTGACCACCCCCATTATGTGTCACACCCCATCCTTCTTTTTCCTTATTGGCGCCGGACCTGAGATATGAAACAATTAAAGGGTTAAATGAAGTTGCTTCCTAAAAGTCATTCTATGTTTTATTACAGTTGATATTTGTCCTGGATTCCACCATCACTGATAATCCACCTCCTTTGCCTTTTCTGCTCCTCTTCTAATCTCTGTCTGCTGGTTTCGACTGAAAGACGGGCAGAGAGACGTTGGAGTCTGGATCTGATCCTGCAGCTACGTCTCAGTGAAACACATGAGATTCTGTCTGGATCCTCAATCAGCGACTAAATCTCTTCCAACTTATTCATGAGAGATCTTACATTCCCTGTTACGGTTGATGGAATTGATGGTTTAAACTTCCTCTCTCTCCTCTTTGCTCCTGCTCTACATTCATGACTCCTCCTCTTTAACTCCTCTAGTATGTTGGGTCACAGTTTGGTTGTTATTTGAGCTTTTGATACATCAATTAGTGACTCCCTTTTATAAAAAAAATAAGTCTCACGTTGCTATGGTTATGCAACAGAACAAGTGGCCGAAAAGAAAAAAGTTGCAGCAGCGTGAAAACCAGAGGAACAAATCACTTAAAGCAACGCATCAGAGCTGAAACAAGCTGCCGCCCTACAGCGCTATTTTAAAACACATTATTATCATCATTATTATAGCAGTAAAGATAATTATTTACAACAGATCACCTATAGGTTACAGTGATTACAACAGACTTGTTCTGTATATTTTTTTCTACACATGTAGAATTTTGCAACTATTACATGAATATGTACTTTTAATATATTTTTAAATAATCTAAGATATATTTGGGAATATGTACTGATGTAGTTGTTGTATCCCAAAACATCACACAAACTTAGCTTGATGTTATTTATTGTATCAACAATCAGCCAAAACTGATCACATGACCCTCTGGACTTCTGTAAAACAGAGGAGAGGAAGGAAGGAGTGAGAGGGAGGAAGTCTAAAAGGTATATCAAAAAGAAGAAAAGAATCTGAGGAAAATGAAAAGAGAGAATTTGTTCAAAAACTGAGGAGGCAGGGGAAAAGAAGGAGGAGGAGGAGGAGGAGGGGTGTAGTGATTTGACAAATGGAGAGAGGAAATAAGAGGAGTGATGATTAATACTGCAAGGGCATCAAAGAGGAGACGGTGGAAACAAAACTGAGCAGAAGTGGATGAAGAGCAGAGCGAAAATGAAATCTAATGTAAGAAGAGTCGAGAGGGTGAAGTGAGGACCGGAGGACGAGAGAGAAACACCGCAAAGAGAGGAGGACAAACAGGAGAGGAGACAAGAGGAGGACGAGTGGGCAAAGGTTACAGGAGAGGAGAGGAGGTGAAGAACCAAAAAAATTAAATGAAAATGCACAAAAACAGAGGACGGGGGGGGGTGAAAGACAAATAAAATAAGGAGAAACAGCAGGATAGGGGGAAGGGACAAAATGAGGCAAGGAGGTGAGATGTGAGGAGCGTAGGAGTTGAAACAAGAGCAGAAGGAGCAAAGGAAAGACGAGATGAAAGAGAGTTATGAAGTGAAAGAAAAGAGGAAAACTAAATGTGCTCCATCTTCCATCAGCCCAAATGTTTCTACAGGAGGAGGAGAGAAACAGGAAGACAAGGAGGACTAAAGGTGGAGAAAGAGTGAGAAAAGGAAGTGTGGTCAGGAAGGAAACGAGAAAAATAAATAAAAACTGAATTCTGAAACACAAGTTAAAAAAAGTAGAGTGGAAAAAGAGGAGGGAAGGAAAAACAGAAGAAACCAGAAAGAAGAATTAACATGTTTAAAAAAAGAAGAGAGGAAGGAAGGAGAGAGGGAAGGAAGGGAGGGAGGAACAACAAGTGAAAGGCAAAAGATGAGAAGAGTTTCTAAGTAGGGAGAGAAGCGCCAATCCAGCAGGAAACAAACCGTCTAAAATGATAAACCTACTGCCCCCTGGTGGTGACAGGAAAGAGAACATGTAGTTTCACCATCAGCCAAAATAAAATAAAATAATATAACCAGCTTCAACATTATCATCCAGGATGAAAACCAGTTCCAACATCATCCAAAATAAAAACAGCTTCAACATCATCCATAACTTAAAAAACGCTTTACCATCACCTATAGGGTAAAATCCTGATTCACCATTATCCAAAAAAAAAGAAAAACCAGTTCCACCATCATCTAGAATATAAACCAGTAACAGTGTGCTACCGTACAGTCTGGCTCAGGCGGCCAAAACAAAAAGGAGACACACACCATGTATACTTTATCTGTATAAACTATAATTCATTCAGTCTAAACTAACACTGATTGTTGACCTGTAAAACAGACACATGTTAGATCATAAGAAGCTAACTTAACACAAACTGAAATGTGGCAGCAGGATGGGAGCAAATGATGGGAGAAAAGGCAGAGGCTGCTCAGGTCCAGGTGTTCCCATCAGGGAACAATGACCTGTGACCTGCAGGGTCATAACGTGTCTTCAGTCAGAGGCACCTTCAGATCTGCCGCAACACAGAAGATCCTTCCTGTCCATCATAGACCACTAGGAGATCCTTCCTATCCATCACAGACCACTAGGAGATCCTTCCTATCCATCACAGACCACTAGAAGATCCTTCCTATCCATCACAGACCACTAGGAGATCCTTCCTATCCATCACAGACCACTAGGAGATCCTTCCTATCCATCATAGACCACTAGAAGATCCTTCCTATCCATCATAGACCACTAGAAGATCCTTCCTATCCATCACAGACCAGAAGATCCTTCCTGTCCTGACTCTACACAACCCTCCACCCTGAGGAGTATGGTCTGATGGTAACACTGGAGAAGAACCAGAACAGATCAGAGTGGGCGACCTTCTGCCTCAGACAGGACCCGGGACAGCAGAAGGCCCTCCTGGGTCTTCACCAGTGTTTGTAATAATGTTGATTAAAAGAACGGCATTACCTAATAGCTAGCACTGGTCTTCAACCTCAGAAGGTGATGTTCTTTGACCTCAAAACGAATGAAAGGTTCTAGATGTTTCTTTGGTTCTTCTTCTATCTGATCAACCTGGGTTGTAGTTCCTCTTTAGTCCAGGTCCTGGGAGGTCAGCTAGTCTGGTGAACCTTTTACTTTTGTGGTCTCAGGAACATGACGCAGCTTGGAGATGCTATGGAGCCTCTACCTCTAACATGGATCTCCTCAGACAGCTCTGCTCTTGTCTTTCTCTGGTCCATGTTCAGTGTGGTCCACACCATGATCCCAGTCTACCCAGTAGCCTTTAAACAGGCTGAAGCCTGGAGGCTCCTGTGAGACTGAAGGAGGTGAAACATGAAGATCATTATTGTTTCTTTTCAAATGTTTGTTCCCTCTAAATCCATCACTAAAGACATGCAGGTAAACATCATTCAGCTGCCTTTTAGTGAGTGATTTTTAAGGAGAAATGAGGCGTTGTGTCAGTCAGCTGGTAGGAGACCAAACCATTTGTTTGAATGGTTTGAAGTGGACCAGCATATCAGAACTCCTCCATACAGACCAACATGTTTGCTGACTGCTGCCACTTTCCTGATCTGCTGACAACTTTGAGACTTTCAGACATGTTTGACACTCTTTCTTCTGTCTCAGCTGACACGGAGGATTTTTCAGTCCCAGCAGAAACCTGAGGGCTAAATCCAGGAGGTGTGTGGTTTCTATTAGCGCTGAATGTGTGAGCATACATTAAGAGGTGATGAAGACAGCTAGAATTCTTTATTTAAGGTTCACTGGACTCATTCTGAAGCAGCACTAGTGTTAAACTGCCTTCACCTGTGATGAAATGTATGCACCGTCAGTGCAGAATGTATATATTATTGGTAACAGTTGTGAGACCCTCTGCTTGTCAAAACTGACTTCATTAACGAATTTTACTTTTAAAATAGCCACTTCCTCTGCTTTCTCAAGTTCTCTCCAGGATTAGTCGGAGGACGTATCCATCTGTGTGCGGCAGATCGTCGGTGGGAGAAGATGTCAAGGTTTTATTGAAATTGGGGGGGGTTGGGATGCTGCTGCTGCCATGAATTTATCCCCTTTTAAAAACCATGAAAGACAGAGGAGAGGAGAGGGGGAAGGGGTGAAATGGTGGTGAAGAAAGGTTTGCTGAGGTGGAGGTGGGGGTGATGGAGAGATGCAGCAGCTTTCAGAGGAAAGCCAGCTGGACGAGTGCGTGTTGGGGGAGGAGAGTCAAAGCCGATGGGGGTATATTTTATGTTTTATGGTTACGCAGGGATGCATAAATCACTGTTTCATTAAACAGCTTCAGTCTCAGAGCACCTCCCTCCTCCTCCCCCTCCCAGCGGGACGTCCCCCTTTCTCTCTTTCTTCTCCGTCCATCCTTCCATACTTTATCCTCCATCCTTGTTCAACTCACACCATCCAAACACAGCCTCCCTCTCCATCCCCCACTTTCCCCCTCCCTTCACATCAAGTCAACCTGGACACAAAGAGGTCAAAGGTCATTGCAACAGGAAGAAGAATGAACACATTGAGCACAGAGGTGAAACAAAGAAACACAACAGAGGATAAACAGTTCTTTATTTAAATAAATATGAAGCAGGACGTCGTCCCCCGTCGGGTGAGACGGCACACACCCAAACGCTCCCTTAGAATCCAAACAACAACGTTACACTGCTTTATTTTCTCTAATGCGAGCTACAGATGAGACAGTAACAACATTTTCTCTAACATATAAAAAATACCATGACAAACTTGATCAGAACACACATGGTGTCGCCATGAGAACGCATCTTGTTAGGGTGATACCGTGAGAATGTACATTGTTAGGGTGTCACTGTGAGATTGTACATTGTTAGGTGTCATCATGGGAGCAAACGTTGTTAGTCCGTCACCGTGAGAATGTACATTGTTAGGGTGTCACTGTGAGAACACAGGTTGTTAGGGTGTCACTGTGAGAACACAGGTTGTTAGGGTGTCACTGTGAGAACACAGGTTGTTAGGGTGTCACTGTGAGAACACAGGTTGTTAGGGTGTCACTGTGAGAACACACATTGTTAGGGTGTCACCGTGGGAATGTACATTGTTAGGGTGTCACTGTGAGAACACAGGTCGTTAGGGTGTCACCGTGAGAACACACGTTAGGGTGTCACCATGAGAATGTACATTGCTAGGGCGTCACCATGGGAATACACATTGTTAGGGTGTCACTGTAGGAACACACATTGCTAGGGTGTCACCGTGGGAACACACATTGTTAGGTTGTCACCATGAGAATGTATATTGTTAGGGTGTCACTGTGAGAACACAGGTTGTTAGGGTGTCACTGTGAGAACACAGGTTGTTAGGGTGTCACCGTGAGAACACAGGTTGTTAGGGTGTCACCGTGAGAACACACGTTGTTAGGGTGTCACCGTGAGAACACACGTTGTTAGGGTGTCACCGTGAGAACACACGTTGTTAGGGTGTCACCGTGAGAATGTACATTGCTAGGGCGTCACCATGGGAATACACATGGTTAGGGTGTCACTGTAGGAACACATGTTGTTAGGTTGTCACCATGAGAATGTATATTGTTAGGGTGTCACCATGAGAACACACGTTGTTAGGTTGTCACCATGAGAATGTACATTGTTAGGGTGTCACTGTGGGAACAAAAATTGTTAGGGTGTCACCGTGAGAACGCATGTTGTTAGGGTGATACCGTGAGAATGTACATTGCTAGGACGTCACCGTGGGAACACACGTTGTTAGGGTGTCACCTTAGAAACACACGTTGTTAGGGCATCACCATGGGAACACGCATTGTTAGAGCGTCACCGTAGGAACACACATTGTTGGGCCGTCACCGTAGGAACACACGTTGTTATGGTGATACCATGAGAACACACGATGTTAGGCTGTCACCATGAGAATGTACATTGTTAGGGCGTCACCATGGGAACACACGTTGTTAGGGTGTCACGGTGAGAATGTACATTGTTAGAGCGTCACCGTAGGAACACACGTTGTTAGGGTGATACCATGAGAACACACGATGTTAGGGTGATACCATGAGAACACACGATGTTAGGGTGATACCATGAGAACACACGATGTTAGGCCGTCACCATGAGAATGTACATTGTTAGGGCATCACCATGGTAACACACGTTGTTAGGGTGTCATCGTGAGAATGTATATTGCTAGGGTGTCATCGTGGGAGCAAACGTTGTTAGGGTGTCACCGCGAGAATGTACATTGCTAGGGCGTCACCATAAGAACACACATTGTTAGGTTGTCACCATGAGAATGTATATTGCTAGGGTGTCATCGTGGGAGCAAACGTTGTTAGGGTGTCACCGTGAGAATGTACATTGTCAGGGCATCACCATGGTAACACACGTTGTTAGGGTGTCACCGTGAGTCGGAGCACTGCAGTCATGTTAATCAGGATAAAACTACACCACACATCATTTAGTCTTTACACAGCTCAAAAACAAATAAAAACATGTTAAAACTTCAAATTGCTGCTCTTTTATTTGAGTCAACATCCATATAAATAGCATGACTTTATACTTATATAAACTACAGTTTTGTGTGGCGTTATCAGGATGCGTTCACTGATCAACTGGACAGGGTTTGATCACAGATGTATTTTTTTATGGAGCTCATTATGAGGTGCAGCAGAAGAGTCTCAGACAAACAGGTTTTAGTATTTCCACATTCGTGAGGACCTTCCTGCATAATCAGGCTGCCTCCATCTGTCTTCCATGTCTAATAGCTGGGCTTCAGCGCCTCAGTTCTACTGTTACTGGTGAATTCAAATGTTTTTAGCAGTCCCACATCTTTATGAAATTCTCACATATTTTGTAGAGCTTGTTTATGTTTTTTTAATCAAACACAGTTTACTTTGCAACAGTTCCCCAAACAAAGCTGCAGCATCAAGGAAATCAGGGTTTAGCTTTGTGTCCACGTTTGTCCATCAGTGAGCTTCGTCATAAAAAAGCATGGATTTGAGTAAAAAAGTACTGTTGTGAGGTATTTAAATGTAAAGATTCTGAATATTTGCTTGTCACTGTTAGACATTTGAACCCTTTGATGCACCCGAGCACATTTTTGTCGTAAAGTTTTTATGCATTTTGGTAATAACTTGTGCATTTTTAAGTGTTTTAAATTTGTTTCTTAGTATTTTTAGTTTCTTGTAAATAATGTGATCTGAAATACCACCTTCAGTGCCCCTAAGCACAAACATGTACCATAATAACCAATATTTATATGGTTTATTGTTTTATTTTTGATCCTTCTCACGTAAAAAGTGGCATCCTTTCTATCATATATGGCAAAAGGAGAAAATACCAGCTTTGTTCAATAGAGAAATGCTTAAAAACATTAAATCAATAAAAATGTATCAAACTTGTATTGCCTGATTTTGATATGAGCACATAAATATGTTGAAGCTCCTAGAGACAAACAAGACGCAAAAACCAAAAGCACATGAAAAACAAAAACAAAAAGCACAACGTAAGTTCTCCAGGATGCTAGGGGGCAGTGCTGAGCGCAATTTGCAAGATAAACAAGAAGTCATTTTAATATTTGGATCTGTACGTTTGTCTTCTGCTTCTTATATTTTATTTGATGGTTTTGACAAATATGAGCTCTATTTCAGCCAGTTGTATCAGCCAGAATGGTCAACTCCAAATTTTAAAGTAACTTCCTGTTTATTTTTGCAAATTGAGCTCAGCACTGCCCCCTAGCATCCTGGAGCACCTCTAATGTGTTTTGAGTTTTTGCATGTTTTCTGTTTTGCATGTGTTTTGAGTTTTTACATGTTTTCTGTTTTGCATGTGTTTTGAGTTTTTGCACGTTTTCTGTTTTGCATGTGTTTTGGGTTTTTGCACGTTTTCTGTTTTGCATGTGTTTTGGGTTTTTGCATGTTTTCTGTTTTGCATGTGTTTTGGGTTTTTGCATGTTTTCTGTTTTGCATGTGTTTTAGGGTTTTGCATGTTTTCTGTTTTGCATGTTTTCTGTTTTGCATGTGTTTTGAGTTTTTGCATGTTTTCTGTTTTGCATGTGTTTTGAGTTTTTGCATGTTTTCTGTTTTGCATGTGTTTTGAGTTTTTGCACGTTTTCTGTTTTGCATGTGTTTTGGGTTTTTGCATGTTTTCTGTTTTGCATGTGTTTTGAGTTTTTGCATGTTTTCTGTTTTGCATGTGTTTTGAGTTTTTGCATGTTTTCTGTTTTGCATGTGTTTTGAGTTTTTGCACGTTTTCTGTTTTGCATGTGTTTTGGGTTTTTGCATGTTTTCTGTTTTGCATGTGTTTTGAGTTTTTGCATGTTTTCTGTTTTGCATGTGTTTTGAGTTTTTGCATGTTTTCTGTTTTGCATGTGTTTTGGGTTTTTGCATGTTTTCTGTTTTGCATGTGATTTGAGTTTTTGCATGTTTTCTGTTTTGCATGTGTTTTGAGTTTTTGCACGTTTTCTGTTTTGCATGTGTTTTGGGTTTTTGCATGTTTTCTGTTTTGCATGTGTTTTGAGTTTTTGCATGTTTTCTGTTTTGCATGTGTTTTGAGTTTTTGCATGTTTTCTGTTTTGCATGTGATTTGGGTTTTTGCATGTTTTCTGTTTTGCATGTGTTTTGTCTCTAGGGGCCACCATAGGAGGGCCCTTAATATCCGTATTTTATTAAATATGACACTGTCCAAAAAATAAATTTGGAAAAAAAACCTATAAATAATCCAGTTTTCATGAAGTTTATTAAAAACAAATGTGTTTAATAAGCCATGAAACCGAGCTTTAAAATGTATTCTTAGGTAAGATTAGAACTGATTCTGGAAAGATAAAATAATAATAATTTATAAAAAGCTTAAAGCTTGTTTTTTTATGAGCACATATTTTGCTAAGAGACTTTAAAGCTGGTATTTTAGAGAGTTGAGACAATAAACCAAACAGGTGTTCAGAAAGTTATAAATAAGATAACTATAGAATGATTTAGACTTTTTACACTGAAACACTTTAAAATGGTCAAAGCATCAATTTAACAGGACAGAAGGATCAAGAAAGGAAAAGCAGTTTGGTGTTGAAGAAATGCTGGTTTAGATTTGAGCTGCTTCCAAGAGATTCTCATCACAGCAGAGGATAAAACACCAGAACACTGTAAAGCATCAGTCTAATGATAATAAAGACAAATCAGTGCTCTACATTCAGCTGTATGAGGCAGCGACTGTTAACTAATCATCACATCAACAGTCTCATTATGTCTCATTTAGCTCCTCAAAACCATAAAAATAGACTAAATTCGCATCTTTAGAGAACAACAATGTGTCCTAATGTTTCAATATAAAATCAGAGAATAATGTTAAAGATAATAAACTAAATCTAAATATTTAGTTCATAAAGGGAGTGACTGGTTAGTGCTCCTGTCTGGGTTCTCCCTCCACTTTGATCCTCGACTCAACAGGTTTTTATAATCTCATCATCAAAGTGACTCTGAGAATGGTCACATCTTTATTTAAGCGTTGGTGTGGTATTTTAAACTTTATTTTAAGCTAAATGTGATGAAATACAGCTGTTGGATTTGGATGTGTTACTAAAACAAACAGCAGCCCATACAGCTGGTTTCCAAAGCTCAGAGGTTCAGGGTAAATCCACACTGAGTCCTAAGACTAAGCTAACTGTCCTTAAACTCAACACCTATAAGAGAGAAGAGATCAGCAGAACAAACAGGTGGCGGTGGAGCGTCCTGCTGCCAGTGAAGGTGCAGCGTCGGCTACATGCCACCACCTCTCTGCAGCCTGTCACTGAACTCAGCTCATCTGGGACAATCTGACCTTCACAGTCTGAGTAGATTCATTAATATACATGATTCCGTGATCAGCTGACTGCAGCAGATGGTGGCAGCCTCCTCCAACAGCAGGTGATGCTGTTCAATCCTTAAACTGCAGACATCAGTGGTTCACTGGTATCCTGATAACATGAGGGGAAAACTTCAATGTTCATACTGTAGAATTGTTTGGAAATACTTGTGGTTATGGCTGAGAGTTGGTGTGAACATAGTGGCTGATTAGTTAATAATCTGATTTATGATGAACAGATTTATAACCCACACACACAAACCCAGTGTGTGTCTGCTTTCACCTTTTGTCTGCAAAATTATAAGAAAAGCATCTACCAAACACCTCAGAGATAAGACACGATGTTTGCATTAGAGTTGGTGTTTGCATAGAGGTTATTTTGTTTTGAAAGTCAAAATTGAGTCACGTGTTTCCTAAAATCCTTCAGCTTCCTGTTTCGTCTGCAGCCAGAGGTGGAGGTAATCCACACAGATCAGATCGTGTCCCCTGTTTAGCTTCTCATAGGGGGACAGAATAATGATCATATTTCTTTGTGGATCTGTTTTTAAAACATCTTTATTTTCATATTTTAAAAATGGAATCTAAATATTTTAAGGAGTTTCAAACAAATCAAACAAAGCCAGAGTTCAGCGACTGTGAGATGTTTTATCTTGGGCATTTTTCATTCAGTCGGAGCAAATGGGGTGATATCATGTCAATGATATTAATAAAATTATAGCATTCATTTTAATGTAATACTATATTATTGAAATATCCCTACAGTATAAGGATTAGATATTTTTCCCACGATCTGTTAAAATAGAGAACCTGACGTTCCTGTTTAAGGGTTTAAAGTACAGAAGACTAAAAACATGCATGTCAGGTTAATTAGTGACTCTAAGTTGTCCCTAGTGTCTCTGTGTGTCCCTGTGATGGACTGGTGACCTGTCCAGGATGCCCCCCCTCACCCTGCTGGAGATAGAACCAGCTCCCTGCGATCCTCACTGGATGAAGTGGTTAGAAAGTAGATGAACAGAAGACTGAACCACATGATGGATGTGACTCTAACTCATAATAAACCTATAGCAGCTCATTCTGCATGACTTTAAGCTCATGTCAAACTCTAGAGACAAACAGCAGTAGTTAACTGAAACTCTGTAGATGATAAATCATGTAAAAGCTGCTACTGATGAGGACCTTTAACCCACATCTCACTGAACAACACTTAATTCTGCAGCTGAAACACCAAGTGCCTGCAGGCGACTCTGGTAGAAATGCAGCTTTCAGATCATCCTTTTCTGATGAGTTTGAACAAGTCAATAAAGAAGGGATGAAAGCTGGAGTTAGGTAGTTAGAGGGCAGGATGTTCTGGAGGAAGATGAGGCTGATTTTACGTATCAAGAGGGAAGAAATGTCCTATGTTACAAACTGCATCTGTGCACAAACACACACAAAACAAACACAGTGGAGGGATTCCTACAGCGGGTGTAGCTCTGCAGCTTGGTTTGTACTGTACATCGCTCTGCGTGTGTGCACCATCACTTCCACGGTGCTACACACACTCCTTGCAGCCACATTCCACAGGCTTCTCCACGTCTCGTGTGAGTGAGGTGCCATCGTCGCATTCGAAGGTAAGCCGCCGCCGTCGGACCCTCAGCGGAGCGCAGCAGGAGGCGTGTCCGAGGTCCCGGTTGGCCTCTGCTTCACAGCGGCCCTGACACTCAACCCAGGAGAACGGTTTGGAGGTCTGGCAGAAGACGGTGCCGCGCTGCAGCCGGTGGTAGTCTCTGACCGGATCGCCTCGGCATGGAGACTCTGTGGGGGGCAGCACAGGCTCATGGTTACGACGACGATCCCACCAGGCTCCAAAACACAACCGAAAGAAATATATTTCACACATCTGAATGAATGAATGAATGAAACATTTTTCTTAATTTTTGATTGCTTGCAAAATCCAGTTGCCATAAAAAATGTTTGTACAGAAAAACCAAAAAGAAAGCAATCATAAACAGATTCAACTTTACGTAATGTATGTCAGTGTCACACAGTGAAAATTTGGTTTTGATTAAGTTTTATTTTGCATGATTTTTCTGGTTTTTATACTAATTTATTGCATGTTTTTATACTGTTTTTATCATTGCACGTGTTTTGTTTTTTTTTTAACCATTTTTTGATCACTGTGGACTGGTGGCCAACATAATTCATAATGACTATCACCTGTTGGAAGGTGGGCGTGGCCGGGAGGAGGCCTATTTAAGTGCCACTCAGGTTGGAAGAAAAGGACAGAGGGAGAGACAGAGAAAGAGGAACAGGCCAGGAGGCCAGGGCCCAGAGAGCCCGTGGTCCTGTTGAGAGGAGCCCCTGCCTGGTCCAGCTACCGTGGACGTTTAGACGCAACATGGGATGCCGTCACGCCGGAGAGGACAGGGTTTTAAATTATTTTTTAACACTAGATTTGATCTACTTTTAGCTTTTTCTTGTAACTGACAGTTTTTAGAATGAAATAAACAACCATTTATTTCATTTATGCTGGTGTCTGCGTGCTTTCGGGTTCCTGAGTTGCTGCTCCCCCTGGTTTAGGCCCTCGGGGTCTTGGTCAGACCTTCTGGGGCCCGGCTACATAGGCAGTGGTGATCGTAAAGGCTGAGGTTAGTCATGTCTACCCCACAGCAAACTCAGATATAAACACAAATAGAAAACAGAAATGAAACATTTTACAAATTGCTTTAAGAGGGAATTCATCCTCTGAGTAAGAACGTTCCCCGCTGTGACCCCACATGATGTCTGCTTTAGAGGATCCCCCGGTTCAGATGACTGAATTTCCTCCTCAGCATCTCACGTTCTACAGAAATCAGGCTGTGATTGTCCACCCATTCATGAGTCGGCCATTTTGTAGTGGTGCTCAAATTATAACCAGGGGTGCACACAATATTTTCTTTGAGCTACTCAGGGGGGAACCTGGCGCTGATGGTTGGTACGCACCGCCGTGAGTTTGGGGGGGACATGGGGGCTACATGACCGCTCCCTCACAGCACCGTGATTTGAACATGAATCTAAAACCTGCAGGACAGCGGTCCACGTAGACTGGAAGTCCCCTCCCTGATCGTCCCTCGACTCCCTCCCCCCCCCCTCACCTGTGTCACAGCTCCCTCCGGTGAACCCCTGCTCACAGACGCAGCGCTCTCCCTCCTCTGTCGTCTGACAGCGGCCACGCAGACACAGCAGCCCCTGGCACGAAGCAGCCGGCTCCTCCTGGAGGTTACACAGCGCTCCTCGATATCCGCTCTCACAGTCACAGCGGTAGGTTTGTGCGTCCAGCACCACGCACACACCCCTCACACACCTGGAAGTAAAAACGGTGAAGAGGCTCGATGTAAACATTTAAAACAATCACATTAATAACAAAAAGATCAGGGTTGATTTTAGTCTCACTCACTTGCTGCTCTCACA
Source organism: Callopanchax toddi (assembly GCA_006937965.1). Classification (NCBI taxonomy): domain Eukaryota; kingdom Metazoa; phylum Chordata; class Actinopteri; order Cyprinodontiformes; family Nothobranchiidae; genus Callopanchax; species Callopanchax toddi. The sequence goes on along the minus strand of SSNR01000161.1, from coordinate 315,191 downwards.
TGGGTTGACCCCTGTCGTCATGGTGACCGTGTCCGCCCCACTGAGGCCTCCTGTTATTGGCTGGTCACAGTGTCTTCCTGTCCACCCTGGCTGGCAGTGACACTGGGGGCCCTGTGAGACAACGGAAATGTAAATGATTTGAGTCAAAGAAAATAAACGTCACATCGCTGTGTGTGACGCCACTGGGACGACTATGATAGAAAGACTAGATGGTGCTGCAAAACCTGAGCTGATAAATGATACCAACACATACAGAATGTTAGTGTGTGTGTGTGTGTGTGTGTGTGTGTGTGTGTGTGTGTGTGTGTGTGTGTGTGTGTGTGTGTGTGTGTGTGTGTGTGTGTGTGTGAGGACTTTCACAGTAAGCTGCTACCTGTGCAGCGTCTGGCTGGCAGATGCCATGCAGGCAGTAAAGTTTCTGACAGGGCTGACAGCCTGGAACCACGCCCGGCTTCATGTGGCTGCGGGTGAAATCCTGCAGCTCGTGGTTGATGTAAAGGTTCCTGATGCAGCCGTGGAAGCTGGACATGTTGAGGGTCTGAGAGGACAGTCCCAGAGAGGTCGGAATCACCTCCTCAGGCATGCCTGGACACAAAGACAGACTGCTGTTGGTGTCTGGAAGGAAACAGCTGACGGTTGCCAGGTCTTATGAGGTAAACAGGAAGTCTAAAACAAAAAGGCTTGAAACTCAGGACATTAAACATGCATTGTAGATGGCCTTATAAAAACGTCAGTAAAATTATTAAATGAGCAGGTTATTGACCTTTGATCTTTTATTAAGAAATTGGACATTAAATAGTAATCTATAAAAAATATTAAGTCCTCAGCTTTTCCTGTTTTAACCCCCAAGCTTTAGTTCTGTGAGCGTTTATTTATGTCTTGTATTTCTATGGATCAGTAGGACGTCACAGACTGGACAGAATGAACAATAAACCAAAACAAAAAAACACTTTTTATTAAAAGGTTTGATTCTACATAAAGTGGACATCAACAACAAAAAATTGAATATTCACAATGTAACTTTACAAAAATTCAAACTAAATTTAGGGGGGAAAAAAATCACATTTTAGAACAACTTTGTAACTGTTAAAGGTTATATGTATAAAAAAAAGAAAAAATACACTAATTACAAATAATGTAAAATAATAAACTGTTCTAAATAGAAACAAAAGCTAATAGTTAGAAGTTCATTGATGATGCAGGTTAATAAAGTTTGATTTATCCAGTCTTCGACACGACTAGATAAGAAACTATATGTTCTAAAAACCTGCAACTATTTCAAGCAGATTTACAGGAAAACCCGCCCAAAGCAGCGCCTCTGTTCTGGAGCAACACTGTTCTCCTACCTCCTACATACAGAGGAGCCTCCCCCGCCTCGGCCTGGCTGCGACCCTGACTGTCCAGGGTGGTCGGCTCTCCTCCGTCCACTGACAAGTTCACCATCTGGTTGAAGGTCAGCAGCTCAACCGTGTGGAAGTGTCCATCGTTTACCGTTTCAGCACTAGAGGAAGCGTCACACATGAACAAAAATGACAACTTTACTGAGGAAAAGTGATTTAAATAGACTACAGGTACACTACAGCGGTATGGAAATGAATCACTGAGTGTGTGGAGGTCATAATGGAGGCGTATTAACTCACACTGACTTTTTAAAACAACAAAAGACGTGAGTTTATTTCTTGAAAGGCTTCACAGGCACTGTTTCTGTCATCATTTGAGCCAAAATTGAAACTGAAATCTGACTGATTTCAATTTAAATCAACGGTCATGTCTAAATCTGGGGTTTTCTGCTTCGAATATACAGATCAGTCTCACTAAATTCAGAAAGTCAAAGTCTGTATTTTTACACTGAAGGAGTTCCTCTGACTTGGTTTAATGATCAGAAACAACCCAGCAGCAGTCAGCTGATGTTCTAGGAGGAGGAGCTACTTGGAGACGAGCTCGTTTCAGGTCTGTTCTCTGTGTGTGAACCCAAACACATTAAGCTATCTGTCCATCCCCCTAAACGACGCTGAGCAGCACCAGGGACCCAACCGGACCAGAACCAGCTGAGAGGACCCGACAGCAGTGGATCACTCTAGTAAACGATGCTTTTCTGGGTCACAGAACTGAAAATGTTAAAGTGCAGAAACATGAAATCTTTAGTCACTTGGTTTAATGCATCAGGGCAGGTTTTTACCAGGTTCTAAAATGATTTCAGTTTAATCTCAAGAGAACAAAACACAGAACAGATGTCAGTGTCGGTGTTATTTAAACATGAACCACGAACTCCCCCTAAAGCAGGACTTACAGCAGCAGCCTGATGGTCTGGAGCATACAGGTGTGTGTTAGCATGAGGAGGAAAGACAGCAGCAGTGACCTCAGAGAGGACACTATCAATCTGAGAAGGGTCAAAGGTCAGAAGATTAAAGGTCATTATAAGGAACAAGAGGCTTCACAAGAAAACCTCTCCTCTCTAAAAACAACACGGCACCTCGACTCTGGCTTTTAAAGTTCTAAGAGACCAAAGTAGAGATGTTTACCCATAATGCACAGCACCACGTTTGATGAATCAGCTGATACCAGCTGGTGGTTTGGGCTCCTTACAGCCATGAACTCCTCTGTAGACCAAAGTGTTCTGGAGGCAGTGTGAGTCCAGCTGACAGCTGAGTTTGGACCAAACTGGGTCACAGAACAGAACCATGATCCACCATCTACAGCAGAACGGTCCAGGACCTGAACCTGACCTCTAAAACCTGAATGATCTGAAGGAGAGCGGAGCAGAACTCCTCCAGAACCACCTGAAGGTCCAGAACCACCTGAAGGTCCAGAACCACCTGAAGTCACAGAAACTGAGAGTCTCTGCTGCTGGAGGAGGCTCTGATGGATCATCAGTTTTTCACTCACTCCTTTAAATTCTTGGGTTCTTTACGAGTCTATGAACATTTTCAGGACCCATACGACCAGTTTCCATCATAAAGACATGATAAAAACGTCAGGTCCCTCCTTTGGAGACAAGAACAACTTACAGGTCAAGCCAACAACAAAACAGTAAACTATGATGTCATCCAGACCCTGTCAGCGGTCTCTCAGTGTCTGAGAGGAAGAGGCTGGTCTGAGTGGGATGTTTACCTGTAAATAGTGGTGGCGGGCTGGTTCCCAGGGTCATAGGTGACCCTAACATGACCCTGATGGAGCTCCACAGCGATGGGCTCGTCATCACCGTTATAGAGCAGAATGCCGTTGTCCTCTGCTGTTGACACCTGAAGCAGCAATGAAAAGACAGACACGTTGTCGGTGCTGCAGCCGGGCTCTGGTTCATCACATGCTCCTCCTCACCTGCAGGGTGATGTTAGTCTGAGGCCAGTTCTTCACGTCTTGCAGCTGAACGTAAGAATCTCTATCGACGAAGTTCACGCTGACCAGTTTCTCACAGCTCTGACCCTCAAAGCCCGGCGGACACTGACAGACGGCAGTGCCCTGCGTCTCCTCACAGGGGGCGCCGTTCTGACACTGGGCCAGCTGGCAGGGTGCTGGGGGAGGAGGGGCCACCTCACAAAACTCACCACTGAGGAGCAAATATCATTACGTAATTTATTTATTTCCTGTAAAAAATGTTTCTACATATCAGTACGAAAAGTTTTTATCTCAAATACATACAGCTGGTAAATATTTAAAATGTCACCGAGTTTTTAACTAAATATATCTAAAGGTGGGATTGGCATGAAATTCTCACCAGAGGTTAAGACCCCCCCCCTTACGTAAAGAGAATAAACCATCAGGTCAAACTGCTGCTATCCAGCGTGTTTTAGATGTTTCTCAGCTCCACCTGACCCTAACCCTCTATTTCAGGAAAAGTCTAAAATACTTTTTCACTGAGTCGTTCTTTTTATTACACAGAACTGAACTGGATGGTTTGATTTCTTTACATGTGGAGGATGAGTTGTTTCCAACATCTGGTGAGAATTTCATGTCAATAAAACATCTTGTGATAGATTTAGTTAGTAAAGTATTTGACACGGTGTGTACACATCACTGACAGGATGTGAAGTATTTGCTGGTAACAACAAATACTTATAGATGCATCACGTTAGGAGGTTTTATCAAGTTCTGAGAAGTTCACTTAAAAAGTTCACTACTAGAAGTGATCATGAATCTAATGAGGTTTTAAATATTATGAATAAAACGGATGTAAAACAGAGGTAGCAGCTAAAATAGCAGTGAGGTGAAGAGATCCCTGATGCAAGGTCTCAGAGTTCCTTTAACCACAGATCATTTGTCAGGGAGCAGGAAAACCCAGATAGTAACATTAAGAAGAGACTTATTAAATTTAATAGTGAAAGCAACACCAATCTAAGAAGCTCCATGTTTTTCTCACAGAGCACAATTTCTTTCAACTGAATCAGAAAGAACAAATAAAAAGGGAAATGTTTCCACTATGTCTAGGGTGAAGCTTTATACTTTCTTTTAAATTGGCTGATGACCTCAAGGTACTTCATTAAATGGTTGATGGTTACATGAACAGTCAAAAGAGCTCTTAGGGGACAGGGGAGCTCTTCACCTCACATATCTTATAACTTGTTAGTGCTTTATATTTTTTATCTGCAGCCTAAATCTGAAGTATTTCTCAAAAAGTTTAAAAGGCCTTTTCAAAAGAGTTCTGAAGTTACAGACATTTAAATAAAAGTAACATAAATAAGTGAAATAAAAAACAACAGAAAAATAAAACTTAATAGTTATAAAATGCCATGTAGTTCAGAGAGCGTCCTTTAAAGGGTTAAGGAGGCCACATCTAGTCTGAACTAAATGTTTAGTTTAAAACTTCCTCATTTATATGTAGACTACAACATGTATTTAGACTTAACTTTATGTTTAAATGTTTAGACTTCAGAGTATTTACAGACTTAAAATTGTCACTATTTTTATTATGAGCTAAATGGGACAATATGTACAGTAGTGTTTAGAAAGCTAAAAATGAACAAATGTAGCTGTTTTTTGATCCATTTGGCTTTTTTTTTTCTTTTTTTTTTGCGATAATCTCCTGATTCTGAACCTTCTTTAGCTCCCAGTTGTCCCAGTGCTGCCGGTACCTGAATCCCTGTGGACAGACACAGCCGTAGCCGTCCAGATGGTCGACACACTGCGCTCCGTTCTGACAGCGATGATCCACACACTCATTATAATCGATGCTGCAGTCGGGCCCCACCCAGCCTGGGATGCACACACACCTGGAGCCAAAAACACCACAATCAGAAACATTGCTTCACCCATGGTGAGTCGCTTCAGGGGATCAAACGGGCTCCAGCTAAATCTATCTTCACGCACGCTTATCTACAATCTCAGTGGAGGTGTTGCTTTATGTGTGTGTGTGTGTGTGTGTGTGTGTGTGTGTGTGTGTGTGCAGGATCACCTGGAGCCTGTGGGACTGCTGATGCAGGTGGACTGATGCTGACATGGGTTCCTACCAGGAGAACAAGCATCATTCTCCTCTTCACAAAACAGACCTGAGCATGAGGGGTGAGAAACAGGGTGATCCGGTTTAAACTAGATCAGACCTGCTCTGACTGATCTCAAGACAGCGTCGTACCTGTGTAGTTAGGACGACACAAGCAAGTGTAGTTGCCGACTCCATCAACACAGGTGGCACCGTTGTCACATCCGTGGTCCTCACAGTCGTCTACATTCACCTCACAAAAGGCGCCATGGAAACCGTATGCACACGCACAACTACAAGCATAGAAACAACAACGTGTATGAACCATCGCTGACAGGGAAAAAAAAAGGCTCAAAATAACTTTAGGCTTCTAAACGTCAACGTTTTAGCATGAAACCGTTTGTGTAGCTTATGGTGTCGCGTCGTAACTCGGACGCGGTTTGGTTGAAACAAACTAAACAAACGGACTGATGCTAAATAGTAGAGGTTTAAAAACAGGTAACAAAAAGTTCTAATGCATCCATGTAAGTTGTTTAACCCTTGGAGGTTCCTTAAAAATTTGTCACACCTCGGTCCCTAAGCACAGAAAAATGCATAAATAAAACTTCATATAGAAATAAAATGATAATGTTACAAAAATGTTTATATTTTTACATGAATTTCATCTTTGGCTTCAGTGCTAACAAAACAAATTAAAATGTTGGTGTTTTTTTTATTTAACCCCTTTATTGCCAAGTTATATAAAAAAAACTGTACTGAGAAAAAAACAACATAAAAACAAAATCATTTTTTGCGTGTTTTGTCCAGAGGACTGGTTTTTGGGGTGCCTTATCGGGGCTTTGGAGTGTCACAAATGAGCATAAAAATTATTTTTGTTTACCTTGTACTTTTTATGTAGCATCAGATTTAAAAGACCTAAAATGAGCCGCTGATCTCCGATCTGCAGCAGTGTCTCTCAAGATCTGACAAGTATTGCTCTCGTCAGAGGACAACTTCCTGTTTTGGGAGACGCCCACTTTGAGTGATAGAATGACTTAAACATCCCTTTAAGCTAAAATGTGATGTCATAGTAGAGTTGTTCACATCACACCGTGAGAGCTAACAGGTCCCATGAGATCTTACAAAACTGCACGAGATGAGCAAACATCTATAACTCCATCATTTCTCAATGTGAGATCATCTTAAATAAGACATAAAGGCGGTGAGTGATGTGGATTCCTGTTAGGTCTTTAACTCTAAAAAGAATATTTGAGCTGTAGTTGATGTGATGGACTTATTTACCTAAATCTGACCTATCATTTTGGTTTAGTCAGTACAACTTAAATTTTTGGGTTCAATCAACGTAAAATCAGTGATATTCACACTAAAAGAAAAGATAAGTTGAACCAACTTAATTGAATTGCTTCAGTTGGTAACAAGTAATTCAATTAGGTTTATCCAACTTAAATTATTAAGTTGGTTAAACCTGACAAATTTAAGTCAAAACTTACTCAAATCATTTAGTTCCTTACAAATCAAAAATTCAAATCCTTCTGACTGAAATTTATGTAAATTCAACTCAAATTTTTAAGTTTTTCCAAATGAAAAAACTGAATTATCAAAAAGCACATTATCAATGACTTTGAACTTAAAAACTATTTAAATGTAAATCATGTTAAATATTTGTTTTAGCGTGTTATTTTAGTTTTTACTTTCATTGTAATTAGAATTTCAAGTTGGCTAAAAAAAAAAAATAAAATCCATTGCAGAGATGGAACATTTTAAAATTTATTGTGAGAACATCACAAATGTAACAATTTTGCACAGATGCAAGTAATTATGCAATAAACACTTTAAAACATTTTCCTACTCTCTGAATGGAGTTGAATATTTATGAATAGCTAAGCCCTGCTAGCAGGTTAGTGACAAAAACTAAGTATTCATAAATACTCAACTCCATTCAAGGAGTAGGAAAACATTTTGAAGTATAAAAAAGTGTCCATTGCATAGTATTTTTAAAATCATATGAAATAGTGAGCTGCTTGGTGGTGCATGCTGTTAGCACTGTGCAGTAAGGAGGTTGTGGGTTTGCTTCCCAGCTCTGTGGCCAGCCTGCATGTTCTTCCCATGCATGTGTGAGTTTTCTCTGGCGCCCCAGTCTCTTTTAAGTTTGAAGTCATTGATAATGTGCTTTTTGATCATTCAGTTTTTCATTTGGAAAAACCTAAAGATTTGAGTTGAATTTACATCAATTTAGGTCAGAAGGATTTGAATTTTGAATTTGTAAGAAACTAAATGATTTGAGTGAGTTTGACTTAAAGTCGTCAAATTAAACAAACTTAATGATTTAAGTTGGATAAACTTAATTGAATTACTTGTTACCAACTGAAGCAATTCAATTAAGTTGGTTCAACTATTCTTTTTTTTCAGTGTATATGAAGCATTTTAGTCCTGAACAAACATTACCAGTCCAGTTAGCGTTCAAACTGACCTGAATTCTGACAGATCAAATACGATCTGCTCTAAAAGTTGGAAAAAAATCAGATGAGTCAATGAATTTATGATGTGAAAAAAACAGCTGTAGCAGCTGGATGTTATCGAACATCCAAACAGACGTTCTCCGTTTCCTGGTGACTCCGTGGATCTGGTTACCTGAAGCCTCCGGTCTGCTCGTCACTCAGGCAGGTTCCCCCGTTGGTGCAGGGGTTACTGGCACAAGCATCAACCGGAGTCTCACAGTGTCTACCCTGCACACCAGGAACACACACACACACACACACACACACACATACACACACACACACACACACACACTCATCAGGTCAGCTGAGGAACTGATGGAGTCTTCAGAGACAGGTGTGATTTATAAATAAAACACAAAATATCAGACGTGTTTTTTTACAGTTTTTTTTAAACTCGCGCCTTCACACACTGGTGCTTACCGTGAATCCAGACTTGCAGCTACATGTGTACTGCTGTGTGTGGCGGACCTGGCAGGCGCCCTGGTTCTGACAGGGGGAGGACACACACGGGTTGCATTTGGCCTGAACAGACGCCTCCACCGGACCTGATCTCACACACAAACACACACCGTCACAGGTCAGTCAGCTCAAAACGACACGTCTGACAAATGAATCATAGTAATATGTGCAGAAATTCACATTTTTGAAATATTTGCCATCGAAAAGCTGTAATTTATACATTAATCTCTCTGTTTTAGTTGTGTTCTCTTCCATTTTTCACATGTAGTCACTGCTCATCTTGATTTCTGTTTTTGACGTGATTGGGGTTTTGGCTCGCCTGAGGAGGGCCTGGAGCTGACAGACGGAGCAGTCACTTCACAGCCTCGCTGCACAAGGATCCTAGGAACACGTCAGTCACACAACAAAGAGACTGACAGGCGTGCAATATACGCAAATGTGGGGAGGCAGAATACAAACGTTTCCTGTGAGGAGACGAGCGGGGGGGAGGACAGATGACAGGCCGATCATTTAAATCTCAGCTGAATCATAAAAAAGAAACAATCAGTGGTGTAGCTTCAAAGGGCGAGGGGGAGGGTACCGTGGACGACAACGAGACAGAAAAGTGCTTTAACTGTCACATGAGCTCAGAGATGATCGCGATGCTGTGATCTGGCATCTGATGGGATTAAAAACAAACTCACCAACACACCGAAGGCTGCTGGGTATTAGAGTTCTGAATGACTAACATTCAAGTCCATTCAGTGTTTATGTGAACAAAATTAAAAACCTTAGACTGTTTTGTGTTCTTTGTTACTTAAGACAACCATAAAACTGTGCTAAACAGTGGTTTTCACTGAATAAATGGCCGTTTGTTTACAGTCTGCTCTGAAGCCAGTTTTACGGAAGCCCTGAACGGCAAGCGAGGACTTTTTTTTTAAAGGGTGGCCCATTTTCTAAGTCTGGGCAATTTTATTGTTCATCATGACTTTCTGATTTCTATGGACCTCGAATAGCAAGCCAAAAAAGTATTTTCTTTCAAATTTGACCTTTGGTCAAAAATATTTTTCCACTTGACTTTCTGACCTGTACAAACGGAAAAAAAATATTTAGAAACATTTTCACAACTGTTCAAATATACTGAAACTGTTGTAAAAATGAGACCAAAAAATATATTAAAAAATTTTCTTTCCACTTAAAGCCGCACTCTGGAGGATTTCATCAGGAGAGCAGTTTTTGAATCTAGCGTCCAAAGGCTCCTCCTCAAAACATTTCGACACGCGCGTCCGGTCGCGTGTGCACACAGTGCATATACTTCGGACATGAACTGTACAGCTCAATGTGTAGGGTTTAATCACTCACAGTTCACAATCTTATTCCAACAATACTACGAGGGTCTGAGCCCTCTCTGTCCCTGCTGCTTCTGATATTAGCTCTGTTAGCAGAGAGCTGCTGCTGGACTCTGAAGCTGAACTTGACTCGGCCCTGGATGAACTTTCTGACCAAAATAAACGCGTAACCCTGTCAAGCCTTGCCATTCTGTGAGGTGAAAGGTTTAAAAATAAAAATAAATCCATCCTTAGCTGGAGAATGGGTAGGTTTTTAGTAGAAATGAGCTGTGAGTCCTCAGTTAACGGCTGAGACGGCAGAGAAACACACGGAGCGTCCTGTACGACAGCGCCCCCTACTGGTACAGGTTTGGTCGATGCGCGTGCATGTTGAGAGAATGCAGAAATTTGAATTTCATTGGCTGAAAAATGTCAGCGGCAAGAAATAATGGAAAGGGGTCTCTAGGAGGAAGGAGGGTCTTCATCAGAATGACAGATGTTGTGGAACTCATCCCATAGATCATAGTTTAGACCTGAAATATCATTTAAAACATTTAGAAAACTTTGATACATACACTGAAAAAAGAAATTGGGGGTCTAACGTAAAAAAATTGATGTAATCGATCGCATGTAATTTATTCACGTTCTTTCAAAGTTAATTTATTAAGTTAGTTCAAAGTAAACTAAAAAGATTAACTTGGATTAACCTATTTAAATTACTTGTGACCGATTACATCAATTTTTTTACGATAGACCCCTGTTTTTTTAGGTTAGACCAATGTTTACTTTTTTCAGTGTAGAAAAATGCTCCAGAGAGCCGCTTTAAGCAGCCCTGAGAGGCAAATGGAAAAAATTATTTTACTTAGGCTTTTTCTATTTTTCTTGTAATGCTTTTATAACACCACCAGAGGGCGATATTTTTTCCCTCTCTACTCTTGGAGCCCTTAAAGGCAAACAGAATTTTTTTTAAAGAGATGCTAATGCTAATTTTGCTAATGCTAATGCATTTGTGCTTGTAGTCTTGGAGCCCTGAAAGGCAAAACAAAAAATATATATTTTGGGAGATGCTAATGCTAAAGCTAATGTTTTTTTCTTTCACATTTTGGAGCTCTGAAAGGCAAGAAAATAATATTTTACAAGATGCTAGTGCTAACGCCTTATTTTTAATTTTATTTTTTTGCATACATTTGCAGCCCTGAAAGGCAAGTCAAAAACATTTTTTCTAGATGCTAATGCTAAAGCTAAAATGGTAAAGCATTATAAGAAAAATAAAAAATAAGCCTAAGTAAAAAAAAAAATTCCATTTGCCTCTCAGGGCTGCTTAAGTGGAAAGAAAAAAAATGGTTTTTTGGTCTCATTTTTACAACTGTTTCAGTATATTTGAACAGTTGTGAAAATGTTTCAAAAATTCTTTTTTTTTTTTTTTTTCGTTTGTACAGGTCAGAAAGTCAAGTGGAAAAATATTTTTGACCAAAGGTCAAATTTGAAAGAAAATACTTTTTTTGGCTTGCTATTCGAGGTCCATAGAAGTCAAAAAGTCAAGATGAACAATAAAATTGCCCAGACTTAGAAAATGGGCCACCTTTTAAAAAAAAATTTCGCTTGCCATTCAGGGCTTCCGTAAGTTCCTCATCGGACTGAGAATGGTGACATTCACAAGAGTTCCCAAATGAAATGTTCACAAGTTGTACAAATTAATTGCAATTTAGTAACGAGGAGTTCTAAATTCATCTCGTTTGACATTCATCCTCATTTTATTCACAAGTTAGTCACCAACTCCACTCAGAGTGTTCTCACAAACTGCAAAAAAATATAAAAACAGACAAATTTGTACGACGATATTTTTACATTTTACAAGTACAGCCTGTGTGATTGAATTTGGATAATTTCATCATTCGTCCACTCATCTGAGGAGGTGCAAAGAAACGACAAATCAAAGCTTATTTTGTAGAAAAAGTGATCACACGCCTTAAAGAACCCTGCTGGGTTAGTAAAAGAAAAGGGAAAAGATTAGAAACATTTTCAAACTAATATGAAAACTGCTTGAAGTAAATTGGCCAGCGTGTGTTTGGAACAATTGATCTCATCAGGGTTTTGTAGCGTTTAGTCAGAGGAGGCAGCTCTGACTGATCAAAGTTGGAAAAAGAAACGCTACTGAAGATCCTGCTGTATAATTAAAGGTAGTTAGTTCTGTGTTTGGCAAATTATACGCATTCAAACTACTGTGAGAAACACTGAATTCAAATAAAAACTGACTTTCAGTTTCTCATTGTTGAATTTCTGCATGTTTTGAGTCATCAGATGACAGACGGAGGATGAGTATTATCTACTGCAGTGGACTGGAGCGTATGCTTACAGTAACACATGTAGGAGGAACTAATAGAATGTGTGTCAGAGTAAGAAATGATCAAACATGAGTCACAGTCAGCAGCTCTGAGAGACCCAGCTCTGAGTTCAGTCCTTCACTGTGTCTTCGTTTCATACCAGTTCACTCTGGCTCAGACGGCTGATGGGACCTGACACTGATGAACTTTGACCTTTAAGTTGACCTTGGATTTTCTTTAAGGTTGTACTGAACTCTTTAGTTATTTATTTTATCTGTCTCCTCAATTTGTCATCAGATGTCCTCTTGAGTCTATGAAAATTGTCTCAATTCAACGGGACTTAAGCTTCGGACTGAAATGTGGTCTTAGCCTTTAGCTTAGATGGAGATGGTCTTCTAGCCTTTAGCTGATGGAGATGATCTTCTAGCCTTTAGCTGATGGAGATGGTTTTCTAGTCTTTAGCTGATGGAGATGGATCTTCTAGACTTTATCTGACGGAGACGAACTTCTAGCCTTTAGCTGATGGAGATGAACTTCTAGACTTTATCTGACGGAGATGATCTTCTAGCCTTTAGCTGATGGAGATGAACTTCTAGCCTTTATCTGACGGAGATGGTCTTCTAGCCTTTAGCTGATGGAGATGAACTTCTAGACTTTATCTGACGGAGATGAACTTCTAGCCTTTATCTGACGGAGATGGTCTTCTAGCCTTTAGCTGATGGAGATGAACTTCTAGACTTTATCTGACGGAGATGAACTTCTAGCCTTTAGCTGATGGAGATGATCTTCTAGCCTTTAGCTGATGGAGATGGTCTTCTAGCCTTTAGCTGATGGAGATGGTCTTCTAGCCTTTAGCTGATGGAGATGGTCTTCTAGCCTTTAGCTGATGGAGATGGTCTTCTAGCCTTTAGCTGATGGAGATGGTCTTCTAGCCTTTAGCTGATGGAGATGGTCTTCTAGCCTTTAGCTGATGGAGATGGTCTTCTAGTCTTTCCCTTCAACATGCTGGTCTGTAATCATCTCTCTAATCTCCTGAGACCTTCTGTCCTCAGCTCTCTGTGGTCCATGTTCAGTGAGGTACACACCCTGGTACCAGACCGCTCTGTGACTACATTCCTTTAAACAGGCAGGCTGACTGGTTACAGACTGAAGGACCTCAGGGTTGCCAATCTATTTATCTATTATTCTCTTAAAAGAAAATTCGAGATCACTGTCTGATTTTCATGATTTTCAGTAAATGGTACTTTCTGTTTTGTTTTGTTTGTTTTTATACTTTATTCTTCTTTAGGTTATTTCAGTCAGGTTTTATTTTAATCTATGTAAATATAAAAGTTACTTGGGTTCATGTCACCTTTGGTTAAAGTTACAAGGAGCCACTTCAGAGGGGCTGAAGAGTCACATGAGGCTCCAGAGCCACAAGTTGCAGACCACTGATGATCTTGATGAATATTCTAAAGGGTCAGATGGTTTTTGTCTCCATCAAAATCAGAGTAGTACATTTACAGAAGCAGTTATCTGTAGATCAGCTCTCTCGACACTACGGTGCCTTTAGCAGTGAGTGTGTGGGTGTAACAGCAACCAGCTCCTGATGAAGGCCACACAGTCTCAAACCCTTTCATTAAATGTCATCTAGGCTATATGTGGGTGTTTATTCTTATAGATCCTTTGGAAAATGTATCACAGAATCCTATATGACGGTTACCTCTGCAGTCTGATCAGTCTCCCTGAACAGATGATGTTTTGTGATGTGAACAGGCTGAGACACAGGGTCACTTTGGTTTAAAAAACCCAAATCAAATCAAAGAGGACCCAAACACAAACCTACAGTCATGTGAAAAAGTACCACTACCAGACCTGATCACTACCAGACCTGATCACTACCAGACCTGATCACTACTAGACATGATCACTATTAGACCTGATCACTACCAGACCTGATCACTATTAGACCTGATCACATCCAGACCTGATCACTATTAGACCTGATCATTATTAGACCTGATCACTACCAGACCTGATCACTATTAGAGCTGATCACTACCAGACCTGATCACTACCAGACCTGATCACTATTAGACCTGATCACTATTAGACCTGATCACTACCAGACCTGATCACTACCAGACCTGATCACTATTAGACCTGATCACTACCAGACCTGATCACTATTAGACCTGATCACTATTAGACCTGATCACTACCAGACCTGATCACTATAAGACCTGATCACTATAAGACCTGATCACCATAAGACCTGATCACTACCAGACCTGATCACTACCAGACCTGATCACTATTAGACCTGATCACTATTAGACCTGATCACTACCAGACCTGATCACTATAAGACCTAATCACTACCAGACCTGATCACTATTAGACCTGATCACTATTAGACCTGATCACTATTAGACCTGATCACTATAAGACCTGATCACTATAAGACCTGATCACTATTAGACCTAATCACTACCAGACCTGATCACTGCCGGACCTGATAACTATTAGACCTGATGACTACCAGACCTGATCACTATTAGACCTGATCACTATTAGACCTGATCACTATTAGACCTGATCACTATTAGACCTGATCACTATAAGACCTGATCACTATAAGACCTGATCACTATAAGACCTGATCACTATCAGACCTGATCACTATAAGACCTGATCACTATTAGACCTGATCACTATAAGACCTGATCACTATAAGACCTGATCACTATTAGACCTAATCACTATAAGACCTGATCACTACCAGACCTGATCACTATTAGACCTGATCACTACCAGACCTGATCACTGCCGGACCTGATCACTATTAGACCTGATGACTACCAGACCTGATCACTATTAGACCTGATCACTATTAGACCTGATCACTATAAGACCTGATCACTATAAGGCCTGATCACTATAAGACCTGATCACTATTAGACCTAATCACTACCAGACCTGATCACTGCCGGACCTGATCACTATTAGACCTGATGACTACCAGACCTGATCACTATTAGACCTGATCACTATTAGACCTGATCACTATAAGACCTGATCACTATAAGACCTGATCACTATAAGACCTGATCACTACCAGACCTGATCACTGCCGGACCTGATCACTATTAGACCTGATGACTACCAGACCTGATCACTATTAGACCTGATCACTATTAGACCTGATCACTATTAGACCTGATCACTATAAGACCTGATCACTATCAGACCTGATCACTATTAGACCTGATCACTACCAGACCTGATCACTATAAGACCTGATCACTATAAGACCTGATCACTATTAGACCTGATCACTATAAGACCTGATCACTATTAGACCTGATCACTATTAGACCTGATCACTACCAGACCTGATCACTATAAGACCTGATCACTACCAGACCTGATCACTATTAGACCTGATCACTATTAGACCTGATCACTACCAGACCTGATCACTACCAGACCTGATCACTATCAGACCTGACTTGGATTTGGTTCAGTTAACTTTTTTCTCTTAAACAATCAAATTATTGTTTAAACTGCATTTTATATTTACTCAGGTTTTTTCTGTCAGATGCTGAAACTTGTTTGCTGATCTGAAACATTTACGAGTGACGAGTCAGCAAAAACAGAAGAAACCAGTGAGAGGCAAATACTTTTTCACACTGCTGTATGTTCTATATAACCAACATGTTCTGTTCCATGTGCTGTGTGTGTGTGTGTGCTGTGCGTGTGTGCTGTGCGTGTGCTGTGCGTGTGTGTGTGTGTGTTTGTGTGTGTGTGTGTGTGTGTGTGTGTGTGTGTGTGTGTGTTTCATGATGGAGCAGCTTACCCAGACACTGGAACTTGTCAGCAGGCGTGGTGAGCAGCAGCTTGCCCTCCATGCCGTGGGGGCCGGCACAGCGGGCGATACCGGGCTCCTTATAGCCGCTCTTCACCCAGTCTGACAGCCAGAGCAGACGGCAGTCACAGTACAGCGGGTTGGCCCCAATCGCTCTGCAGAAATACACACACTGAGTGATGGAGGCCAGTACTCTCTGAAGAGGGCCAATAAAATTCAATGAATTTAATTTGAGCTCAACTCAGCAGGTTAACAGACCTGAGACCTGCTGAACTGAACAGAGAGGACAGCATCGGGTTTTAGGGGTGAAGATGAGAGAACACGAGACACGAAGGGGTAGTAATTTTCTGTTCCACATGGTGGCGCTCTCAGACCTCACACAGTAACATACTGAATATCTGATCTTTGAGAAGAAAACACTTCCTGTCCTACAATAATCCTCAGAAAGCATCAAAATCAGCATCAACAAACAGAGTGAAGAAAGAACTACTTCTGATCTTCCTTTAATAATTATTGTTCTCTAGAACAGCTGCTGCTGAGATGAGGTTTAGAACAGATCTGATTATAGACACACATCTTTAACACGCTCCAGCTCCACAGGTGAAACATTGAGTGGACGTTTCAGCAGCAGAGGCTTCACTGTCCCTACAGAAGTATACAGACTTCTTTAAATAAACGTCTGAGTTTACAGGTAGACACATGGCATCTCCGCCTTCTGTTGTTGAAGCTGAGCCACATCCTGTTGTGTTTTATGAACCAGAGTCGGAGCTCTCAGGATGCAGAGCTGAAAGTCCTGCCTACTCAGTCATGTATCAAATAATTCATCAGAATATGGACCATGCAGCAGTGAGATACAGGAAGAACTGTGTGAATTAACAGGAATTAATATTTGGAAAAAATGTGATATATTTAATTTTCTGATCCCGTTTGTTTACAATAAGAGGGAGGGGCTTAAAACCTGTACTGAAACCAGCCACTAAGATTGCTTGTTTTCCAGCTTCAACTTCCTGGATCCAGCTGGGTGTCAAATATAGAAATATGTTGTTTTTTTAAAGAAATGTGGTTTTACAGGAAGTTTATTTTGTCTAGATGTTTAGCTCTTCTCACCATCAACAGTCCTGCATGTTTTAGATGTTTCTCTGCCCTAACACAGCTGACTCAATGGTAAAATGACCTATTCAGTAAGTTTAGCAGCAGTAGTTTCCTGCTAATGACCCACTAACTCAAACCAGGTGTGAGAAACATCTTAAACCTGCAGGAGGCCCTCGTGGATCAGGACTGGACAGCACTGACTCAGGATCAGTCCAGAATGCTGATTATCAGATCACACTTTCTCTTTAGTTTCTTGTAAACTCATATCAAATGTTTTATTTAGCATAAGAAAATAAATAACTGTGGATAAGTTTAAGACAAATGTCTTTAATAGAAAACTCAACCAGTTGTCACAGAGAAGGCTCTAAAGCTACAACATGTATCACTGAATTAGACTGATTGTTTCCACATCACTGTTCTTTATGTTTAACAGATGGAGTACTGGTAGATTTAAAATCAGAAATCATGTCACGCATTATGTTTCAAAAAGAAAAAAAAGCTTTCCCCTCATTTCCCATCCTCTACTCCTCCCCTGTTGTCTTTCATAATCCAACATTTCATCTCCCTCCACACCTGAAGATCCTCAGATGGACTCACGTGTCCCTGACTGAGGATGATCACTCTATATCCATACACACACACACACACACACACACACACATGCACACACACACACACACACACACACACACACACACGCACAGATCAATCCTCCATGCAGCCACTCGAGTTGAAACCACTCAACACCTGAGAGCTGGACTTTATCTGAGTGCAGCCATAGAGGCAGAGGGATTATCATGTCCTTTCTGTTCCGAACACCTGGCTGGTACTCTGGGTGTGTCTGTACAGTAAACCTGTGTGTGCAACATGCAGAGTGAGCGCTTACAGGTGAGACAGGGAGGCCACGTCACTGAAGATCCCCTGCTGCAGCTCAGAGATGTCGTTGCCATGGAGAGAGCTGAGAGACAGAGTCAAAGGTCAGAATCCAGATCAAATCAAATGAAAATTCATTTATTAATCCCAGCAAGAAATTAGATGTTTAGGTAACTCATTTAAGTTTTTCATAAAGTCATAGTCTGTTCTAGCTGTGGACAGGAAGGGTCTCCTGTAGTGGTCTGTGATGGACAGGAAGGATCTTCTAGTGGTTTGTGATGGTCAGACTAGGTCAGACTCTAATCAAAAACACTAACTAGCAGAGGTCTGTGTGTGTGTGCGTGTGTGTGTGTGTGTGTGTGTGTGTGTGTGTGTGTGTGTGTGTGTGTGTGTGTGTGTGTGCGTGCTCACAGTAGTCTCAGTGAGTGCAAGCCGGCCAGCGCCAGAGGAGGGATGCACCGTAACGAGTTGTAACTGAGAATCCTAAAAGAACAAAAAGATGCTGAAAAGATGGTCTGTTATGAATCAGAGACACAATCATGTGACAGATAAAAAGTTAATGAGAAGATAAAAATCACAGCCTGACGTGAACAAACATTGTGTTGTGATACATCTAAAGTCAGTTTTAAGGGGTTTCTGGTTTCTGTAAGACCAAAGCAGGAGCTGTAGCTTCATTCTCAGCACAAAGTCGAGCTCCATCCTTGTGGTGGTTGGACTTCACCAGCCAAACCCAACTCCAGTCCTTGTTTGTGGTGTTCATTCAGAACCCCAGGGTGTAGTCAGGGAGAGGAGGGTCTCCTGGTTAGGGAATATCCAGGTCTCATTTCTGCTTTTTGCAGATTATTTGGCTCTGTTGTCTTCAGGTCATGACCTTCAATGTGCAGTGAGGTGATTTGCAGTTAAACGTGAAGAAGTCAGAATGAGATTCATCTCCTCCAAGTTTGAAGCCATGGAATAAAGAGAAACGCTCCCTCTGGATTGGGAGTGGTTCTCTGCCTCAGGTGGAGTTGTTTGGGAATTTTGGTTTCTTGTTTGGTAGGATGGAGGAGAGATGGATGAATGGATTAGGATGTTGTCTGCAGAAACAGTGGTACTGCTCCAGTTGGTCGTGGTACAGACATTTCTCCTGCTTATCAAAAGAAGTCAACTAAGGCGGCTTGAGCATCTGCTGCAGAATGCCTCCTTATGAGGTGCCGTATAGGACAAAATCTATTTTTCACTCACACGTACAACAATATAAGCACACACATACACTACTACAAGGGTGCACACACACAAAATACTACAAGCGCACATACTACTAAAAAAATGTTTATAGTAGTAGGTGTGCATGTTTATAGTAGTATGTGGGCATGTTTATAGTAGTATGTGTGCATGTTTATAGTAGTATGTGTGCATGTTTACAGTAGTATGTGTGCATGTTTATAGTAGTATGTGTGCATGTTTATAGTAGTATGTGTGCATGTTTATAGTAGTATGTGTGCATGTTTATAGTAGTATGTGTGCATGTTTATAGTAGTATGTGTACATGTTTATAGTAGTATGTGTGCATGTTTATAATAGTATGTGTGCATGTTTATAGTAGTATGTGTGCATGTTTATAGTAGTATGTGTGCATGTTTATAGTAGTATGTGTGCATGTTTATAGTAGTATGTGTGCATGTTTATAGTAGTATGTGTGCTTGTAGTATTTTGTGTGTGTGTGCACCCTCGTAGTACTGTCTGTGCATGTTTGTAGTAGTGTGTTTGTGCATGTTTGTAGTAGTGTGTGTGTGCATGCTTGTAGTAGTGTATGTGTGTGCTTATATTGTTGTATGTTTGAGTGAAAAATAGATTTTGTCCTATACGGCACCTCATACATACCTCCTGGTTGCTTCCCTCTGAGTACATCCTACTGGGAGGACCCCCAGGGCAGACCCAGAGCGCAATAACATCTTGGGGGCAGTGTCACATCTTACAGAACACTGGCAGTAATATTGTTATACAGTTGTTAGTGATTATGTTCAAGTGTTTTGTGTGTACTCACAGTGTAGTCAGCTGGCTCATATTAGAGAAGGAGTCGTTGGACAGTGAGCTGATTTTATTGTTGCTCAGATCTCTGCAAAAAGAAAAGGTCAGTTGTAATCAACACACACACACACACACACACACACACACACACACACACACACACACACACACACACACACACACACACTTCAGTGTTTCTTTCTTTTCTTTGTGAAACACTCTCTCACCTCCTGATCATTTAACCAGATGCTGATAATAAATCTGATCTTTTTTGATAAACTCTTAAAAGATAAACCCTCTTTGAACATAATCCGGTCTACAGCGCCCTCTGCTGTCTGCTTCTAGCTGTGATTTATCCTCCACATTAGCAGATGTCTCAGTTTATCAGATTAAACTGAATAAAACAGTTTGAATGAAATTTAACTGAACAAGCTTTGAGATTAACCCTAAATTTGAAGAATTAAATATCAGATTTAATCAAAATTGAAGCTTCAACTTTTGTATTTCAACAAAGACTGACAGCAATACAGTAACTTGTTACAAACAGTAAAAATATTTCTCACAAAATGCCTTTTCAGGTGGATTGTCTGCATGTTTACAGCCCTTCTCCTGCTGGACTTTAAATCTAAACTCTGATTATATTTCCTCTCACTACCAGCCTCTTACACAAGCTGCAGGTATTTGAAGGCGGCCAGCTCTTTGGGAACGCTGGTGAACTGGTTTCCATCCAAGTACCTGAGGAGAGAAGAGGTTTTCTGAGCATCAGTTCTGAATCATAGTGAGTTTAATACAATCTGTTGGAGGTTTAATGAACTGACTGACGTGTCATCATGTCTCCACAAAGTCACTACGTTTACCTTCACTGACTGTTAACTTGAATCACAAGAACATTTTTAGAATGATTTTTTTTTTTAGCTGAACAGAATGAACCCAGAATATTTCATGTTTCTTGTCATCGTCTAATAGCATCATCCTCAGCACTTTCAGAAAGGTTGCTGTAAATAATCTGCTGTTAAAGCGTCCAGAAGTACTGATATTTGTTAAAATCCTACTAAAGCGTGGAATCTTTATCAACTTTTCATTGTTCTTTTTCATCTCAACACAGATGTTCACTCATTTTGAGTGTTTCTGGGTAAAGGTTGTAAATATTTAGTAGCAGATAGCTTCCTAAATGTCATCAGTTTATAGACTTTACGTCCTTCAGGAGACAACGTGTGCTGCTGCCTTCTTAAAAAACTTCAATTTCTAAAGTTTCACAACAACTCATGCAATGTTATTTCATAATCCTCTGTAGGGCAGCACGGTTCTGGATAAAATGAGCATCACGAATTTTTTGCTTAGAATTGAGATCACGATTCTCTCATGATTTTTTCCAATATAAATATTTATCGCACTTATTACCTGCACATCAACTTTGTAACAGCTGACACTGAACACAAAAACAATAAATGCATCTTGTCTTCTCTTACTTACACAACCTTTGAATAATTTTAACAATAAAAACAGTTTTGAATTTTGTCGTTTGAGGGAGAAAGAGGGAGCGCTTGTTTTGATGCAGATTATGTCCCGGATCAAATGCGGTGCAATCGTCTTCTTTTTCTTTTAAGAATTGTTGTCATATGGGAATGAGATTGCATACAAGTCTGAATTGAGATCACCATTTTTTTTTACGATTAATTGTGCAGCCCTAATCCTCTGTATGTCACATTACATCAGGCGTGTCCACAATGCGGCTCGGGGGCCCCTTGTGGCCCTCGGAGTGATTAGTGCATCCCTCAGCTGCATTTCAAGACTAGTCCTCCAGCAGGTTGTTGATGCAGAAAGATGCTTTTCAGGTGTCAGGGTCAAAAGTATTTATCACGTATGAAACCAAATGTTTATCGTTTGAAGTTCTTCTTTCCCGGAGTTTAAGAGTATATCATGTCTCTGATTGAAAGTATATCATGTTTTAATTTGCAAGACTCCTCTTCCTGACCCGTTTAGACAAGAGCGATGTCTTCCAAGGTCTGGAGGGAGGGAGTGAGACATCTGGAGTCTTATCTGCTTGTGATTTATCTGTATGTTTTTACTTGTGTGCTTGGGAATAAAAGTGAAGTCCGGAGGGGAGACAGATCAGAAAGGTCGGGTCTTTCTCTCCGGATCGTTTGCGTATTAAAAACCTGTCGTGTTCCTTGACTAAACTCGGGGTTTCTTCATGTTGGTAAAAAGTTTAAACCTGACACAGGTTTTGTGTTTAAATCTTTACTGGTTTGAGGCCAAACAACAAAAAAGCAGCAAAATTAAAATATCTTTTAAATGTAAAAGTTGTTCTTTGTCTTAACCCCCTCGTGTGTTTGGGATGTGGGCTGTGAGGTGGTCTCTGGTTTTGGACCTACAGTTCTGTGACGTTGCGTGGAAGCCCTCTGGGCAGAGCCTGCAGGTGTTTGTTGCTGCAGCGGACCACCGTGTCCATGCAGGTACACTGACTGGGACACTGAGGCCCCGGGACACAGCTGCTGTCCTCCAGCACAGAGCCTGAACACACAAAGAGGTAGGTAGTCACTTTTATTCCCCTCTGCATCTCATGTGGAATACCTGCATCTTACCATCCTCGCAGCGGAAATCAGGCACAGCCACATCCTGCAGCGGGATCTCCCGGAGGAAGGTGGGGCCCTGACAGCGAGGATTCCCGGTCACTATTCGCCGGCTTCTCAGCCACACCCCAAACCAGGACAGGCGGCAGTCACAGATGAAGGGATTGGCCAGAAGGTTTCTAGTATGAGGAAAGACGGCAGCATGAGCAGGATGTCAACAGGAAGCAGGAGCCTGTGGCGTGAACACGCGTGTCACTTACAGCGTGGACAGGTTGGGCAGCGTGTCGAAGGCTCCGGGGAGGATGGTGCTCAGCTGGTTGTCATACAGGGACAGCAGCCGGACGTTGGTCAGCCCCGTGAAGCTGCTGTTATGGATACAGCTGATCCGGTTGTTCCTCAGCATCCTGCATACACACACGCGCACACACACACACACACACACGCACACACGCACACACGCACACACACACACACACACAAACAAACAATCGATTTACCAGTCGATCTACCTCCAAATCCTCACCTGGTCATGAGCTTTGGGTAATGACCAAAAGAACGAGATCGTGGATACAAGCGGCTGAAATGAGTTTTCTCCGTAGGGTGGCCGGGTCATGAGTTTATTATGAGGTTTTATGTTAGTCCATTTCAGATCGTACATCAACTATTTTCACCTTCAGATGGTCTGAAGGAAGCAGATAAGTCTTTCCTTTAAGGAATGATGGGACTTTAAAAGTTGTGTTTACTTGGTTCTTCACTTGAAGACGTATAATGAGTATGCATGTTGAAAGCTGTGTCCAGTGGGTCAGACTCACAGCATGCGCAGGCCCTCCATGCCCCTGAACATGCTCCCCCTCACAGACTCCAGGTGGTTGGCTGTGAGGTGAAGCTCCATCACTGAGGAGGCGCCCTCAAACGCACCGTCCTCGATCTCTGAGATCTTGTTGTTGCTGAGGTTACTGGAAGTAAAACGAGAGAAAACGAAAGTAAAACTTTTTGTGATTTTTTAGATTGGTTCTGTTTCAGTGTGTTTATGGCACAGTTCATCTGAACTGAACCTGCTGAGTTCTGTTTCTGGTCAACCTGTAAATGTCACCTACATTTTCTTCAGGTGCGACAGGCTCTTGAAGGCTCCGGTGGCCTCCAGCATGGAGAGGTCATTGTTGTTGAGACGCCTGAGACGCAAACAGCAGGAAGACAATGAGACAAAAACATCACAAGCACTCTTTTTAAAATTTAAATAGTTTTGTTCAGCAGTTCATGTTCATCTGTGCAACCTGAGCTGACATAAAGATGTCCACATAAACATCTAGGGTGTGTTTTGGCAACACAGATGTGGGGTCGTTTCTGCGTATCAGGAAAATATCCCACATGATCAGAAGAAACCCTGTGTTTAATCTTTGAATAAATGACAAAAACCCACCTTTTTTAGGTCCAAGTATTCCCAAAGTGCTTCACACTACATTCAGTCATTCACTCACTCACACACTGATGGCAGTGAGCTACAAGCTGTCCTGGAGCAGACTGTTAGAAAGGTCCTCCGACCACCACCAGCAGACAAGGTGGGTGACGTGTCTTGTCCAAGAGCACAACGACAATGTAACCCAGATAGGGCTGGGATCAAACCAGCAACCCTCTACCTACTGAGCTACATGCCGCCCCCTTCAGGAAACTTAGGGACAGCAGCTGCTGCAGCTCCTCATCCGGTAATGACGAGCGGCATGAGCAGTGCGGCGCCGACTCGCGGCGTCAACATGGATTTAATGACAGCACGACCGCCCTCTGCATTTGAACCATCGTCCGTTTGGTTTTTGGTTTTGTTTGTAAAGCTGCCACCCTGATGGTGCTCAGGGTTACAGTTCAGTATCTTGCCCAAAGACACTTCAACATGTGGTCTGCCAGAACTGGGGATTGAACCCCTGACCTTCCAATCAGAGGGTGACCATCCTATAAGAGGAGGGTTCTTAGTATAACCCTTTAAATCAAGTATTTTTAAGTCCTGAACTTTAACCACCAACCTTCTAGCTGAGGCCTGTAGAGTCTGAGCTGGAGTTCATGGACTTTTTGTCATTTTTCTCTGACCTTTGACCTGTGGAGGCAGCTAAAGTGGACGTAGCTTCTCATCCAGCTTTTCTATTTCAGCTTTACCGTATTATAAATGATGACATAATGAAACCTCTCTGTTTTTATTCACTTGGAGGTTATGTTTAAATGATTTCAGGACCTGATAAAGACTCATGATGAGCTAAATGTTAAACTCAGAATGTTCATCCTTTAGTCTCTGAAGACTTCCAGTGACTCAGGGGGCCTAAAACTATAAACGATGCCTCTAAAATGCAAGAAATAGTTTGGCAATTTTATGTGTTCACAATAAAATATCTGCAGTGAGTGAGACTAACTGATCCTGCAGCTGTTCTCTTTGTATGTACGTGTTTATGTGTGTGTGTGTGTGTGTGTGTGTGCGTGTGTGTGTGTGTGTGTGTGTGTGTGTGTGTGTGTGTGTGTGTGTGTGTGTGTGTGTGTGTGTGCGTCTCTCACAGCTCTTCCGTGGAGGGGGGCAGGTGTTCGGGGAACTTGGTGAGGCGCAGGTTGGAGCAGTCGACCACGTTGGCCTCACAGCGACATTTAGCAGGACACACCGGCTTACTGTTGCACTCATAGCTTAAACGTCGGTCGTCAGCTCCTTCACACAAACACAGACAGGCAGACAGGCAGGGTATAAAGTGATTTATGGTTCTTGGAATTATAACTATTACTTTTTTCTTGTTGTTGTAAATGTGTTTGAAGTAGAAAAAACCCAAAACACACCTGGGATGTGGTACTGCTCCTTGGCTGTCAGCGAAGCAAAGAGAAACAAAAAACTATCAGAAGAAACATGAAATGTTTCCAAAAATACGACAGTGTCACAGTTACACACACACACACACACACACACACACACACACACACACACACACACACACACACACACACACACTTAAACCAGCTCCAGGACACACATAGCAGAAGGGAGGTTTGAAACGATGCATGTCTGTGTTTTTCTGATTGGTGGAAGTGATTTGTCGGCCTGTCTGAAGCTTTCCAGGCCTGGCAGCAGTGTGAAGCAGTGTGTGTGTGTGTGTGTGTGTGTGTGTGTGTGTGTGTGTGTGTGTGTGTGTGTGTGTGTGTGTGTGTGTGTGTGTGTGTGTGTGTGTGTGTGTGTGTGTGTGTGTGTGTGTGTGTTGAACCGGTTTACCGGCTTCCTGTTCTAGATTTAAATACAACAGCCACAAGGCGGGACATGAAAATAAAAAAGAAGGGTCTAGTTATAGCTGATATTAGCATCATCAATTTACTGTGTTGTTTTTGTCGAACGAATCATAGCGTTAACACAACGAGACGCTAATCAGAGAGCTAAACGCGACTCTTTGGTGACTAAAATGAGACGTCTGTGAGATTGCGTTGACGAGACAAGACAAAAACGTTAGTGTGTGGAGTAGTGGAACAGTATTTGAATGAACTGTTTTTGCTGTAAATCAATTGTCCACTTCCAAGCATCCTCTTATTGTGGCGGGGTTGAACCCTTCCCTTCTGGGGTAATCACTGTTCGGCGAGCTCATCTCTTCAAATGGATCCTTGTTCAAAGAATCCTTGACAGCTTGTGACGACCCTGCTGATTGGTTCCATATTGTGTCCTGATTTAATCAACTCCATGGTGAGTCGTTTGCTTTGTTTGTTACCTTTGTTTTGCTAAAAATGCGGTGCTACGTTCACCCATTCAACCCACTGATGAGCTAATGCTAAGCTAACAAGCTTTAAGTCCTGATTAGTGACTTTATTAATTAATCAGCGACATGTCTTTAATATCTTTATGGCTGAATGTTAGACTAATACTTATAGTGTTGATTGAATACTTTGGTTATTGTAGTTTTGTTCGTTCTGATGGTTTTTCATTACTTTTCCTGATTAATGCCAAAACGTCCTATGGTACTTTTGAATTCATTGATGGGATTTGAATTTCCAACTCTTTGACCTAAATTACTTTGTTAAAGTATTAATGCGTTTTAAACTAAAACTAGACAAAAACCTTTTTGAGTTTTCATCAACTAAAACTGGACTAAAACTATCACATAAAGACATGATTAATGTGAACTAATCAGCATTTTAGTCCTAAAGACTAAAACCAAAGCGGCTGATAAAAACAACACTGGTTTACTTGTTAGTTTACCTGTTGAGACACATCACTTTACTCTCTCAAACTTTTTGTCTGAAGTTAAAAAACCTGCAAAAAATAAACCGTTCTGGCCACAAAGAGTCATAGGTTATTTTCTTCCACCGAATATAAAAATATCCTTTCAAACCAGAAAATTAACATTATGTAAAAAAATTTAGATTTATTTGTTCAGTATTTAAAGGCATACTATGCCGTTTTGGCTTGTTCTTTAGCTCCCTCTAGTGTCCGTTTTAAGTCAAAGTCGTAAAAACGCTATCATTGTCTTTACTCAGAAACACCTAAATCTAACTGTTGAAATGTCTCCTCAGCTTTCTACTGGAGCGGTTCATCACTCAAAGAAATCAGCTGTGTTCAAGCAGGGAGAGATGGAAAAAAAATCAGGAATCATGAGCTAAAAACACTCCGGAGCTAGCATAACAGCTAGCCACATTGGGTTAGCCTAACCCTCGTGAGATACGTGACTTTGTGAGACTTCAGGGGCACATTTTTACATAAAAGAACATGCAGCAGCTGCAAACAAAGACACAAGTTTGTGTGACTGACCGGAGCATCTGAACTTGTTGCTCTTGATCTGAGCTATGCGTTTGTTGGCGAGGCGGCGAGGGCTGGCGCAGCGCGCTCCACTGGTCTCTATTGGGTTTGAACGCAGGAAGTCGGCCAGCCACTTCACATTACAGTCGCATACGAAGGGGTTCTGGGCCAGGTGGCTGAGGAGAGATGACACGGTGGGAGGGAGGTCACACAGAATGGAGAGAAACACAACAGAGAGCTGGACTTACAGCGTCTGGATGCTGTGCAGTGAGTTGAAGGTGCCTTTAGCCAGACTCTGGAGCTTGTTGTCGTACAGGGACAGCAGAGCCAGGTTCTCCAGGTCTTTGAACGCCGAGGCACGGATGCAATGGATCTTATTTGCATTCAGCAACCTGAAAAGTGTTATGACATTCAGAATAGCAGTGACCATAGCAGTCCCCATTGAGCTGAGTGTTCCAGGATGGAATGATTCAAAAAACAGTTCAGTAAAACAAGAACTGGGTTCAAAAGTTTGATTTTATCGTTGTTTTTCTCTTTTCTTCACAAGGTCTAAAGCAGGGGAACTCAATCAGAAACCTGAAAGGGCTTATTTCAAGTATAGGGCTGTAAGAATATGTTTTCTTTATAGACAAAAATAAGTCAAAATGTCTAAAAACAAGGCTATTTTACTTTCATAGAAATCAGTTTTTGCAGTGTAGTCAGTCCACCCTGGAAAGAGAACGATTCTGATCAATTTTCAAAAGCCATAAAACAAGAAGATGAGTGGATGTAAACATCTGACTGCAGCTGTTAACTTCATCACCAGACGCCTAAAATTTTACTTCCCAGCTTCTACGTTTCTCCTGACTAAAAAAATCTGCTTTAGTTTCACTTAGTCAGGGGCTTAGTTATAAGTAAGCTTAAAGCAGTAGAGATAGTCATGAAACACCCTGAACAAACACACGTCCTAATAGCTGGAACAAATAAGTTCCTCCTCAGCAATCTGCTACTTGAAATGGATCTATGGGAAACAAGTTTAGCGAACAACAAACACAGATTGGACTTACAGCAGCTCCAGAGAGACCAGGCCATCAAACACTCCGCTGGGCAGCTCCGTGATCTTATTCCCATACAGAACTCTGAACACAAAGACCAGCAAACACTCCAAATCATTTCTCTTTGCTCCGACACATCGACTCAAACCCTGCACACATTTCCATCAGAGCACATGTTCACACACGAGCAATAAAGCAGGCAGAGCTTCAGCGCAGATTCACACTGCATTGAATTCCTTCTAACACACTCCACGGCTCAGACAGATAGGAGTGTGTGTGTGCTGATATCTCCTAACAGGTTTCTGTGTTCAATTATTGATACAAACAAATGCATACAGGGGAAGCATGTAGAATAACGTGCAGGGAAATAAAGAAATAGTTCAAAGTGTGTGTGTGTGTGTGTGTGTGTGTGTGTGTGTGTGTGTGTGTGTGTGTGTGTGTGTGTGTGTGTGTGTGTGTGTGTGTGTGTGTGTGTGTGTGTGTGTGTGTGCATGTGTGTGTACGCAGTCAGGACTCACAGAGAGTTCAGAGCTCGGAGGCCGTGGAACGCATCAGGAGCGATCTCCGATATCTGGTTGTTACTCAGGTCTCTGCAAACACAACCAGGATGAAGGTGATATCAGACTCGACTGATTGTATGTATATATTCACACGCTGACAGCAGTGAGCTACATTGTAGCCATAGAGGTGTGTGAAGAGTGTGAAGAGTTTTGCCCAGAGGTGGGAAATCCTGGTCCTCCAGAACCAGTATCCAGCATGTTCCAGAGGTTTCTTGCTTCAGCACAGCTGATCTGAATTAGTGGGTGATTAGGACGTTTCTGATGGCCTTGAAGGCACACTGAGAAGATAATTCAACATTTAAATCAGGTGTGTTGAAACGTGGGAACCTCTAAAAGCAGTGGCGGCCCATCAATAGGGGGCGCTAGGGCCCCACCAGTCTCACAGGAGGAGGAGGAAGAAGAAGATGATCACACACTGACGAGTGAAGCCTGAGCTGAGGGCTTGATGTAGGTTTCACTGTCACTTCCTGTTGCAGGGCGCTGGGATGGTGCGGTCACATTTCAGCGGGAGCTTATGCCGCTTACTCATTAGTACCCGCTCTACTCGGTTTGATAGTATCAGCTCGCCCCCGCTCGGTCCGGGATGATTCTTCGCTGTCATCTCAGGAACGCGGAAGCGAGCGAGCAGATGGGCGGCACCTTAAAAGTGCCACGAAAAAGCAATAGTATCTGGCTGCAGCTGCTGTGGAGCTCCACACTAACCGGAAACACGAAACTTCAATTAAATCGACTTTTACACAACCTCCGTATACCGTACCGGAATTGGTTAAAGTGCCTGTGACTCCATATTTAAATCACTTTATATTAAACAGGTGTAATCTTTGATGCCTCTAGATTAGCGTTGCACCATTATAACTCAAAATACGATGTAATTATTTCCTAACGAGCAACTCAGAGATCAGAAGAAAGCGCCGCCTTCTGGTTCTGCTGGGTTTCTCCTTATTTGGCAGCCTGGCACTTCTGCTGCAGTAGGGGGCAGTGCCCAGTAGGGGGCAGTGCCGTCGCGTGAAAGAGAAACGAAACTGAAACTAAACACTACACGGTCTATGGGCAATGGCGGCGGCACTGCCTCGCTCCAGGTGTCGTGAACGTGCATGTGGGAGGAGAATTGACCATATAAGCAAGTCCGGATCACTATGACCTCATAGCGGGCTGGAGTGAAAAAAACTGTTTGAAACCTGGGTCTGAAATCTGGAAGAGCTTCTCACTGGCTGTACTAGGAGACAGATGGACGCCGTTTTTTGCTCTTTCTGGCAGGTTTAAGGTGAGAACTCAACGTTGCAACATGATAGATAAGTCAGAAAACATGGAAACCGATGTCATGGGACCTTTAAGGTTAGGGTTAGGGGGAGGGTTGTTGACCCAGGTGCCTCTCTTCTGACTACTGTGGAGGTCACGTGTATCCGGTTACTGTGGAGCTCCACAGCGGCCGCAGCCAGACCCTTCTCCGAAAAAGTGGCAGGGGGGAAATCCGTGACGTCACACACGAGCGCCAGTCCTTGATAAACAAAAAGCATTTGTGAACGAACTACCGGATCACACAGACGGCGAAAACACTGGATAACCTCGTGGAAATTATAATTATGGTAATTATTATACTCCAGTTGTGGCTGGAGCTCATGGGGAACCAGCTCCGTGAACGGCATGAAATAATGCGTCACATGATGCAGGAAGCCGTTCAGCTGCTGCAGCGGGTCTGAAGACGCAAGCCAAGCCTGTAGGTAAGCGTGAGACTTCAGCCGACCAATCAGTCCGCAGTGGGCGTGTAGCCCGGCGGAGTGGCCCCGCTCGGACCATCGAGGAGCAGGGTCGAGAAAAAGTATGGGCTCGGCTCCAAAACCGGACATGTGGGCCGTATGTGAAAGGGTTGAACCGGGCCAAGTACAGTAGAGCGGATACTAATGAGAAAGCTGCATTTGTGACACACGCACTGCAGTGCACTCTCACGCACACACACACACACCACCCAGAGACAGCGTGTGAACCAGATTTCAGTACAGCGGTCCTTCACTATAACACGGTTCACCTTCTGTGGACTCACAGTTTCACAGATTTATTTTGTGCAACTGTGGGCGTTTTACCGCAATGAAACACACGGTGTCCGTCAGACATGATCAATACATCAACTAAATGATTTATTCTGCCGTTCTGATGGTTCGGTAGTGTTTAAACAAGAGAGAAAGGTGTGAAAATGTTAATGCCTGTCTCAGAAAAGTGTATAAAGTGTGTAGTGAGGGGTTTTACAAACTGATCTGGAATCATTGTAAAAATATAAAACGGCTACATCACAGATTTCACTTCATGCGAGTTATTTTTAGAACGTAACTCCGATGATAAACGAGAGATCATTATACCGCATTTAACAATTACTGTATGTGCACCCCTGAAAATAGAGTTCTAACACATTGTTACAGCCCCCCTTAAAGTGATAATATGCAACTTTTTCATATTTTTAAATGTTTTCCTTGAGCCAGTCTGTGCTAATATGACCCTTTACAGAGTTAATGAAAAGTCACTTAGCCCCATCTGGTGATTACAGACGGAAAACCACGATTGCAAGATCTCCGTCGCCGTCCCGGTACCCAGGAAGTCACGTGTCTCACGAGGGTTAGGCTAACCCAAAGTGGCTAGCTGTTATGCTAGCGCTGGAGTGTTTTTAGCTCATGATTCCTGATTTTTTCCCATCTCTCCCTGCTTGAACACAGCTGATTTCTTTGAAAGAGTAAATAACCGCTCCTGTAGAAAGCTATGAAGGCTGAGGAGACATTTCAACAGGTAGATTTAGGCGTTTAGAAGCTGAAACGATATGCTAACTTGTTTAATGCAGTAATTTAAAACGGACACCAGAGGGAGCCCAAAACAAGCAAAACTGCATATTATCACTTTAAGGTCTAGGAGTATTATTGGGGGTCTAACACAAAAGTGCTCAGAGACAAGGTTTAAAAGTTTATCAAAAATGTTTTTATTTTTCTCCCAACAATAAAACCAGCAGGAACAGATACTGCTGAAATAAAAGAGTTTTAGTAAAATAAAAATACTCTTCCACTAAAGGAGGGGAGACTAAACACAAAACGCTGGGGAAATAAACCCAGGTAAGAAAATACTAAACTAAACTGAAAACGCTCTGTGTTAAGAGGATGGAGAAAAACTAACAAAACAAACTCTTTAACGAGCTGCAGAATCCTGCTCAATAAGTTAAACAAAGTTCTACTCAGAACACTAAACTAATCTATTCTTTTCTTTTCTACCACACACCGCCACTAAATCTGTGAAGCCACAGCAATCGGGGGACAACAGCACGGATCTGAGCCCCCTGAGCTGGTGATCAGCTCAGCCTTTTAAAGCTGCAGAGTTCCTCAGAGCTGCAGGGGGCGGAGCAACAGGCTGCAGGCAGACACAGCCCTGGATGCAGGCTGCAGCACCAAAAAGGAGGCACACGTAAGTTGTAACACACATCAATATGTCTGTTATTTCTGAGAGTTGTTTAAATCCCAGAAAATTAGCTAGTAATTTGTTACTCATCTGCAGCAGCGTCTCTCCCGATCAGGTCAGAGGACTACTTCCTGTGTCTAGAGACTCCACCCACTTTGAGTGATGTCACCAGTGGGAGTGGCCCTACCAACAGGATGCAACTTTAAAATGACCAAAATCCCTTTTTATAGAATGATTTGTGATATTCTGTTCAAATGTGTATATGCTGCTTAATTATTATTATTATTATTATTATTATTATTATTATTATTGATTGTCAAATGAATATAAATCAAAACCGTTTTTTGCTGTATAACAAAAAGGCTTCTTTCATAAAACGGCTGCATGTAAAGTGAACTTGACAGCCATGCTTTTATGTGAGAGTGGAAGAGCGGTTTGTTGGCCAAGTTTGGGTTTTTAGATCTTTGATTTGGTCTGGACCCCCAAACCACAGCATGTTAGACTATAAAGTCCTGGCTCTGTTGCCACATGTCAGTCACTCAAACGTCATAATAAATTTGAAAGCAAACCACTTAAAGCAGCCTGGTAATGTAATCAACCACCCTGGAGACCCTGTGAGAGTGGTGACGGAGGACAAACGATGGAGAAGAGAAGAAAACCACAGAGAGAATGTCTGGATGTAAATAATAAAAATCTAAACCAGAGTGGACACCAAAAACCACAAGGGTGGAGGTCAGGAGAAAAGAAAAAAGAAAGAAACTCAAGAAGTTATTGTGGACAGATTAGCATTCTTTACATGTACCGTATGTGTCATCTCTGTTTTACGTGACCTTTAGAGAGCGTGGAATTGGGACTGTAGGATGTTATAAATCAAATGCTCCTCGGTGCTGATAATCCACTGGGGCTGTGTGTTAAACCAGAGAGAAATCAGGTGACTAAACTCAGATTTCCTCAGAGCCCGGTCCTCTGGAGGCAGAAACAACGCCTTCTTTTTTTGAGAATAATCCTGCAGAGGCTGGTGGACAAATAAAAAGTTCTGACAAACTCCTGTTATTATTAAAAACTGGGTCTCAGTCAGGATCTGGACCAGCTAGGTCTAGATGAAGCAACACTGCCGATATTGACTCTTTGCATAAATGTATGAAATACTTATATTTCTACTTCAGTAACCATAGAAACATAAAAGATCTAAAAACAATGAATAAACCAGAAAAATTGTGAAAACCAACACTTGGCTGAGGCTGAATGTGTGATACTAACGTTTTACTAAGTGATGCAACACGGCGTGCACTAATGCATGTAACAGTATCTGTATGTCTGAAGGAGAGTTTCCTCTTAGTTTTTCTGTTGTTGGATTTCAGAAAACATGTTTAAAGACTTTTTTTAATCCTATATCATCCTAATGATCTAAAGACAGTAAGACGTGGACTTCACTGATAAACCACTTGTTGAACATCCAGGTTGACTCAATTTCAAACCAGGAGAGACCACACAGATGGTGATCACAAAATCACGGCTGTTCGTCTTAAAAAGTCATATTATGGCTGTAATCCAGTCATTTACAATACGGTCCAAATTTGGAGACAAATAATGAAAGGGTATAAACTTAGAGCCCTGTCCTTTGAGACACCTATCCCATCGTTTGCACCCTCGCTTCTGGATGGGACAATTGATCGCTGGAGGGAAATGGGGTTAAGAAATGTGGGGCATCTCCACAGTCAGGGTGTTTTTGTTTCATTTAAACAGCTTAAGGAGAAATACTACCTACCTGCCTCTGATTTTTTTAGATACCTTCAAATAAGGAGCTACGTATGTAAGGTCCCATCTCCAACAATTTGAGTTTGTAAATCAGATAAACTTGACCAATGCCTTGTTGACTGTAGAACAGAAAAGCATGCGATTACTTTCATATATGGGGTGTTACAGTCGCTAAAACAGAATGATATGAAGAAAATAAAAGTAGTTTGGGAAAAGGAATTGGGGCTAGAAATCCATATCTGGACTACAGGCTTGCCAGACATTGTTTAATCCAGTTTAAATTATTACAGACTGTATTATTCAAAAGCAAAGCTACATGGGATATTTCCTGAAACGTCACCTATTTGTGATAAATGTCAAGGTGCTGAGGCAGACCTGCTTCATAGTTTTGTAATGTGTAATAAGCTTCACGAGTTCTGGACTTATGTGTTCTCCTTTTTTTCAAAACTTTTCAAGGTGAAACTTGATCCTGATCCTGTTTTAATTCTTTTTGGACTATCCGAACAGTCCCAAAAACTTAAGAATGCTCAGGCTCAATGCTTCTTTCCTACGGACTAATGTGTGCTAAGAAACTAATTCTTCTCCTATGGAAAGGGAAGGAGGTGCCCTTCTTGAAGGCATGGATATCAGTATTGACAAATACCCTTCACCTCGAAAGGATCCATTACATCATGAACAACAAACTGGAAGACTTTGAAGGCATATGGAAACTTTTTACTCTATATCTGGAGACTTTGGATAAAGAAGTATGGACATGACCCGGATAGCAACTTGGGGGATGTGGGAAGGATGTGGGTGGGGAGTTTATAATGTTTTGGTTTTGGCACATGTCTGTACTGTCGTTAGTATTACTTATTCACTTTTAGTTAGTTATGTTTGTATTATTGTTTTTCCTTTGATATAAAATTGTAAAACCAAGCAATCACAGCCAATGAGGCAAATTTGATTCATTTGAGCTTCAAAATAAAAATATTTGAAAGAGAAAAAAAATCACAGCTGTTAACCGTTCTGGTCCTACAGTGTGGTGTGCAGCCTCACATCACCTACAAACAGACTTCACCCACCAACATTCTCAGGCCAAACATGAAATCTCACAGAACTTCTCAAAATCGAAATCGACTTCAGAGCATGGGCGCAGATTTGGCATGGACGGAGGTGACGTGTCCCCAGGGTGCAGAAACACCCCCCCACCTATAATACATGCAGACCAGCCGATCAGGTGCTGTGATGACCTGCGTCCAGGATGTACACTGCGGTCCGTGCACTGCAAAAACTGATTTCTAAGAAAGTAAAATAGCGTTGTTTTAGACATTTTGACTTATTTTTGTCTAAAAAGAAAATATATTCTTACAGCCCTAATTGAAATAGGCAAAATCTTCTTAAATATGGTCAAATTTTCTAGATTTGAGCAAAAAAAAAAAATCTACCAATAGGGTAAGAAATATTTGCTTGGCTAGATTCCTTAAAACTAGCGAATTGTTCTAAATGCAGAAAATTTTGTTAGTTTTAAAGAATCTAGCCAAGCAAATTTTGCTTACCCCATTGGCAGATTTTTTTTTTTTTTGCTCTAATCTAGAAATGTTGACCATATTTAAGAAGATCTGGCCTATTTCAAGTAGGGCTGTAAGAATACATTTTCTTTTTAGACAAAAGTAAGTCAAAATGTCTAAAAACAAGGCTGTTTTACTTTCTTAGAAATCAGTTTTTGCAGTGTGCTCCCAGACACGCCCCCTCCCCCTGGACAGAAGTGGACTAGCCATCAGCCGACTTCCCGGTAATAGCAGACCAGGTTGGTCATCATTTCATTTCACTGTGACTGTTAATTCAGACCATTTAACTGTGACAAAACAACACAAAAGCAACTGGACTTTTATTGGTTTTTAAAGCGATTTTGCTCCTGATTCAAGGCGATTTCTCAACCCTGAGCTAAAGTAGCTTGTTCCTAAACGGTGTCAGAACCAGCTACTGTTGAGGAACTCACATTCGGCGGAGCTTCTTGTAGGAGATGAAGGCGCCTGGAGGAACCGACTTGATGCCATTCTGTTCCAGACGGCTGGAGGAAGAGAAACTAACATTAAGTCACAGTTACAGACCTGCTGCTAAACACTCAGCATATTATTTAATAAGAAAAACATTAATATACATAAGAAAGGAGCATAGAAGGAAG
Source organism: Callopanchax toddi (assembly GCA_006937965.1). Lineage (NCBI taxonomy): Eukaryota > Metazoa > Chordata > Actinopteri > Cyprinodontiformes > Nothobranchiidae > Callopanchax > Callopanchax toddi. The sequence goes on along the minus strand of SSNR01000161.1, from coordinate 279,100 downwards.
AGGAAGCTATATGTTTTTATTTTATTGATGGAGAAGGGGTGGTGTTAAATACATTAGAACTACTTTCCATCCCCTCTCTGACGTGTGAATGAAATCATGTAGATCTTTGTTGTTTTTATCTTTTTTTTTTTAAGATATTAAGTCTTTTTTTGTATTTATTTGTACTGATATTTGCTTTAGATTCCTGACTGTGGATCTGAGCTTCACCCTAAACAGGAGGTTTCCTCAGAGGACCAGCCAGTCAGGAAACAGTCCTAGTAGACTCAAAGACAACATGTTACTCTAAACTCAGTATTAACTAGTCCCTTCCTGCAGTGAAACAAGCAGCCTCTACATCAGAGCAGGTCACAGGATGAAACATTAGTGAGTCAAAGCCTGTAAAATCTATCTATTGGATTTGTTCATGTTACCACACACTGCCTGTCACGCTATGGACGTATGAGGGTCGTGTATTATCCAAAAACTCTTCTGAGGTCAATAAAAACAGGTTTCTATTTTGGATTTGAGAGAAAAACCGGATCAATTAAAAGAAAATAAATAAATTATGGTCATTCCAGTAGACGTGTGTGGTGAACCGCAGGCTGTTTCCTAGCTTTGAAAATTAAAATTTTATGGGTAAAATGTATGTAAGTTTTAACAAACACATTTTAACTTTTAGGATCATTTTTTTATTCTTGTCTTGACTATTAAAGCGATAATATGCAGTTTTGCTTGTTTTGGGCTCCCTCTGGTGTCCGTTTTAAATCACTGCATTAAATAAAATAGCCCATCGTTCTTGCTTAGAAACTGCTAAATCTACCTGTTGAAATGTCTCCTCAGCCTTCATAGCTTTCTACAGGAGCGGTTATTTACTCCTTCAAAGAAATCAGCTGTGTTCAAGCAGGGAGAGATGGAAAAAAATCAGGAATCATGAGCTAAAAACACTCCAGAGCTAGCATAACAGCTAGCCACATTGGGTTAGCCTAACCCTCGTGAGACACGTGACTCCCTGGGTACCGTGACGGCGACGGAGATCTTGCAATCGTGGTATTCCGGATCTAACCACCAGATGGGGCTAAGTGACTTTTCATTAACTCTGTAAAGGGTCATATTAGCACAGACTGGCTCAAGGAAAATATTTAAAAATACGAAAAAGTTGCATATTATCACTTTAATGCCGATCAAGAGGAGCCAGTTGAGATGGCTCAGGCATCTTGTCAGGACGCCTCCCTGAGGAGGTGTTTCAGGGATGCCCTGCCGGTAGGAGGCCCCCGGGTCAACCCAGGACACGTTGGAGAAAGTACATCTCTCATCTGGTCCAGGAACAGCTTGGGGTTCTGGTGGAGGTGTCCAGGGAGAGAACGGTCTGGGATTCTCTACTAATGATGCCCCCGAGACCCGGACCCGGATACGCAGGTGAAGGCGAGGCGAGGACTGTTAAAGCCATCTGCGTCCAGCCTCTGAACTCCTCCACAACCGACCATCTCTCAGTCTGAGATCATCAAGTCAAAGCTAGCTGATTAGCTGTTAGCTGATCCACTGGCTCAGAGGAGACAGGTCTTTTAGAGTGGTGGCCCTCAGGTTATGGGATGTGTTTCCTCTAACTTTACGGTGCATTAATTCTAACGATTCTTGATGTAGATTTGTTCTGTTTGATTTAGCATTTCACTGTTTTATCTTTGCTTTTATGCCTTGTGTTTTATGTGCATTTGTTCTGTAGTTTTAGTGTGGAGAACTTTTTATCCCGAGGGGTGTTACACAAATAAACTCTTCTTACTTTTTATTTTGAAATTAAAATGGGAATCAAAAACCAACCTGGCTCTGTTGTTCTTGTTTAAATGAAATTAGATCAGTTTTAAACATCTGTTTTGAATAATAATGTAGTTTTTTACTTTAGTACAAACACAATAACCTGAATCTGGAGTGGGATAAAACCATTATATTAAAAAAGAACATCTAAATTCCCAGAGGTTCAGGTTGCAGCATATTAATAATGTATTTTATAAGCTTCAGATGTTTAGAGTTGATGACGTATGGGTATGTGTTTGAGAGTCTGATTGTGAAGGTTGGAAGCAAGTTCTAACCTCCCTCTGATGTAAGGAAACACCTGATGTTGTTATTACTATTTAATATCCAATAAATGTAGAACAAACCAGTGGGTTCACTTCTTGAGTTAATCTATAAATAATATTTTAACTCTATGAAATTGTTTTTTTTTTCCTCTCAACGTTAATTTGGAAACTGGGGGAAACTTTCCTCATTTTTCATTTTTCTGAGTGTCCCTAATAAACCGTCAAACCGATACTCACATCTCTGTCATGGCCTCCGGTAAGTGGGCGGGGATGGCAGTGAGGCCCCTCCCCCGACAGTCCACAATGTTGTTGCTGCAGGAACACATTGGAGGACAGGACCCGGACGCCAAGCTGCACGGCTGAACGAAGGCGCTGCCGCTGTTGCCTGAAAACACAACTCTACGGTAAACATCATCGTCCATGTTTAAAACCCCGGTTCTCAGTGGGATTCACATGGCCTCGGTCTTCTGCTGCTTTCATTTCAAACATGTTCAAGAAGATTAAAGAAGGTTACAGCAGACATCTGGTGATGGAGTTATCTGAGATTCATCTGAAGCCCTTCTTGAACACACCTAGAACACATCTAGAACCATGACCTCTTTAGTTAGAGTTATCTTGGGTTATAGACTGAGCTGCTCAGAATGGAGCAACGCTTCAGTCCAATCAGCTGGTTCCTCTATAACAAGACAATTTGACTAATTATCATTTTATAATGAATCTAATTTCATTACAGCTGAATCACATTTACTTGTTTCTTTGCTCAGAGCTTTGAGATGACTGCTGTTTTGAACTGAAGCTTTAGAAATCAACTGAATAGAGTTTGAACCCATCTGTAACCATTCTTCTCAATTTAGGTTTTGTGAGTCTAAAATGTTTGAGCAAAGTCAGACAACTCTGGAAAGGCTTGGTGACCAAACTGAAGATAAAATGAGTGTAAGCTGCAGACAACCTGAGACACAATTTCAACTCTGTTTTAAATGTTTTCAGAAGATTTGCACAGTCACCATTTGTTTACAGGTTTGACAGTTGCTCCATGTGACCTGTTCTTATATAATACTTAGTGAAATGTCGTATGCACCAGTTTAGTGTAACTAAATTTATCAAACTGAAAATCTGAATATTTTCTCACAGTTTTGTGTCTCCAGACAGTTGCCATTAGTTGCATCCCAGTGAGTTTCTAGTTTTATCATCGAGCTGCCGTACCTGTGCAGGCGAAGTCGCTCTTACGCAGCTCAGCGAGGTTAAGGCCCCTTAGGGTGGGGGGCGAACTGCACTGAGTGTAGAGACCCAACGCTGGACGCTGTCGCAGCCACGGAGACAACCAGGCCAGGTGACAGTCACAGCGCAGAGAGTTGGAATGGAGCCGACTGTGAGAGGACAGCGATAGGTACAGAGGAAATAATAAATAAATAAATGAATGAAGGGAGAGAATGTGTAGATGTGTCTGGCTCTTCTAACCAGCACTGAGTGCTGAAGGTCGTCAATGTGACCAAATAGAAGAATAACTTACAAGGTGCGGAGCTTTGGCATGTGGTTGAAACTGGAGACTGGGATGGTTGTAATGTTGTTGTTGTTCAGTGTGCTGAGAAAGACACGAGCAGAGGTAGAAAGAAAGAAATGAGACCGGAGGAAGAGAGGAAGTGATATAAAGGAGGGTGGTAGGCCAGATGACAGAAGGTTAGGACCTCTACCTGAAATAACATGTTACGGAATGAAAACAAATGTACTAATTTGGTTACATAATCTGGTCTTTACCACAAACACTACAAAAGGCTGCTTTGTGTTTTCTAATAATTCCAAACCTGATTTCCAGATAAAACTTTGGACATGTTGATTGAGATGGAGAACAGTGGTGTTTTACTCACAGCACTTCCAGGGATCGTAGCGCTCTGAACGCTCCCTCCTCGATACAGCCGATGTGATTCTTATCTAGCTGACTGGAAACAACAAGAACACATTAGAAAAATCAGCCATCAAGCAGGATTTAAATTAGGATTTTTTTTCAAACCAAGTACAAGTATGAGTACTTTCATATAGGTACTTGCCAATAAGTACCAATACAAGTACTAATAAATGCCATTGATCTAAATCATGGTTTGGATTCAACAGAAAGTCAAAAACCAGTTTAGCCTTTTTTAAATGTAGCTTCAAAACACAATAACTCTGATGATCAGCAGCAGGTCATGTGACCACTAGACAGGATCTGTCAGCTGGTTGCTTCACTATAAAATAAATGTGACATTAATCTGAAGTAAAAGTTGATGTAGCTTTAATTAGCTCTATGGTTTCTTCTGTGTAGCTGTTAGCAAAACGTTAGCGGCTAAATCAAACATGCTAACGCTTTGGGAATTGATTGGGCGTTATGAACGGATTACTGGAACTTTAATGAACCAAACGTCGGTACTTGGATACTATACCACTGCTACATAAAAACAACTATAACTAGAACTTGAGTACGTAAGTTGACTCCATCTAGCGCCAGTTAGCTGCTGTTGTCTCTCGCTGCAACTAAGAGCTGAGCATCACGGTATGTTAAACGTATTGGTTTCATAGTATCAGAGTACTTTAATGAGTATGAGTACATGCCCTTAGTATCTGATCAATACCCGATACCAGAATCGGTGCATCCCTAATTTAAACAGATGACTGTCGAAACACAGACTTGACCAACCTCCATGTAGCTCTTATAAAAAATCAGCTCAAATAGAAGTGTTAGTAATCTAAGAAAAGTTGTTCTGAATGTTTAGATCTAAGGTTTTGTACTGAGCTCAGGAAATGTGTTTACAACATGAGCAGAGTTTCTGATTCACTCACAGGTTTTTGAGGTCCGTGGCTCCTCTGAAGGCTCTCCTCGGGATGGCCTGGATGGTGTTTTCACTCAGGTCTCTGAGAAACAACAAGCATGACATTCAGTTTTATTGAATTGTCATTATATTCTATAGTGTGCATCAACAACAATCAGCAAATACAAAGAGAGATGTTTGCTCTGTTTGCTGACATTTCCATAAAGTCCAGGATGGCTTGATGTTTTTCATCATAGTGATCTGAAGACAGGATCCTGGTGAAACAACGAGACCTCAGCACAGGGCTGAGCTATGAAACCAGCTTTCCTTCTAGCCCACTATGTAAGAGATGGTGTCTTTTAGCGTAGATCACCATGGTAACAGAGACTTAGCTCATCACCTTTGAACTGTGAAAAGCATTTCACTGATTCTGTTCAATCTGCAGGTCGAAAAACCCAACCTAAACAACATTTATACATCACCGTAGTTCAGTCAGGTCTTAGAACATCTTAAATAAACATCAGATTGTCAAATGAAATTAAAAACTCTACCGTCGCCTTCAGAACCAATCAGCTCACAGCACTGAGACATTAGTCAGGTGTTTATTTAACCACAATAACAGGTTTATTCAGGGACAGAGTTCAGCTTCATTATTAAATCAGAACATTTTTTATTTTAACTCACACGATTCGCAGCATCAGAAAAATGAAAACCTGTTTGGGAACTTGAGTCCAGTCCCAGTCCCTGGATTACATCAGGAATAGAAACACATGTGGTTTAAAACCATCAGAACTCTAAATGAACCTGGAGACGTTATTAGGTTTTAGTTCTGATTCTCTGATCCGTATGTTTTTAAAATGTATCAGTTTCTTCTGATCACTGAAGTGATTTATGAATGAATCACAGAAAATAGCATTAACCTTCAAACTAGAAATGCAATTTTACATCAATCTAATTCAAGAAACGAAACTTTTTTACATGAAATTACAACTGTTGTTCATTTCTTTAAAAAAGATGCATATTATCCAAATTATACTTTTTTTTGGTCTTGGTAGCTTACAAGATAGCAGAGCACTGCTATCCTACAGAACATAAAGTCACGTGTTCTATTCCAAACTCCCCTGCACACACACCAATAGCTTGGAGGAGAAAAAGTGTACCAACACTGTAAACACCTGCAAAGCTGCTGACACTTTCCTAAACGTATTATTGACGTTATGAAACTCCTTAGTTCTAAATCTTGGTTGCATCAAGGTTGAATTAATATCTGACATCAAACTGAACTGAAGTCATAGGTTCCAACTAGATCTAACTGATTACTCAGGTAAAACACAATAAAAATCAAAATACAACAGATACAGCTGTGTATGGTGCATCAGTAGGATCACTAAGGAGGACATACATCATCTATGGACTCCTGCAGGAACTCAGACACACTCCATTAATGTCAGGGGAAACCAGAGGCTGACAGGGAGGAAACACACACTTACTGAGACCCACACTGCTGATAAAACACATGTAGTCCATCTATATATGTACAGTGAATCAATTTAACATGAGGCTGAATTTAGGATTTCATAAAAATGACTAATGTTGAGGTACTATTGATGTGGGATTATTTGACAATGCACCTTCTAAACCACTGCTCTGGCTTTAATTCCTATCAAACATGCTCAGTGTGAAGCACAGCAATGGCCTGTTTAGTCCAGATTAGACCGACATGTCAGATGCAGCCCTAACAACGTGTGTGTGAGATGTTGGTAACAGAGACAGGAACAGAGTCAGCCTGGGCTGAAAGGAGAGAAAGGAATCACAAAGACCACAACAAAGTCCTCCTTTAGCCATCACTTCTTCAAACAAGACCTGGGATGTGAATTATCTTCAGATAAAAAGAGAAAATAAAATGAAACTCTCCCTTGTTGGTAGGTTTTCTAAAGTCAAAAAACAGAGGCAGGAGGAAGTGCAGATGTCTGGTTTCTAATAGGATGAAGATCAAAGCTAAACGTTTCCCTCCCCGCTGGTGGTGATGGTGACCTTCATCGTAGAGCAGACTGTCACTCAGGATGCCGTCTGTGCAGCTGTAAGGTAACATAAGTGCTGGTTTGGGAAATAGTTTAGTAATGGATCCAGAGGATGTTCTGTGTGACCAAAACAGATGTCTGAAACAAAAAGCAGCGTCTCAAAAATAAATCAAGTCAAAGGTATTGAAAAACTTCTAAACTGGACAAAGTTTCACATTAACCATAACTGGAGAGAGATTCTGTTGATGCAGCAGGTTCAGCAGTGTCTGGAACATAAAGCAACCAACTAAAGAGGTGATGAGGGAAATACAGAGTGGCAGGATGACTGGAAGCAGGACAGGAGGACAATCAGAGACAAACTCCTCACTGTGTCTGAGTGGTGAGAGGTTCAGGTGTGGGAAACAGAAATGATGACTTCACCAGAGGCAGGTGGGTCAGCGAATGGAATCTGAAAAGAGCAGAACTCGACTCAGTGAGTGGCGAGGCTGATCCACAGGCTCAGGTACAGGGGCCCACGCCCACTGGGGGCCCACCCCCAATGAGAGCCCACGCCCACTGGTGGCCCACGCCCCCTGGGGGCCCACACCCACTGGTGGCCCATGCCCACTGGGGGCCCATGCCCCCTGGGGGCCCACACCCACTGGTGGCCCATGCCCACTGGTGGCCCACGCCCACTGGTGGCCCACGCCCCCTGGTGGCCCACGCCCCCTGGGGGCCCACACCCACTGGTGGCCCATGCCCACTGGGGGCCCACCCCCAATGAGAGCCCACGCCCACTGGGGGCCCACGCCCACTGGTGGCCCACGCCCCCTGGGGGCCCACACCCACTGGTGGCCCATGCCCACTGGGGGCCCACACCCACTGGGGGCCCACACCCACTGGGGGCACACGCCTACTGGGGGCCCACACCTACTGAGGGCCCTCACCCACTGGAGGTCCACACCCACTGGGGGCCCATGCCCACTGGGGGCCCACACCCACTGGGGGCTCACGCCTACTGAGGGCACACGCCCACTGGGGGCCCACGTGAGCAGTTTAAGTTTGACTTCAAATCCAATATGACAGGAACAACCAATAAGATCCACATTGATATTTTTTCAACTTTAACAGGGCTACATAATTCTTTTGAGGGTCGGTTGTACTCTGGCTGTGTTAAACTATTACTGCTGAACAAGCTGAAGGTATAAGGGAAACTTAAAGCCGGTCGCTAACGCTGCAGCTCTTAAAAACCAGCTGCTTCGGTATGAAAACAGGGATATAGTGAAAGAATTACAGCTGGGGGCCACGAGGGAGCTGCAAGTCAGAAAGATGCAGGCGGTCTAGAGCAGTGGTTCTTAAAGTTGGGGTCGGGACCCCACTGTGGGTCCTGAAACAACAAATGGGGTCCTGGGATGTTTTCTTCTACAGAATTTAAGGTGAAGTTAAAATCCTCGCTAATACCATACAAATATTAACAGTTGAATAATCATGGTATGATAGGTATGTTCTTGTTTAATGAGTCTATTATCAGTGTTTGTAGCTGGGGTCATGAGTCTTTACCACTGGTATTTTGTGGGTCAGAGACAAAAATGTTTGGGACCCACTGGTCTATAGAACCTCTGCAGGATCCTTAGGAGACAGCAACAGTTGACGAGGAGAGAGGCGGAGCCAGGAGAGACAGGAGCAGGGTTGTCAGATAGAGTTAAGGTTTTCCAGATAAAAAAATCCGTAAAAAATCACAACACACAAAAATCCACCCAATCAAAATGCTACTCAAAGTGTGTGCATGATTTTTGCGTTTCAATAAAGTTTGTTTAAAACCACCAAACTGACCCACAAACTTTACCCATAAAATCAGAATCCAAACTGCCCAGTTGTGCAGGAAACAGCCCAGTCAGGCAACACTCGGCAGGAGAGGAGGAGAGACACAGCAGTCCTGCATTGTTGGTCCTAATGAAATCTAAAGCTGTCAGGTTTGTTTACTCTAAAGACGTCTGCGTTGAGAATGTTTGTGGGTGAAATCGATTAGTGTGTGTGTGTGTGTGTGTGTGTGTGTGTGTGTGTGTGTGTTGTTTTTGCCGTGTGGCCCCATACCACACACTGTAGGACCAGAACTATTAACATCGTCTGCAGAGTCTCATGTTTTGAAAATCTTGCCGTGTGAACCAGCCCTAATTCAATTCAAGAATTTTAATTTCGTTAAGTCCAAAGCTTTTCTCGATGTGGTTCATATCTTGGTTTTTAAGAGGGATGGCGGGTCCCAACTGAGAACCACTAAAGCACATGGAGATCTCTGCACACCTCCACAAAATCTATTTTCTCTCTCAGTCCCCAAAAAGGCCCTGACAGTGAGTACTGTGATGAGTGACAGACAGTCAGAAGGTAGGTGGATATGTATTCAAGGCAGGGAGAAAAAGTGCATTAAATACATGAAATGCTGCTAATCGTCAGACAGCAGTATGCTTTAAATATGTCGTCTCCTTTTTAAGATTTAGAGCTCCATGTCCAAAAGCATTCATGATTAATTGGCTTCTGCAAAATGGAGTGTGTGAAAAGTTGTTTGTCTCAGTGTGTCCTGTGATGGACTGGTGTCAGGGTGGCCATTGGAAACCAGTTTATGATTAACTATCTAGATCAGGAGTGTCCAAACTTTTCAACACGAGGGCCAAAATCACCCAGTGTCAAGTCCTCGAGGGCCACGAAAGTTAGAATATTTCTTAAAAGAAACAAGCAAAAAATTTTTTGTTCTGCTCAAAAATTCATTATAAATGCAACATTTTAATGAACAGTCTTTGTCAATACGACACAGGGATCTCGTATGTTTGACTCAATGATAAAAAGTATCAGATTCACTGGATCTGATTGGTCGACATTTAGTTCCATCCTCAGCAACAATTTTGTACCTTTAACTACAGGGTTGTATCCTTCCTGCCCTATAGTACCCTCAAAAGGTACAATTTTGTACCTTAAATGGGGGTACAAATGTTTACCCTTGTAGTTTGTACATTTTATTAATCAAACCTGTACCTTAGGATACAAATTTGTACCCCTTAGGGGACAAATATGTACCCTAAGGAGTAGTATGAACCCTTAGGATATAACCCCCAGTTAAAGGTACAAAATTGTACTTTTGAGGGTACCACCCAGTGACTAAAAAGGTACAATTATGTCCTTTCATTTCTGAGAGTGTTCTAATGAAACACAAAGCATGAGTTTAAACATACTGAATGATAACGAGACATTTGGACCATTGTACTCCACTTACACACACACACACACACACACACACACACACACACCATATTAAAAACGTCTTTTCTTTTGGTTGTCAGGATATCTGTTGCTCGGACACAGTGAGTCTGGATGATGTTTACTGGGTGGAAACAGAGTCACAGCTGTGTGTGTGTGTGTGTGTGTGTGTGTGTGTGTGTGTGTGTGTGTGTGTGTGTGTGTGTGTGTGTGTGTGTGTGTGTGTGTGTGTGTGTGTGTGGACAGTAGGTAATCTCGGATTATTTGCTCTCTTTCGTCTTTTCATTTCCGGGTCCATCCTGTCCTCGTCTCTTCTTCATCCCATCATTGTTCTGCAGCCTCTCCTGTTGTTTCAGACGCCTCCTCCTCACAGCAGAGGGTGAGAAAGGCAAACTTTCCCACTCGTTTCATCTTCTCATCACCTCCCGGTCCATCAGTCACCTCCAGCTACAGGTCAAACACGGGTTAGGTCAGTCAAAGCGCCACTTGTTGCTACTGGTGACCTCACTGGGGCTTTTAGCTTGCTGGTTGGATTTTAAAATCAACTATTCTACAGTTTGTGTTTTTATTTTATAAAGAAGCAATTTTATAAAAAGAACCAGGAAAAAATAAACGACAGATGATGTCATGTACCCTAAACCTTTTTAAAAGTGAGTCTGTCCAGGGAAGTATCATACATCATCTTTAAGCTGTTTTACATGTTATGTTGATGGGAAATGTTTAAAGCTAAATATTTATCAGCTTCATTTGCTCAGTCACAAATCTATTCCATTAGGTTTGTCAAAGTTCGAGGTGGAGGACCCAAGGTACAGGTGAGGAGCAGGAGAAGGTGAACTCAGAAGGTTTATTCACAAAAAGGGAGGTAAACTAAGAAATCCAAACTCACATCAACTCGAGGCAGACAGGGCAGGATTAACACTACAGAGGGAACAATGAAGACAATCTGACAACCAGAGACAAGACAGTAGGGCTTAAATACAAGAGGAGCACTCAGGGGAACAAGGAGCAGGTGGGTACATGGGACAAGGCTAACCACTAATTAGTGGAGGAGAGGAGCGCAGTGACAGGGACAGAGTAACGGGAACAAATGAGCAAAACTGAAACACAAACCAAGACAAAACTAAATCAGACATGATGGTAAATAAACTGAACATTAAACATCTGCACACAGGACAAGGTTCATGAAGCTACACTCTAACATCTGCACACAGGACAAAAACTACCACAGAACAGGACACATGGTGAACATGGATATCAGGGCAGAAACCATAACAGGGTTAGCTGTAAAGTAGGAGAAATCATTTATGCCAATTAAAAATCAGATGTCATTTATAGAAAAACAAAATGCTAATTAATTTTATACAAGTACTTATGATTAGCTTACTGATGTAAATACACGCTGAAGTAGATTCTCAGTCCTAAGACATGTCCGTTTTTAAAGGGCGACTGGTCTTGTTTACTTGTTTTTGAAAAGGTTTTCCTTCTCAGCGTTCTCAGTTCTCATTAGAATTTAGAACGTTTCTAAATGAGAAGTTAAACATCTTCAATTAACAAGCAAAGAAGCTTTTAAAAAAATAAACACGGAGTATGGACTGAGGCTGATGGAGTTGCATCAGGACAAACCTGGCAATTTAGTTGTTGACAAAATCCTTATTATAAGGGCTGCACACAATTATTTCATTGAGGTATGGGGAGAACTTGGCGCTAGTACGCATTACCCGATGTGAAACATGTCTCTGTGCGCTCTGGTGCAGCTGTGAAGGCGCCTGTCTGCAAAGGTGCGTTTAGGCAGAGGAATCAGGTATGCATGATACCTAGGTGTCATGCAGACTGGTGAACCAGTTATGTGCACCCCTGCTTATTGATTAGGACTGATGCTGCTTTAAAAAACAAATAATTATTTATCAAATTGTTAAAGCTTGACTTTCCATGAGCACATACATGTGCAGAAGAGCACTGGTATTTCAAAGGTGCATCAAAAGGTTTTTAAAAAATCATTTGAGGCAAAAAGATTAAATCATCTGTGTGTCATCCCCGCGGCGTTAAATAACATCACCCAGTTTAAATGGATCAGCAGACAGAACCTCGTTTAAACGTCTAAACTTCTACATTTTTATTAATTTCTTTTCTTTGTGTCGAGCACCAAACAGGAACAAAACCCATCAGTGTGAGGAGAAAGACAGAAAACAAGAGACACACAAAAGCTCTGATCCACACTGAACAGGCAGACACACACACACACACACACATCTACACACACACACACATCTACACACACACACACACACTCACCAACATACTGGAAACATGAATAAGACCTGTAAATCAATGAACTCTGGGGATGTTTTTGACCCTAGGGCAGAAAGGAGACAGTTACTATGGCAACAGCACAGATTGAACTAGCTGAGAAGATTCTGGTGTGTTTTATTTGAACTCTAATGTCATCGTTTGTTTTGCATTAAAACCGCTACACTGATGGAATCAATAACCACTGAATGTCTTCATGGTTCTCTAAAAGGTTTTGCTTCTCATCCATGGACTTTCCTCAAATTACTAAGAAATGATTTTAGGAAACTCCTCAAGTGAGAAACAAAACTTCCTTAAGGAATAAAATCCTGTTGTCTTTGATTCAGTTTGTTAGAATGATGTCACGTTATGGATGACTGAGGACAAGGCTGTTGAGACAACATGGTGAATGCATCACTATGGATTGGAATCTATGGTGTTAGATAACTTTCTTTAATATGAGAGGGCAATTCACAACAAGACAAGTGTAAAAACAGCTTAGGGAGAAGGTAAAAGGATTTTGTGGAGAGTTAAATTTTTTTGCATGAATGCTAAAATGTCTAACAAAGCGCATACAATGACATTTTTTCCTAAATATTCCAAAATCTTCTCTCACTTTTGATAACCTCCCTCTCAGTTTTTTTCTTCCTACGCTCACTTCTCCAATGTTCGCCCTCTCACTTCTGAACGCTGCGCTCTCTCGCTTCAAGATTTCCCTGGGAGTGACGCCACAGATCCAGACCTGACTAGACGATGCACCGATCTTTCGAGAGGCACCTGGCTGCAGACACAAGATGGCGGACAAAGATAGCAGACAGCCACTCTCGTACTACCGTGCCGGAAGCTCTCTACCGGAAGTGACGTAATGGGCTCTGTGCACGCAGCTACGTGACGTAATTCCCGGTAGAAGGTCAGGATGGACGTAAACTTCCGGTAGCCGCTGGAAGCACATACTGTGTTTGCTAGTTTCCTTTCGGGAGCTTGTAAATCTTTCTTTTTTTGTAAATCTTTCTTCTTTTTTTGTGTGTGGCCTTCTATGTCAAGCTTTTATGTGTTCGTGTCCTAAACATGACACGTACACTGACAAAATGTGCGTTTCAACAACATACTGATAGCAGGTCTGACCAGTCCACCACTGCTGTGTGCCATTCTGTACAGTATCAACAAGATCAAATTCCCACCTCCCATCGTCAGCACAGAGACCGGAAGTCTCGTACCATCCTCACGCCAAACACGGAACTGATGCGTGCACAGAGGCTATTCTCCGTACCGGAAGCGAATATCCTTTTTCTAGATTGGCTGTGGGGATTTCAAGCAAGGTCAACAACCCTCCCCCTAACCTAACCCTAACCCTAACCCTAACCAATTCCGGTACGGTATACGGAGGTTGGTGTCCGCCATCTTTGTCCGCCATCTTGTGTCTGCAGCCAGGTACTCTTGGATCTTTCTGACTTGTTATCTTTTCAGAACTCTGTTGTATTAATGATGTTTCAAACCCCTTAACTTCACAAGAACCGTTAAAAATAAAGTTTTTCTTGTTGGTGGTGTTTCATAAATCTGTTTTTTAACTATTGACTTGATATTACAATGACTGCAGAGGTATGTAACCTATAGGCATGCCTATAAATTATAATATGTATATATATATGGAGTGAAACTGTGGAATGGCTGGAGGATAAAAACAAGTAATCTAATATAAACACATTTAAATCATCTTATAAGAAAATAGTATTTAATGCATATGAAAATGGGGGTTAATGAGATCAATTATTATTTTATGAACCATTATATTGCTTTTGATCTTTATTTAATTGTTTTTTTCTGTGAACTATATTGGTATTGGTATTAATGTTATGATCGTGAACTACAAGGTTTATTGGTATTAATTATAATTATTGTTGCCATCAAATAATGGAATGATTCTTATGTTCTTAGTAAAAACATATTTATTGTAATAATTACTGATAAAATCAGTCTTTGTACATTAAATTTGTAAATTGTATATTTGAGTTAGTTTGAATAAGGGATTGAATAAGCACTGGCTTCCACCCACTCCCTTTGGACAAAGATTTCTTCTTTTTTGCTCTATTGATTTTTTTTTTTTTTTTTTTTTTTTTTTTTTTTTTTTTTTTTTTTTTGTATTTTTATTGTTTTTTAAAATTTGTCTTATGTTCAAATAAAAGTTTCAATCAATCAATCAAAAACATTTATGACTAGAACTGATTCTGGTTTAAAGGATTAAAAAAATTAAAAACAATAAATGTATACATTATTAAAGCTTTATTTTTGCGAGCACATGAATATACAAAGGGATTTTAACTCTATTATAAGGATGCATCAAGGGGTTAAGTAATGTTAGGCCTGTAATCCATTCAAACTAAATTATTAAATGATCAGTGTCATTTGCAGTAAACTTCTTTTTATTGCTCTTTCCTCATTCCTCATTTTTTTCCTACTACTTCATGAAACCTCTCTAAGAAACAGAGCAGTTAAATGAGGACGCAAATGAGTAAAATTCAAAACACAAGGAGCGCGGTAAAGATTCATAAAACATAAGGAAACAGGAGCGAGCAAGAACTGGATTTAATACTCTAAAAAGAAGAAACAACTCCTAGAAACCGTGCGCTGCCTCTCGATAATAGCTTCATATTGTTTGTCCTCTATCTGAATGAACAGTCCTCCCAACGTGCTTTCACACTGTTCTCAGCGTATCAGCTTTACTTTGGATGGATGTGAAAGAAGAGGTCAATAATTATGAACTGACCTCCCAGAAGAACACACATGCAGACAAACAATGAGCAGAAATAAAAGGGCTGAGGAGGTGTTTGCAGAGGCAGCGATGGTATCTGTCCACACCACAGATCTTGTTATCCAGCGTGGAGCTTTTACCACACACACACACACAGGGTTCCAGCTCTGAGAAAACAACTACTCTGGGAAAATGGTTCTGCTGTGTGTGGTCACTGATGACACATCTGAGTCCTGTAGATTAGAAAAATATGAAAATGCATGCATCTGCTAATGGACTGGATGCGTGCAGGCATGTCTCCTGTCAGCAGGACACTTCTCACCCTGAGCCTCTGGTAGGAGTTCCTGTGTTAAAGGAAGTGGCGTTCTATCAGTTATTTATCTACAGTACGTTCTGCTGCAGCAACATAAAAACAACATGGTTCAATACCACACCAGAAGGACTTTGTTGAGCTGGACTTGTTTTACATGCTCAGATATTAGCTGCTAATTTATCACTGATCTGCAGAAGCGTCTACTTCCTGTTTCTACTTTGAGTGATGTCAGTGGTGGGAGTGGCTTATACTGTAGATAAATGACTGATAGACATCATATATCCCTTTAATAATCAGTGCATTTATTACAATCCAGCCTGATTTATTATGTAGAAACTCCAAAGACACAGGTGGGTCCTCCACAAGGACTGCCTGACTAACAGACCTCAGGTGGTCAGCAACACAGACGTCCAACACTTTGTCCATCACGGAGAAGAAGTGGAGGTGGTGGAGGAATCTAAATACCTGGGTGTTGACCTGGACAGCAGACTGGACTGGAGACAGTGAAGCTGTTTACTAAAGGGACAGAGCAGACTGGACTGCTGGAGGAAGCTGAGATCCTTCAGTGTTTGCAGCCAGATGTTCCAGATGTTCTTCCACCTGTTGTGGAGAGTTTGATCTGATCTACAGTCACCTGTTGGAGCAGCAGCATCAGAGCCAGAGATCAGCTGATCAAGCAGCTGGGACCTGTTCTGGGGACTCCGAAGACTCTAGAGCTGATTGGACAAAAGGATGATTCTTCATAAAATGAATTGCATAATGGACAACCCTGAGCATCCTCTACAAGACAGTAACTCAACAACAGAGTGTCTTCATTCAGAGGTTCTTCAGATCTGCTGAAACACAGGAGATCCTTCCTGTCCATCACAGATCACTAGAAGGTCCTTCCTGTCCATCTCAGACCACTAGAAGGTCCTTCCTGTCCATCACAGACCACTACAGAAGATCCTCCCTGTCCATCTCAGACCACTACAGAAGATCCTCCCTGTCCATCTCAGACCACTAGAAGATCCTTCCTGTCCATCACAGACCACTAGAAGATCCTTCCTGTCCATCTCAGACCACTAGAAGGTCCTTCCTGTCCATCACAGACCACTAGAAGATCCTTCCTGTCCATCTCAGACCACTAGAAGGTCCTTCCTGTCCATCACAGACCACTACAGAAGATCCTCCCTGTCCATCTCAGACCACTACAGAAGATCCTCCCTGTCCATCTCAGACCACTACAGAAGATCCTCCCTGTCCATCTCAGACCACTACAGGAGATCCTCCCTGTCCATCTCAGACCACTACAGAAGATCCTCCCTGTCCATCTCAGACCACTACAGGAGATCCTCCCTGTCCATCTCAGACCACTACAGAAGATCCTCCCTGTCCATCTCAGACCACTACAGAAGATCCTCCCTGTCCATCTCAGACCACTAGAAGATCCTTCCTGTCCATCTCAGACCACTAGAAGGTCCTTCCTGTCCATCACAGACCACTAGAAGGTCCTTCCTGTCCATCACAGACCACTACAGAAGATCCTCCCTGTCCATCTCAGACCACTAGAAGATCCTTCCTGTCCATCTCAGACCACTAGAAGATCCTTCCTGTCCATCTCAGACCACTAGAAGATCCTTCCTGTCCATCACAGACCACTAGAAGATCCTTCCTGTCCATCTCAGACCACTAGAAGGTCCTTCCTGTCCATCACAGACCACTACAGAAGATCCTCCCTGTCCATCTCAGACCACTACAGAAGATCCTCCCTGTCCATCTCAGACCACTACAGAAGATCCTCCCTGTCCATCTCAGACCACTAGAAGATCCTTCCTGTCCATCTCAGACCACTAGAAGGTCCTTCCTGTCCATCACAGACCACTAGAAGGTCCTTCCTGTCCATCACAGACCACTAGAAGGTCCTTCCTGTCCATCACAGACCACTTCCACAGATAGAGCATCTAGAATCATTCTTTGATTAAAAACCAGTAAGTTACTAAAGAATCTAATTTTCATCTGGGATTAATAAAATATTTTTGATTTGTTTGATAAGTTGTAGAACAGGTTTAAAGTCTGAAGTTTAGACTACATTTGATAACTTAACTCTAGCAGGTTTTATGATTTTTCATGTCCTTTTACTGCAGATGGATGGTGGACTGGAGTTTAGTCTCAACCTTCAAGGATTCACAGGCAAACAAATCAGGTTACACAGCTGCACAAAGGTCACATGTTACTGTGTGTGCTGTCCCATCAACACAGAAACACACACACACACACACACACACACACACACACACACACACACACACACACACACACACACACACACACACACACACACACACACACACACACACAAGGTGTGTCCATGAACAAACCGTTGTGCTGCTCTTCCTATTATTTTGTTTCCATTGCAGGAACTGTGGTCATTTTCTACATTGATTGACCTACTCAGCCAAAAGCACCATACCCTCAACACACAGCTCCAACTACAGCATCATCTAGTGTTACTTTGACAAGTGTTGCATTCTGAAGTGACACAGTGACTACCAGCCAACTTTAACCCCATCAGTATAATGATGTCATAGCTACCATAGAGACCTTCAAACTGTTTGGTCTGAGAACACAATAGTAGATTATCAGAGCCATGAGCACCATGTTCTCTGGTTAAAGAGAGCTGGAGGGAGGGAGTCTCTCTGAAGTGGCGTTCTATTAGTTATTCATCCAACGTAAGGACCACACCCACTGGTGACATCACACAAAGCAACCAGAGCCTTTAGAAACAGGAAGTTGTCCTCTGACCAGAGAAATCTACATCTGAATCATGAGTGGTTCGTTGATTGGGGCAGCTGGCTGGGCTTCGTGTTGACCTGCTGAACCAGCAGCTCTCTCTGCCTTTACTGTGTTCGTAATCTGTGGCGGTTCTTGTTTCTCTCGCCAGACTTTGCTTCTTACCAGTATCGCTCCTCCAGACGATGCCCTGAGGCGACCTGGAAGTGTGTGTTTGAGGCTCCTACATGGTGCAGAATTATTGCAGTGCAGCTTGACGACTCTGTATAAAACGCTTTAGCTGACCCCAGGGTGACCTGTGTGGTTAGCTAGTGATCACTGAGCTGCAGCTGGTGGGCACTTTACAACAGAACATGGATCTGGTAGCAGAACCAGTTTAGGACAAGTTCAGCTTTATTACGGTTTTATTTCCTACAACCAGAGACTCACTAAAGAACCAAATCATGTCTCCAGCACAGTGAGAGGATCTAGATTTAGCATAATGAAGGTTTTTCTAAAGAACTACTTTTATATTCCTTTATTTTACCAGGTGAAATCTCATTGAGATATTTAATCTCATTTTCAAGAGTGACCTGGTCCAAGAAGGCAGCATGTAAACAGTACAACGAATTTTACACAGACATAGTACCGCAAAGCACAATATACAGAAAATGAAACAAAAGAAGTACAAAATGACCAAAGCTAATCACATTCAATGAATAAAGCAGTTACATTCTCCCAGATTCTCCCAGACATTCTCTCTCTTGTATTTGGATTCTTGTTCTTCTGATCATTGTCATCATTCACACATAGGGCTGGGCAATATGGCCTAAAAATAAAATCTCAGATTTTTTTTTTTATTCGATTTACGAATTTTTTCCCATCCCCCCCCCCCCCCACACACACAAGTACAAACAGCAGACAACATGTCTTTGGCGGAATCACGGAAATCCCCAAACAAAATGGAATTCAGTATAAAGCGCGAAATCTCAAGGAATTCTTTCATATCTGAAAATTTGTAAAGAAAATAATATTTTCCAAAGTGTTTTGGCCACCGCCACCACCGTAGCTCAGCTCACCTCTCCACACAGAGAGAAGAGAAAAAAAAGACAGTCGCTTCGACAAAGTCTCACTGAAACACCTCCAGAAAATTCAAAACCGTGAAGTTTAGTACAAAGCTCAGAGCTGAACAATATCCAGACGACCTTTATGAATCTGAAGAATTACTTCTCTTTAAGTTTAGTCGACAGACAATGGACTGGCAGCGTAATGTGATGAGCTCTGAGTCAAAGAGTCACGTCAGAAAACAGGCAGCAGCATGGAGCCGGTCGAACCGTATACGGAACATTCAGCTAAATTAATAGAAACAAGCAGTGAGGTTATTGGAATTTGGGAAAAGATCAAATGGATTTTATAGGGCCCTATATGTGCAAAGCGACTGCTTCTGTGATTTTTCTCGCTGTTGCTGTTGTCGCTAGCAATAATGCTATGTGAAACTAGCTCTACGGAAGCTCCAGGGAGCCAAAAATGTGCCATTACACAAAAACTCAATTTACTTATTTTTTAAAACGCCCGCAACCAAAACTTCAAATCAATTCATTCAAGCGATTTATCTCCCAGGCCTAGTCACACGTCTCATTTACTTGCTTCTTACTCTTGTGTGTATGCTGTTGTGACAATTGAGTGGGGAAATTCCCTTAAGTACCAGTAATTCAATTTAATTCAGTGATCCAGATCTTGTGACCGTATAGGTGAGGGTTGGAACCTAAATGGATCTGTAAGTCAAGAGTTTTCCTTTCAGCTCTGATCCCTCAGACCAGACCTCATTACTGGAGGTAAAGCCCTGATCCGCTGGTCAACATCTCCCCTCACGTATTGCTATACCGTTACTGCATCATCCAGTCAAGAACCGTGGCCTTAGAACTGGAGGAGCATACTCTCATCATGGCTGCTTTCTACTCTGCTGTGAACTGCTGAAGGTCATGTTTTGAAGACACCAACAGAACCACATCATCCACAAAAAGCTCCCAAATCAGAAACCCTACTTATCATGCTGTGAGTTTCTGTCTATAAACATCACAAATAGGATTGTAGACTAGGGTCAGTCCTCGTGAAATCCATCCTGCCCAGGGAAAGAGTTTATTGTGCTGAGAATACTAAAGAAGCTCCTGTTTTGACCTTAAAGCTGACCTTAGTACCCAGTACTCCCACAGAATGTCTCAAAGAACATGGTCATAAGACTTCTCCAAGTCCACAAAAGCACATGTGAACTGGAGAGATGAACTCCAGTGTCTCCCACTTGTGCAAGGGTGAAGATCTGGTCCACTGTCCCCTGATCTGGAACAATAAATGATGGAGCCTAAGGAGGGATCCATCAGCCGTCAGACAGAATCTACATAAATGAAAACGACCAGGGGGAGACGAAGCGTTTGTGCTGGATTTAATTTAATGTTTCATGCATGTCCTTGCAGTTAACTTTCCCTCAGGACACGTTATGAGTGTCTCTCATTAGGCGGAATGGAAGAGCTGTCCTCATTAGAGCAGATGATTGGCGTATGAGTGTGACTAATTAACAGTGTGAATCTGACGGAGGAGGTGAAGGCAGCTGTTTGGAGGTTAGCCTGATTCTTATTTTACAGTTTATCCAGCTAATTGAGAGAAGCGTCACACTGAGACAGTGTGTCTGCATGTGTGTAGGAAATGCTACATTATTATTGTTTTCCCAGTGTCCCTGCATTGATTTATATGCTTAAAGGTCTTTAAAAATGGAGATTTGGGTCATTCTGAAGGACCTTGTATCAGTTATTTATGGACCACACCCACCAGTGACATCACTCAAAGTGGGGGGAGTCTTTAGAAACAAGAAGTAGTCCTTTGACCGGAGAAATACTCAGCAGAGACACTAGCATATGGGATAAGATCTGTGCCAAAAGGATCAACCAAAAAATATAGTCACACACAAAATATGTCAAAATAAAGCAACCAAAAAGAACATTTCTGAAGCAGAAGTGTACAATTCAAAAGCAAATGAAAAAAAACTCTAAAAACAAAATGAACTATTTCATAAGTATTCATATTTGATTTTATTTGACACACCTTTTTGGTTCTCACTGAAACCTACTTCATTCTGACAATGTAGGCTTTTATTTCGAAAGGCATGTTTTGGTTCTACCAACAGCTTTTTGCTGTTTTGCTGTTCTTTTTGCTGCATCTTGGTTTTGCTTCTGGGTTTTTGCTTTTGCAAGAAAGTCTCAGTGGGAGGGGCTTTCTAGTGCTTCAATCTCATTGGTTATGAGGGAGTGGCGCTAGCTGTTTGCCATATGGAGCCACCTTCTTCAAACCCACATAACTAATGAGATTGAAGCACTGGAAAGCCCCTCCCACTGAGACTTACTTTCAAAAGCAAAAGCAAAAATTTTGAGCAGAAGCAAAACCAAGGCATAGCACAATCAAAACACGTCCTTCAGAATAAAAGCCTAAATGGTCTAAATGAAGCAGAATAACGTGAGAATCAAAAAGGTGTGTCAAAGAAATAAATTATGAATTGTTAGGAAGTAAATATAAGGTTTTGGTTTAGAAAAATAAATATTTAATTATAAACAGTTTATTTTGTTTTTAAGAGTTTGTGTGTGTGTGTGTGTGTGTGTGTGTGTGTGTGTGTGTGTGTGTGTGTGTGTGTGTGTGTGTGTGTGTGTGTGTGTGTGTGTGTGTGTGTGTGTGTGTGTGTGTGTGTGTGTGTGTGTGTTTGAATTTCACACTTTTGCTTCTGGAATGTTCTTTTTGGTTGCTGTATTTTGATATTTTTTGTGTTTAACTGTATTTTTTGGTTGATCCTTTTGGCACAAACCTTATTCCATACTAGCAGCTCATTTTCAGACATTTAAAACAACTCTTTAGCTTTAGACTTTTACATGACCTGTTAGTAAACCTCAACAATTTAACATGAGACCGTCTGTTGCTGCAGCGTACAGTAGCATATTCAGACGTTTGGTCGTTACAAACTTTTAATAGAGACTCCGCCCGCTTTGTGTGACATCACCAGTGGGTATGATCTTTGCTGTACATAAACAACTGATAGAACTAAATGACTATACGTAGTCATTAACAGAGTCCAGTCCTCCCACCTGATATCCTGCTACCACATCACATTTCTACAGTTTGATTCAACACTATTCTGTTGATTTTGGATACATTTCATATCTGAGTCACTGATTTCCCAGCTATAATGTGTAGTAGAATGTTTAAAATACAAATTTAAGCAGATGGAGTTGTTCCAGCCATCAGACAGAGGGTCAGAGTTCACTCTGATGAGTGACGTTGAATTTGTGTGTTTGAGAATGTTACTGAGTCCATCTGATGAAAACAGAAACCAGGCTAAAATATTCAGGGGGGGGGGGGGAGTCTCCTCCCAAGGTAAACAAGGGAATCCTGCTTCAGTAAATGTTTCAAATGTTTAATAAATTGGAGGAAACCGACAGAAACTCAGGGTTTCAGAGCATTCAGAGTCTGTTACCATTAGGGATGGGTATTGATAAGATTTTTACGATTCCGATTCCATTTTCGATTCTGTATAACGATTCAATTCTTTATCGATTCTCTTATCGATTCTCATTTGGAAAAAAAGAGAACAAACCGATCTATTAGCTTCAAGCTGGTTTATATCTTATCTTTGAGTAAGATACAAGTTTAGAAGTAAGATGACCTTATACATCCAACAGTGAGGTCTTAAGAAAACCAGAGCCTAAGGTCACAGGGTGCCCAGAAAAAAAAGTTTCTAAGTATAAAATAATAATAAAATATTATTTTGTAGAAATAACATAAAATACAACATAAATTATTCTGTGCAATTCCACAAGAATGTAACATTTCAACTCTCTTTTTAAAAAGGATCTGAGCTGAACACACAAAATTACATCAGCCAGCAACAAATACAACTCAAGTCAAGTTTAATGGAATTGTGCAATTTTGCAACCATCAACTATGGAAAATTAACAATTCTTCTGCAGAAAAATGAGCATATCTGCTTTTTCAGGAAGGATACCTGATCTTTCTGGACTTATTGTGTCTCCAGCTGTGGAGACACCCTCTCACACAGGTAGGGCTGTACGTTATGAGGAAATATTTCATCTGGACGATAGAAAATGTCTACCGTCAGATAAAAAGCTCTATCGTTTAAGCCACGATAGAAGTTTTACAGCATAATGCACTTTACGGGATGTTCATGAACGCACCGCGCAGCAACACATAAACAAACATGGAGGCAGACGGTAGTGGACGCGTTTTAGACCAGAGTCAACAGGATAACCAGCTAACTCAAACCGAGGAGCTTTTACCTAAAAGAGGGACAACTTCTGTCTCATCGATGAGGTTTAAATATAAAAAGACCGACGTGGACCAGACAGCAGCTGTTGGTAAAGTTTTCCGGCTCTCGGTCCCAACGGACTCCGACGCCACTAATATATTTTATCACCTGCACAAAAACCACGTCGAAGAATACAGAGACAGTCAACGAGCAAAAGCTGCAAAAGCAGCGTCGAGTGTTGGAGTAAGAGCTCAGAATGAACTCCAGACGCTGATCAGGTTTTTACCCGCAGAACGTCATGTAGCTCCTAGCTGCCAGCTGAGCGGAATGGAAGGAAGGAGGAGGTTACTGCTGCTGTTACCAGGTGCATCCACAAAGATATGGCTCTGATCTACACGGTGGAGAAACCTGAGTTTAGTGACTCGTGGTGACGTAGTCGCGCCGACTGGAATTTATTTTATTTTATTTTTTGCGCCGACTGGAATCGATAAGGGAATCGTTAGCAAAAATGGCAAACGATTCCAAGGGATTGAAACACTGGGAACCGGTTCTCATTAAGAACCGGTTTTCGATTCCCGTCCCTAGTTACCATGGTGATAAACTCAGAGATACTTCTGTTTTTGGAAAATAAAACAGTTTCCCTAAACTCAGTGTTAAGAGTTTTCACATAACCTACCTCCTAGAACCCCCTCTGGTTTTGAGGACGATCAGTTTTTAATGAGATGGAAAACCTGAGATCTTTTCTCAATAATTTACATTTTTGTCTCAGGGATTTGGTTTAGGTCTGTGTTTTATTATATTCAAGTATTTTCCAGCCAGTTTCCTCGCCTCGCCTCGCTTTCTTCTGCTTATCCAAGTCAGAGCCGCAAGTATGGGATACCAGACCTTCCTCTTCCCGGCCACCTCCACCAACTCCACCCTCCACACCACGGCTACGCCTAGAAATCCTGTCCATACTGCCGGCTATGATGTCCAAACTCCTCTGGTACAGGGACTGAATGGCCCTTAACAAAAGACCATCCACCCCGTACTCCTGGAGCGCCCCCCACAGGGTGCCCCTGGGGACACGGTCATAAGCCTTCTCCAAATCCACAAAACACACTTGGATTGGTTGGGCAAACTCCCATGACCCCTCCATCACCCTAGCAAGGATAAAGAGCTGGTCCACAGTTCCAGGACCAAAACCACAATGCTCCTCCTGTATCCGAGGTTCAACTACCGGACCCTCCTCTCCAGTACCCTGGAGTAGACCTTTCCAGGGAGGCTGAGGAGTGTGATCCCCCTATAGTTGGAACACATCCTCTGGTCCCTCTTCTTAAAAATGGGAACCACCACCTCGGTCTGTCACTCCACAGGAACTGCCCCCATGACAATGCAATGTTGCAGAGGCGTGTCAACCAAAACAGTCCTACAACATCCATAGCCTTGACATACCCAAGACAGATCTCGTCCACCCCCGGGGGGCTCTGCTACTGTATTGTTTGACTACCTCAGTGACTTCTGCCCCAGAGATTGGACAGTCCATCCCCAGGTCTCCCAGCCCTGGTTATTCCTCAGATATCGTGTCAGTGGAGTTGAGGAGCTCTTTAAGTATTCCTTCCACCACCTGACTATAGCTCCAGTTGACGTCAGCAGCTCCCTGGCCCCACTGTAAACAGTGTGAGCAAGTCGCTGCCTTCCTCCCCTGAAGAGGCGGAGGGTGGGAGTTGAAATCCCTCTTGCTCTTCTGCCAGCAGACCCTCACTATACATTTGGGTCGCAGGACTGCGCTGAATCTTCCCCTGTCATCTGATCCAGCTCACCACCAGGTGGTGATCATGACAGCTCCACTCCTCTCTTTACCCAAGTGTCCAAAACATACGGCCGCAGGTCAGATGATACAACAGAAAAGTCTATCATCGACCTGTAACCTAGGCTGCCCTGGTACCAGGTATACTGATGGGCATCCTTATGTTCGAACATGGTGTTTGTTATGGCCAAAATGCAACTTGCACAGAAGTCCAATAACAGAACATCACTCCAGTTCAGACTGGGCAGGACGTTTCTATCAATCACGCCCCTCTAGGTCATGCTGTCTTTGCCCACGTGACCATTGAAGACCCCAGCAGGACAATAGAGTTCCACTTGTTCCAGGGACTCCAAAAAGGGCAGAAACTCTGAACTTATATTTTGCTCATAAGCACAAACAACAATCAGGACCCGTTCTCCGACCCAAAGGCGCAGGGGAGCTACCCTCTCATTCCCCGGGAAAAACCCCAAGTACATGCAGAGAGTCTCAGGGCTATCAAAAAGCCCTCCCCAGCCCTCTGCCTCTGACCCGGAGCAACTCCAGCATAAGAAGAGAGTCCAACCCCTCTCAAGGACTTGGGTTCCATTGCTATGTGCCGAAGTGAGCCAGAATATATCTAGCCAGTACCACTCAACCTCTTCCACAAGCTCCAGCTCCTTCCCCACCAGAGAGGTAACGTTCCATGTTCCAGTAGTCAGTTTTTGTGTCCAGGGATCAGACTGCCAAAGCACCTAGTCTGCCACGTAAGCCACGTTTCGACTATCGGAACTTCAGGGTAAATCCTAGAGGGCAAAATTGACCGGGACAATCAGCTGGCTCACTCCGCTCAGCGCTCGTGTTTCCATTACAGCCCCCACCTTTCCGGAACTTTTGTAAGACGTCAGCATCGACGTCACTAATAAGCGTAAAGGCGCCAACAGACAAGGAAGTGGAGAATAATAAATAGATCAACAATAGACAAAGAAGCGATAGTTGCAGCGTATTTCGCTGTTTTTATACATAGTGATGAGAGTGCTGAACAGAAGGACGAGTATACTTGATGACGAGCTAATCCAACCTCGACGACACGGTCATTTTGCAAGCTCCGACAACAACACACAGGTAATTTATCTCGGCGCGGTCTGCTTTCATCATTTCCCTTCATCCCACAACCAATCAGCACGAGTTAACCACATTTCCCACTCTGCGAGTCTATCGGGCCGATCCGAGTACCTGCCCCTGATCAGGGACTCCGTTTCGTCCCTGAAATTGCCCTGTCAGAGCGGCCCAATGAAGTGGAGACACGCACAAGCCTCGAAGTTCTTGTAAAATTACCCTGAAGTTCTGATAGTGGAAACGGGCCTATTATCCACAATGCACTGGACCCTTCAGGTTCCTCCTGCAGGTGGTGGGTCCACAGTTGGGTGAGCCCATTTATCCAGTTTGGGCTGGGCCAGGCCGGGCCCCATGGGCAAAAGCCCGGCCTCGCTTAGTCTCGCTTACAGGACCCAACCCCAGGCCTGGCTCTGGGGCAGGACCCCAGTAACCCTCAGGGCCAGGTCCTCTGACTCTGTGATCTTGTCTGCATAAAAGGTCTTCTGAACCAATTTTTGTTTCACCCATCACCTAGGACCAATTTGCCATGGGAGACCCTATCAGGAGCACCAGGTGCCCCATAGCTCCTAGGATCACTAGGGCACTCAAACTCCTCCACCACGGTGAGGTGGTGGTCCAAGGAGGAGCCAGTTTCAGCCAGTTTCCATTTATGTTAATAAAAATTCAATACTATTGATTAATAAATAACATGATAAATTAGTTTTTAATTATCACAAAACAATGTTGAGCCAAGGTGACTTTTCAATGCCAAAACGTACTGTACATAAAAAAGAAAAAAGCATCAGATTTATACATTTATAGACTAAAATAATGAATTAACAAAAAGTATTTTAAATGTAAAGTGTTCTTTAAATAAAGGAGACAAATGTGTGTAGAGAGTAGTAGAGTAGTAGTAGTACTAGAGTGTAGAGAGAGGAACATTTTGGTGGAGCTTGGAGTTTAAAAGGCAGTTTTGATCAAGAGATAAAAAAGTGTGTGTGTGTGGGGGGGGGGGCAATACGCATATGTGCATGTGCAAGTGTGTGTGTGTTTGTGCGTGTGTGTGTATTTTCCAGGACACCAGGCTTTATAGAGTCCATCAACACAGCAGGAGGAAAAGAAATCACTCCTGCTAGAGGAAGTGCTAATAGCTTTAAACTATTTGTGTGTGTGTGCGCGCGCGTGTGTGTGTGTGTGTGTGTGTGTGTGTGTGTGTGTGTGTGTGTGTGTGTGTGTGTGTGTGCGCGCGCGTGTGGGTGTGTGTGTGCGCGCGCGTGTGCGTGCGTGTGCTGATTGATCGAACATGCCAAGTCCATCTCTGCTTTTCCTGCTGGGAGCCCGAGTGTGAAATTGCCAAAACAGCAAATAATCAGGACACACTCACACACGCTTTCTTTCACTAATCATCACTATCACTCTTTCTTTGTTTCTAACAAACTGACTCACACACACACACGGCATCTCTACTGTTTTCTGTAACTGTGGTTTTATTTATAGCTGTGATCAACTTTACTGTATACTCACAGGAGGAGTAGGTGTGTGTGTGTGTTCATTTTAGGTCAACCACCAGATCAGTACGTGCTCTTTTCTGTTAGTTTTTGTCAGTGACAGTGCAGCACAACATCTCTAGCTGTTTGCTTGGACAAAATGAAATCTTGGATGGTTTTACATTTTTAAATTTCAATTAAAAACAGACAGAGATGATTATCTTCTGTACTGGTACCTCTAGTGGGCCCACTCCTATGGACTTGGACCCTCTGGCACTGCACAGAAAGCCAACAGTAACCAACGTGGGACTTAGAATGGACAGTGATTTTCATTTGTTTAGTCAGATCAGTGCAGTTGTTAAATCCAGCAGATTTATTTGAGACAGCAAAGATAAAACCAACATCTTGTCTACTGATGATTTTAAAACTAATTCATGTTTTTATTACAACTGGACAGATTACTGCAACTCTTTGTATTTTGGAATCAGCCAGTCCTCACTGCCTCGGCTTTAGCTGGTGCAAAATGCAGCTGCTCAGCTTTAACTGGCACAGGGAGGAGGGAACACATCAGTCCAGTTTTATCCTCACTGGCTGCCTGTTAGGGATGTACCGATACCGATATCGGTATCGGGCCGATACCATACAGGTATCATCGCATCGGCCCGATACCAATACGATATCGGTATCGGTTAAAGTTACCCGATACCAGGAACCGATACCAGTAGCTTCACTGTCTGTGACTTGTGATTTCTGTTGTAGTTTCCTATATTGAACACTAGGGGGAGCTATTGAGCTAAAGAGGAACAGTGTGGGTTGAGAGCTGGAGATGGTGCCAAATAGTTCATTTTATTTGGTTAAAATGTGGAAAACTGCAATAATTTCACTGTGAAATCACAGAAAATGGTTATTTTTCACCTTATATTTTAGTTTTGTGATCATTTTTATTTA